>VDFB02000010.1:30230134-30254918 GCA_007258455.2 Sequoia sempervirens | reverse complement strand
AGCATTTTCCTAAATTCTACTATAACTCAACAAAAAATGAAGGTTTGTGAAAGGCAATTAAAAATATGTGTAGAGAGTGCAAAACTATAGTAAAATCCACAATCGTAGTCACCAAAGTTGATTAATGGCCCACGAAAACTCAAACACGAGTGTTTTTCTAAATGTGGCTATGACTCAATAGAAAATGAAGGTTCATGAAAGGCGATTAAAAACAAGCATACAAAATGCACAACTATAGTACAATTAACAATTGTAGTCAGGAAAGTTGAATGATGGCCTAGAAAAACTCAAACATGAGCGCTTTCCTAAATGTGGCTATAACTCAACAAAAAATGAAGTTTCATGAAAGGCAATAGAAAATACGTATATAGAATGCACAACTCTAGTGTAATCCACAAGCATAGTCACCTAAGTTAATTGATGGCCCAAGAAAACTCAAACACGAGCAGTTTCCTAAGTGTGGTTATAACTCAACGAAAAATGAAGTATCGTGAAAGGTGATAGAAAACACGCGTATAGAATGCACAACTACAGTGTAATCCACAAGCGTAGTCACCAAAGTTGATCGATGGCCCGCAAAAACTCAAACACGTACAATTTCCTCAATGTGGCTATAACTATAAAAAATGACGGATCACAAAAGGTGATAGAAAATTAGCCTTCATAATGCTCAACTACTGTCCAGTTGACAATCGTAGTCACCAAAGTGTATCAATGCCCTATGAAAATTCAAAGATGAGCAGTTTCCTAAATGCGGTTATAACGAGATAAATAATGAAGGTTCACAAAAGGGGATAGAAAATACACGTATACAATGCATAACTACAATGTAATGCACAAGCATAATCACGAAAGTTGATAGATGGGCCACGAAAACTCAAATACGAGCAATTTTTGAAATGCGCCTCTAACTCAACAAAAAATAAAGGTTTGTGAAAGGCAATTAAAAATATGCATACAGAATGCACAACTACAGTGCAATTCACAATCTTAGTCACCAAAGTTGATTGATGGCCTACGAAAAACTCAAACATGAGAGGTTTCCTAAATGTATCTATAACTAAACAAAAAGGGAAGTTTCACAAAAGGCAATAGAAAATACGTGTATACAATGCCCAACTATAATGTAATCCACAATCGTAGTCACCAAAGTTGATGGCCTAGAAAAATTCAAATAAGAGCCATTTGCTAAATGTGGCTATAACTCAACAAAAAATGAAGCTTCACAAAAGGAAATAGAAAATATGCATATAGAATGCACAACTACAGTGTAATCAACAAGCGTAGTCACCAAAGTTGATCGATGGCCCACGAAAACACAAAGACGAGCGGTTTGTTAAATGTGGCTATAACTGAACAAAAAATCAAGGTTCGCGAAAGGCGATAGAAAATATGCGTACAAAATGGACAACTACAATGCAATCCACAATCATAGTCACCAAATTTGATCAATGGTCCACAAAAACTCAAGCACGAGCAGTTTCCTAAGTCTGGCTATATATCAATGAAAAATAAATGTTCATGCAAGGCGATGGAAAATACGCGTATAGAATGCACAACTACAGCTTAATCCATAATCGAACTTGAGCGATTTACTAAGTGTGGCTATAACTCATAAAAAAAGGAAGGTTCACGTAAAGTGAAAGTAAATACGTTTATAGAATACACAACTATAGTGTAATCCACAGGTGTTGTCACCAAAGTTGAACGATGGCCCATGAAAACTCAAACATGAGCGGTTTCATAAAAGTGGATTTAATGAGAAAAATGAAGGTTCATGAAAGGTGATTGAAAATATGTGTATAGAATGGAAAACTATATAGTACAATCCACAATTGTAGTCATCAAAGTTGGTCAATGGCCAATTAAAGCTCAAACACGAGCGTTTTCCTAAATGTGACTATAACTCAACAAATAATGAATATTTGTGAAAGGTGATTAAAAATATGCATATAGAATGCACAACTATAGTACAATCCACAATCGTAGTTACCAAATTTGATTGATGGCCCACAAAAAAAGTGAACTTGAGCAGTTTCCCAAATACAGGTATAACTGAACAAAAAATGAAGGTTTGTGAAAGGCGATAGAAAAAATGTTTGTAGAATGCAGAAATATAGTGTAATCCACAATCGTAGTCACCAAAGTTGATCGATGGCCAACGAAAACTTAAAAATGAGCATTTTCCTAAATAAGGCTAACTAAAAAAGAATGAAGGTCTGTGAAAGGTGATTAAAAATATGCATACAAAATGCACAACTAGAAGAAAATCCACAATCGTAGTCAGCAAAGTTGATTGATGGCCGCGGAATGTGAAATAGGAGCAGTTTCCTAAATGGGGCTATAACTCAACAAAAAATGAAGGTTTGCGAAAGGCGATAGAAAATAGTTGTATAGAATGCACAACTACAATGTAATCTGCAATCATAGTCACCAAAGCTGATCGATGGCCCACAAAAACTCAAACACAAGCAATTTCCCAAATGCGGCTATAACTAAACAAAAAATGAAGGTTCACGAAAAGTGATAGAAAATATGCCTATAGAATGGACAAGTACAGTATAATCCACAAGCATAGTCACCAACGTTGATCAATGGCCCACGAAAACTCAAACTCGAGCAGTTTCCTTAGTGTGGCTATAACTCAACCAAAAATGAAGGTTCGCAAATGACGATAAAAATACACTGCACAACTATAGTGTGATCCACATTCGTCGTAGTCACCAAAGTTGATTGATGCGCCACGAAAACTCAAACACAGGAATTTTCCTAAATGCGGCTATAATTCTATAAAAATGAAGGTGTGTGAAAGGTGATAGAATATACACATAGATAATGGACAACTGCAGTGTAATCCACAAGTGTAGTCACCAACGTTGATCAATGGCCCACGAAAACTCAAACTCAGGAGGTTTCCTAACTATGGCTATAACTCAACCAAAAATGAAGGTTCGCGAATGGCGATAAAAATACGCATGTAGAATGCATAATTACAGTGTAATCCACAATCGTAGTTACCAAAGTTGATTGATGTGCCACGAAAAATCAAACACAAGCGTTTTCCTAAATGCGGCTATAATTTTGCAAAAAATGAAGGTGTTCGAAAGGTGATAGAAAATACACATAGAGAATGGACAACTACAGTGCGATCCAAAATCATAGTCACCAAAGTTGTTTGATGGCCCACAAAAACTCAAACACGAGTGGTTTTCTAAATGTGGATATAACTTAACAAAAAATGAAGGTTCTTTAAAGGCCATTAAAACTATGCGTACATAATGCACAACTGCAATACAATCCACAATCGTAGTCACTAAAGGTTATTGATGGCGCAGAAAAACTCAAACATGAGTGGTTCCCTGAATGCGGCTATAACTCAAATCAAAATGATGGTTTACGAAAGGCGATGGAAAATACGCAAATAGAAAGAACAAATACAAAGTAAACCAAGAGCATAGTCACCAAAGTTGATCGATGACCCAAAAACACTCACATATGAGCAGTGTCCTAAATTTGGCTATAATTTGACAAAAAATGAAGGTTCCCGAAAGGCGATAGAAAATACGCATAAACAATGGACAACTACAATGCAACCCAAAATTGTAGTCACCAAAGTTAATCGATGGCCCACGAAAACTTAAACACGAGCATTTTCCTAAAACTGGCTATAACTCATCAAAAAATGAAGGTTTGTGAAACGCAACTTAAAATATGTGTACAAAATGCACAACCATAATACAATCCACAATTGTAGTCAGCAACATTGATCGATGGCCCACATAAACTTAAATATGAGTTGTTTCCTAAATGCGGCTATAACTCATCAAAAAATGAAAGTTCGCGAAGGGCAATAGGAAATACGTGTATAGAATGCACAACTACAATGTAATCTGCAATCGTAGTCACCCAAGTTGATAGATGGCCCATGAAAACAAAAACATGATCGATTTCAGAAATGCAGCTATAACTCAACAAAAAATGCAGGTTTGTTAAAGGCGATAGAAATACACGTACAAAATGGAAAACTATAGTGCACTCCACAATCGTAGTCAACAAAGTTAATAGACACCCACGAAAACTCAAACACGAGTGGTTTCCTAATTGCAGCTATAACTCAACGAAAAATGAAGGTTCATGAAAGGCGATAGAAAATATGCCTATAGAATGCACAACTATAGTGTAATAAAAATTCGTAATCAACAAAGGTTATGGATGCCCCACAAAAACTCAAACATGAGAGTTTCCCGAAATACGCCTACTCAGCAAAAAATGAAGGTTCGTGAAACGTGATTAAAAATATGCGTACAGAATGCAAACCTACAGTACAATCCACAATCGTAGTCACCAAAGTTGATTAATAGCCCACGAGAACTCAAGCACAAGCGGTTTCCTAAATGCATCTATAACAGAACAAAAATTGAAGGTTCATGAAAGGCAATATAAAAAATGCGTAGAATATGGAAAACTACAATGTAATCCACAATCGTAGTCACCAAACTTGATCAACGGCCCACAAAAACTCAACAAAAAATGAAGGTTCATGAAAAGCGATACAAACTATGTGTATAAAATGCACAACTACTATGTAATCCAGAAGTGTAGTCACCAATGTTGATTGATGGCCCATAAAAACTCAAACTTGAGAGCAGTTTTCTAAATGTGGCTAATACTGAACCAAAAATGAAGGTTCACGCAAGGTGATAGAAAATATGCATACAAAATGGAAAACTACAGTGCAATCCACAATCGTAGTCACCAAAGTTGATTGATGGCCCAAAAAAATTCAAACATGACTGTTATCCTAAATGCAGCTATAACTCAAAAAAAAAATGAAGGTTCCTACAAGATGATTAAAAATATGCGTACAGAATGCAGACCTACAGTACAATCCACAATCTTAGTAGCCAAAGTTGATTGATGGCCCACAAAAACTCAAACATGAGCGGTTTCCTAAATGTGGCTATAACTCAGCAAAAAATGAAGGTTTGCGTAAGGCGATAGAAAATATGTGTATAGAATGCACATCTAAAGTGTAATCTATAATCAAAGTCACCAAAGTTGATTAATGGCCCATAAAACCTCAAACACGAGCGATTTCCCAAAAATGGCTATAACTAAAAAAAAATGAAGGTTCACGAAAGGTTATAAAAATACATGGATAGAATTGACAAGTACAGTGCAAACCATAATCGTAGTCACCAAAGTTGATCGATGGCCCATGAAAATTCAAACGCGAGTAGTTTCCTAAATGCGGCTATAACTCAAGGAAAAATGAAGGTTCGTTAAAGGCGATAGAAAATACGCTTACAGAATGGACAACTATAGTGCAATCCATAATCGTAGTCACCAAAGTTGATCGATGGTCCACAAAAACTCAAACACGAGTGGTTTCGTAAGTGCGGCTATAACTTAATGAAAAAATGAAGGTTCGTAAGAGGCGATAAAAATACGTGTATAGAATGCACAATTACAGGGTAATCCATAATCATAGTCACCAAAGTTGATGGATGGCCCAAGAAAACTCAAACACTTGCGGTTTCCTAAGTGCGGCTATAATTCAACGAATAATGAAGCTTCAGTAAAAAATGATTAAAAATATGCATATAAAATGCACAACTACAGTACAATGCACAATCGTAGTCACCAAAGATGATTGATGGCCGAGAAAAATTCAAACATGAGTGTTTCCTAAATATGACTATAGAAACCCCTCAAAAATATGGGTTTTATAGGTTCTTGTGTGCCAAAAAGACCCAGATCGTCCTTTTTTCGAAAAACTAATTTTTCACCAACAAGCAAAAACCTCATCAAAAATAGAATCTATGAAACTATATTTTTTTGAAAATCGAAAATATCGGTTTTATAGGTGTTTTTGTGCTAAAGAGACCCAGATCGTCCATTTTTAGAAAAAATAATTTCTTGAAAAAGATAGATTTTTTTTTAAAGTAGAAGCAGTAGACATAACATAGGAATTTTTTTATCATTTTATGAAAAATAGGATAAATGGGTTTTGTAGAGAATGTTGTTCTGAGTAGACCCATATCATCCTTTTTTCGAAAAAAATATTTTTAATTGATATACAAGAACCCCTCAAAAATAGAATTGAGGAAACAATATTTTTTGTGAAAATCGAAAATATGGGTTTTATAGATGCTCATGTTGTAAAGAGACCTAGATCATCTAGTTTTTTCAAAAATAAGTTGTTTTTGAAAAAGCTAGATTTTTTTGAAACACAGAAGCAGTATAGACTAATTTTGGTGACTACGATTATGGATTACACTATAGTTTTTTAGTTTTCGTGGGCCATCGATTAACTTTGGTGACTATGATTGTGGATTACACTATAGTTTTGCATTTTCTACATGTATTTTCTATCGCCTTTTGTGAACCTTAATTTTTTCGTTGGGTTATAGCCACACTTAGGAAACAACTCATGTTTGAGTTTTCATGGGCCATCGATCAAATTTGACGACTACGATTGTGGATTGCATTGTAGTTTTCTTTTCTATACACGTATTTTCTATCGCATTTCAAGAACCTTTAGTTTTTTGTTGAGTTTATAGCCACATTTAGGAAACCGCTAGAGTTTTTATCTTCGTGGACCATTGATAAACTATGGTGACTATGATTGTCAATTATACTATAGTTGTGAATTTTGTACGCATATTTTTAATGCACTTTCACAAACCTTCATTTTTTATTGAGTTATATCCATATTTAGGAAACTGCTTGTGTTTGAGTTTTTCGTGGGCCATCGATCAACTTTGGTGACTACGGTTATGGATTGCACTGTACCTGTCCATTATGTTCGTATTTTCTATCGCCTTTCGTGAATCTTTATTTTTTGTTGAGTTAAAGCTGCATTTAGGAAACCGCTAGTGTTTGAGTTTTCATTGGCCATCGATCAACTTTGGTGAGTAAGCTTGTGGAATCATATTGTAGATGTACATTTTGTATGCATATTTTTAATCACCTTTTGCAAATCTTCATTTTTTCCTGACTTATAGCCGCATTTCAAAAAACGCTCGTGTTTGAGTTTTTTTTGGCTATCTATCAACTTTGGTGACTACAATTGTGGATTGTACTATAGTTGTGCATTTTGTACGTGTATTTTTCATCACCTTTCATGAACCTTCATTTTTCATTGAGTTATAGCCGCATTGAAGAAACCGCTTGTGTTTCAGTTTTCATGGGCCATCGATGAATTTTGGTGAATACGATTGTGGATTTCACTGTAGTTGTCAATTTTGTATACCTATTTTCTATTGCCTTTCGCAACCCTTCATTTTTTGTTGATATAGCCGCATTTAGGAAACGCTCGTGTTTGAGTTTTCGTGGGGCATCAATCAACTTTGGTGACTACGCTTGTGGATTACATTATATTTTTGCATTCTATATGCATATTTTCTATCGCCTTACACTGTAGTTGTGCATTTTGTACGCATATTATTTATCGCATTTCACAAATCTTCAAGTTTTGTTGAGTGATAGCCACATTTAGTAAAATGCTCGTGTTTGAGTTTTCGTTGGGCATCGATCAACTTTGGAGACTACGATTGTGGATTGCACTGTAGTTTTCCATTATGTACAATTATTTTCTATCACCTTTCATGAACCTTCATTTTTGTTGAGTTATAGCCACATTTAGGAAATCGCTCGTGTTTGAGTTTTTGTGGGCCATCGATCAATTTTGGTGACTATGATTGTGGATTGCTCTGTAGTTGTGCATTATGAACTCTAATTTTTAATCACCTGTCGTGAACCTTAATTTTTTGTTGTGTTATAGCCGCATTTAGGAAACCGTTCGTGTTTGAGTTTTTGTGGGCCATGGATCAACTTTGGTAACTAGGCTTTTGAATTATGCTATACTTCTACATTCTATACATGCATTTTTTGCTGTGTTATAGCTGCATTTAGGAAACCACTCGTGTTTGATTTTTGGGGCCATCGTTCAACTTTGGTGACTACGCTTGTGAATTACGATGTAGTTGTGCATTCTATACACATATTTTCTATCGCCTTTCACAAACCTTATTTTTTTTCAATTATATTCGTATTTAAGAAACCCATGTTTGAGTTTCTGTGGGCCATCGATCAACTTTGGTGACTAGGATTGTGGATTCCCCACTTAGGAATCCGCTCATTTTTGAGTTTTCGTGGGTCATCAATCAACTTTGGTGACTAGGATTGTGGATTCCATTGTAGTTGTGCATTCTATATGCGTATTTTCTATCGCCTTTCGTGAAAATTCATTATTGGTTGATTTATAGCCTCACATAGGAATTATTTATGCATATTTTTAATTGGCTTTTAGGAACCTGCATTTTTTGTTTAGTTATAGCTGCATTTAGGAAAATGCTCGTGCTTGAGTTTTCGTGCCACATATGAAATTTGGTGAATACGGTTGTGGATTACACTGTAGTTGTGCATTCTATACGCATATTTTCTATTTTCTTACACGAAACTTCACTTTTTGTTGAGTTTTAGCCGCATTTAGGAAATTACTTGTTTTTAAGTTTTTGTGAGCTATCGATCAACTTTAGTGATTGGAATTGTGGAACTTACTGTAGTTGTACATTCTGAACACATTTTAATTGCCTTTCATGAACCTTCATGTTTTTTTGAGTTATAGCCGCATTTAGGAAAATGCTCGTGTTTGAATTTTCATGGGTGATCGATGAACATTTTTTACTACGATTATCGATTACACTCTAGTTATATGCATACAAAAAATAACTCAAACGAAGCGCCATGGAAGGTGATTAAAAAATATGCATACATAATGCTCAACTATAGTATAATCCAAAATCGTAGTCACCAAAGTTGATCGATGGCACACAAAAACTCAAACATGAGCAGTTTCCTAAATGCAGCTATAACTCAGTAGAAAATGAAAGTTCACAAAAGGTGATAGAAAATATATGTATAGAATGCACAACTACCGTGTAATCCTCAATCGTAGTTACCAAAGTTGATCGATGGCCTACTAAAACTTAAAGACGAGCATTTTCCTATATGCGCCTATAACTCAACAAAAAATGAAGGTTTGTGAAAGGCTATTCAATATATGCGTATAGAATATAGAACTATAGTACAATCCAAAATCGTAATCACCAAAGTTGATTGATGGCCCACAAAAGCTCAAACAAAAGCGATTTCCTAAATGCGGCTATAACTCAACAAAAAATGAAGGTGCATGAAACGCTATAGAAAATACACATATAGAATGCACAACTATAGTGTAATACACAAGTGTAGTCACCAGAGTTAGGAGAGTTTTCCTAAATGCAGCTATAACTAAACAGGAAATGAAAGATCACGAAAGGCTATAGAAAATTAATATTCATAATGGAAAACTAAAGTGCAAACCGTAATTGTAGTCACCAAAGTTGATTGTTGGAACGTATATTTTCTATTGCCTTTCGTGAAGTTTCAACGAAAAAAGAAGGTTCACGAAAGGCGATAGAAAATACGCGTATATAGAATGCACAACTACAGTGTAATCCAATATCGTAGTCACCAAAGTTGATCGATAGGCCATGAAAACTCAAAGACGAGCATTTTCCTAAATATGATTATAACTCAACAAAAAATGAAGGTTCACTATATGCGATAGAAAATACGTGTATAGAATGCACAACTACAGTGTAATCCACAATTGTAGTCACCAAAATTGATCATTGGCCCACGAAAACTCAAACTCGAATAGTTTACTAAATGTGGCTAGAAGTCAACAAAAGATGAAGGTTCATGAAATGTGATTGAAGATACACGTATAGAATGGACAACTAAAGTGCAATCCATAATCATAGTCACCAATGTTGATCAATGGCCCATGAAAACTCAAACACAAGCAGTTTCCTAAATGCGGCTATAACTCAAACACGAGTGGTTTCCTAAATGCGGGTATAACTGAACAAAAAATGAAGGTTTGCAAAAGGTGAGAGAAAATACGTTTATAGAATGCACAACTACAAAGTAATCGACAAGCGTAGTCACTAAAGTTGATCAATGGTCCACGAAAACTCAAAGAAATGTAGAGTATGGACTACTAAAGAGCAATCCACAATCGTAGTCACTAAATTTGATCGATGGCCCACAAAAACTCAAACACAGGTAGTTTCCTAAGTGCAGCTATAACTGAACAAAAAATGAAAGTTCCTGAAAGCCTAAAGAAAGTACGGGTGTAGAATGCACAACTATAGTTTAATCCACAATGGTTGTCACCAGAGTTGATCGATGGCCCACGAAAAATTGAAAATGAGCATTTTCCTATACACGATAAAACTCAACAAAAAATGAAGGTTCGTGAAAGGGGATTAAAATATGCGTGTAGAATGCACAAATACTGTATAGTCCAAAATCATAGTCACCAAAGTTGATTGATGACCCACAAAAACTCAAACATGAGTGGTTTTCTAAATACAACTATAACTAAAAAAAAATGGAGGTTCGCGAAAGGCTATAGAAAATACGCGTATAAAATGCACAACTACAGTGTAGTCCACAACCATAGTCACCAAATTTTATCGATGGTCAACAAAATGTCAAACAAGAATGGTTTCCTAAATGTGGCTATAACTGAACAAAAAATGAACTTCCGTGAAAGGTGATGGAAAATATGCATATAGAATGCACAACTACATTGTAAACCACAACCGTAGTCACCAATGTTGATCAATGGCCCAAAAAAGCTCAAACACGAATGGTTTCCTAAATATGGCTATAACTTAACAAAAAGTGAAAGTTCATTAAAGGAGATTAAAAATATGCGTACATAATGCACAAAAATAGTACAATACACAATTGTAGTCGCCAAAGTTGATTGATGGCCTACAAAAACTCAAACATAAGCGGTTCCTTAAATACGGCTATAACTCAACAAAATATGAAGGTTCACGAAAATTGATAGAAAATACGTGTATAGAATGCACAACTACATTGTAATCCACAATCGTAGTCACCAAAGTTGATCGATGGCCCAAAAAAACTCAAACATGAGCAGTTTCGTAAATGCGGCTATAACTCAACAAAAAATGAAGGTTTGTAAAAGGCAATAGAAAATACGCGTATAGAAGGCACAACACCAGTTTAATCCACAAGCATAGTCACCAAAGTGTATCGATGGCCCACGAAAAGTCAAACTTGAGTGGTTTGCTAAATGCGGCTATAACTCAAGAAAAAATGAAGATTCGCGAAAGGCGATAGAAAATACACGTAGAGAATGGATAAATACAGTGCAATCCAAAATCGCAGTCACCATCATTGATCGATGGCCCACGAAAACTCAAACATGAGGGATTTCCTAAGTGCAGCTATAAGTCAACGATAAATGAAGGTTCACAAAAGGCGATAGAAAATACATGTATCACATACACAAATACATTTGATTGATGGCCCACAAAAACTCAAACACAAGCGTTTTCGTAAACATGGCTATAACTAACCAAAAAATGAAGGTTTACGAAAGGTGATAGAAAATACGCATATAGAATGCACAACTACAATGTAATCCACAAGCATAGTCACCAAAGTTGATTCGGCCCACGAAAACTAAAACTTGAGCGGCTTCCTAAATGCGGCTATAATTCAACAAAAAATGGAAGCTCACAAAAGGTGATAGAAAATATGTGTAAAGAATCGACATCTACAGTGCCATCCACAATCATAGTCACCAAAGTTGATCAAGGGCCCACGAAAACTCAAACACGAGCTGTTTCCTAAGTGCTGGTATAACTCAATGTAAAATGAAGGTTTGCGAATGATGATAGAAAAAATGTCTATAGAATGAACAACTACAGTGTAATCCACAAGCGTAGTCACTAAAGTTGATCGATGGCCCATGAAAACTAAAACACGAGCGATTTCCTAAATGCAGTTATAACCCAACAAAAAATGAAGGTTTGCAAAAGGTGATAGAAAATACACGTACAAAATGAACAACTACAATGCAATCCACAATTGTAGTCACCAAAGTTGATAGACACCCACAAAAATTCAAACACGATTGGTTTCCTAAGTGCAGATATAACTCAACGAAAATGAAGGTTCGCGAAAGGCGATAGAAAATATGCGTATAGAATGAACTATAGTGTAATCCACAATCGTATTCACCAAAATTGAGTGATGGCCTAAGATAAATCAAATACGAGCAACTTCCTAAATGTGGCCATCGATCAACTTTGGTGACTACGATTGTGGATTACGCTACATTTGTCCATTGTATATGCATATTTTGTATCACCTTTTGCAAATCTTCATTTTTTCGTTGAGTTATAGTTGCACATAGAAAACCACTCGTGTATAATTTTTTGTGGGTTTATATCAACTTTGGTGACTATATTTGTCGATTGTACTATAGTTGTCCATTCTGTACATGTATTTTCTACCGCCTTTTGTGAACCTTCATTTTTTGTTGAGTTATAGCTGCATTTAGGAAATCACTCGTGTTTGAGTTTTCATGGGCCATCGATCAACTTTGGTGACTATGATTGTGGATTATAGTGTACTTGTTCATTCTATACATGTATTTTCTATCGCCTTTTGCGAACCTTCATTTTTTATTGAGTTATAGCAGCACTTACGAAAACGATCATGTTTGAGTTTTCGTGGGCCATCGACCAACTTTGTTGACTACAATTGTGGATTGCACTGTAGATGTCCATTTCGTATGCATATATTCTATCACCTTTCGTGAACCTTCATTTTGTGTTGTGTTATAGCCACATTTAGGAAACCGCTTGTGTTTGAGTTTTTCGTGGGCCATCAATCAACTTTGGTGACTACGATTATGGATTACACTGTAGTTGTGCATTCTATATGCATATTTTATATCACCTTTTGCGAACTTTCATTTTTTGTTGAGTTATCGCTGCATTTAAAAAATCTCTCATGTTTGAGTTTTCTTGGGCCGTCGATCAACTTTGGTATCTACAATTATAGATTGTACTTTAGTTGTGCATTCTATACACGTATTTTCTATCACCTTTCGCAAACCTTCATTTTTTGATGAGTTATAGCTGCATTTAGGAAACCGCTCATGTTTAATTTTTTGAGGGCTATCAATCAACTTTGGTGACTACAATTGTGCATTATACTGTAGTTATGCATTATGTACGCATATTTTCAATTGCCTTTTAGGAACCTTCATTTTTTGTTGAGTTATAGCCACATTTAGGTAAACGCTCATGTTTGAGTTTTCTTGGGCCATCGATCAACTTTGCTGACTACGATTATGGATTAAAATGCAGTTGTGCATTCTCTACGCATATTTTCTATCGCCTTTCGCGAATCTTCATTTTTTGTTGAGTTATAGTGGTATTAGGAAATCACTCATATTTGAGTTTTTTTGGGCCATCGATTAACTTTGGTGACTATGATTGTGGATTGCATTGTAGTTTTCTATTTTGTACATGTATTTTCTATCGGCTTTTGTGAACATTCATTTTTTTGCTAAGTTATAGCAGTATTTAGGAAACCGCTTGTGTTGAGTTTTAGTGGGTTATCAATAAACTTTGATGACTACAATTGTACATTGCACTTTAGTTGTGATTCTATATGTGTTTTTTCTATCCCCTTTCGCGAACCTTAATTTTTTGTTGAGTTATAGCCTCATTTAGGAAATTGCTCGTGTTTTAGTTTTCGTGGGTCATCAATCAACTTTGGTGAGTACGATTGTAGATTGCACTATATGTTTCCATTTTGTACACGCATTTTCGATCACCTTACGTGAACCGTCATTTAGGTAACCGCTCATGTTTGAGTTTTTATGGGCCATTGATCAACTTCGTTGACTGGGATTTTCGATTGTATTGTGGTTGTGCATTTTGTACACATATTTTAGTTGCTTTCTGTTGAGTTATACCCACATTTAGGAAAATGATCGTGTTGAAGTTTTCGTGGGCCATCGATCAACTTTGGTGACTATGATTGTGGATTGCACTGTAGTTGTCCATTCTTTACACATATTTTCTATCGCCTTTCGCGAACCTTCATTTTTTGTTGAGTTATAGCCAAGTTTAGGAAATCGCTTGCGTTTTAGTTTTTATGGGCCATCGATCAACTTTGGTGACTATGCTCTTGGATTACACTATACTTGTTCATTCTATATGTGCATTTTCCATCGCTTTTCGTAAACCTTCATTTTGTGTTGAGTTATAACCGCATTTAGGAAATCACTCATGTTTGAGTTTTCGTGGGCCATCGAGCGGCTTTGGTGACTACGATTGTGGATTATACTTTAAGTTGTGCTTTCTATACGTGTATTTTCTATTGCCTTTTCAGGAAGCTTCATTTTTCGTTGAGTTATAGGCACACTTAGGAAACCGCTTGTGTTTGAGTTTTCATGGGCCATCGATAAACTTTGGTTACTGTGATTGTAGAGTATATTGTACTTGTGCAGTCTATACGCGTACTTTCTATCACCTTATACAAACCTTCATTTTTTGTTGAGTTATAGCCGGACTTACCAAACCACTCTTGTTTAAGTTTTTGTGGGCCATCGGTCAACTTTGTGGACTACGATTGTGGAATAAACTATAGTTATCCATTTTGTATCCATATTTTCTATTGGCTTTTGCAAACCTTTTTTTTCGTTGAGTTATAGCCACATTTAGGAAACCGCATGAGTTTGACTTTCCATGGGCCATCGGTCAACTTTGGTGACTATGTTTGTGGATTACACTATAGTTGTGCATTCTATATGAGTATTTTAAATCGCCTTTTGTGAACCTTCATTTTTGGTGAGTTATATATAGCCGCATTTAGGAAACTACTCATGTTTGAATTTTTCTGGGCCATCGATCAACTTTTGTGACTATGATTGTGGATTACACTGTAGTTGTGCATTATATATGGGTATTTTCTATTGCCTTTTGCGAACATTCATTTTTTGTTGAGTTATAGCCATATTTAGGAAACTGCTCGTGTTTGAGTTTTTGTGGGCAATGATCAACTCTGGTGACTACAATTGTGGATTGCACTCTAGTTGTCCATTCTTTAGGTGTATTTTCTATCGCCTTTCAAGAACCTTCAATTTTTTTGGTTATAGCCGCATTTAGCTAATCGCTCATGTTTGAGTTTTTAGGGGCCATCAATTAGCTTTGGTGACTACACTTTTGGATTACACTGTAATTGGGTATTCTATACGCATATTTTCTATTGCCTTTTGTGAACCTTCATTTTTTGTTGAGTTATGGCCGCATTTGGGAAACTGCTCATTTTTGAATTTTTTTGGGCTATCAATCAAGTTTGGTGACTATGATTGTGGGTTGCACTGTAGTTTTCCGTTCTATACACTTTTTTTATATCGCCTTTCGTGTACCTTCATTTTTTGCTGATTTATAACCACATTTAGGAAACCGGTTGTGTTTGAGTTTTAGTGGGCCATTGATCAACTTGAAGAGTACAATTGTCGATTGCACTGTAGTTTTGCATTATTATTGCTAATTTTCTATCACCTTTTGTGAACCTTCATTTTTGTTGAGCTATAACCGCATTTAGGAAACCGCTCTTGTTTGAGTTATTGAGGGCCATCGATGAACTTTGGTGACTACGGTTGTAGATTACAAAGTAATTGAGCATTCTATATGTATATTCTTCGTCGCCTTTCGTGAACCTTCAGTTTTTGTTGAATTATAGAAGCTTTTAGGAAATCACTCATGTTTGAGTTTTTGTGGGCCATCAATCAACTTTCGTGACTACAATTGTGGATTCTACTATAGTTGTGCATTCTATATGGATATTTTTAATCATCTTTCAGGAACCTTAATATTTTTTTAAGTTATTGCCGCATTTAGGAAAAAGGAGTGTGTTTGAGTTTTCATGGGCCATTGATCAAATTTGGTGACTATGATTGTGGATTACACTGCAGATCTGCATTCTATACGCATATTTTCTATCGCCTTTCGCGAACCATAATTTTTTCGTTGAGTTATAGCCACACTGAGGAAACCACTCATGTTTGAGTTTTCTTAGGCCATCGATCAACTTTGGTGACTACAATTGTGGAATGTCTTTCGTGAACCTTCATTTTTTGTTGAGTTATAGCCGCGTTTAGGAAACCGGCCATTTTTGAGTTTTTGTGGGCCATCGATCAACTTTGGTGACTACGATTGTGGATTGTACTATAGTTGTGCATTCTGCACGCATAGTTTTAATCACCTTTCATGAACCTTCATTCTTTGTTGATTTATAGCCACATTTAGGAAACTGCTCATGTTTGAATTTTCGTGGGCCTTCAATCAGCTTTGGTGACTTTGATTGTGGATTACATTGTAGTTGTGCATTCTATACACATATTTTCTATTAGCTTTCGCAAAGCTTCATTTTTCGTTGAGTTATAGCCGCACTTAGTAAACTGCTTTGGTTTGAGTTTTTTCTAGGCCTTCGATCAACTTTAGTGATAATGATTGTGGATTGCACTGTAGTTTGTCTATTCTCTATCGCTTTTCGTAAACCTTCATTTTTTAATGAGTTAAAGCCGCATTTACTAAACCACTCATGTTTGTGTTTTTGTCGGCCATCAATCAACTTTGGTGACTACGATTGTGGATTGTACTATAGTTGTGCATTCTATACTTATATTTTTAATCGTTTTTCATGAACTTTCATTTTTTGTTGAGCTATAGCCGTATTTAGGAAAACGCTCGTGTTTGAGTTTTCTTGGGCCATCGATTAACTTTCTTGACTACGATTGTGGATTACACTGTAGTTGTGCATTCTATACGTGTATTTTCTATAGCCTTTCACATGAACCTTCATTTTTCATTGAGTTTGCATTGTAGTTGTGCATTAAGAAGGCTAATTTTCTATCGCCTTTTGTGAACCTTCATTTTTTGTTGAGTTATAGTTGCATTTAGGAAACCACATGTGTTTGTGTTTTTGTGGGCCATCAATCAACTTTTGTGACTACGAATGTGGATTGCACTATAGCCATTATGTACGTGTATTTTCTATTTCCTGTCATGAACCTTCATTTTTAGTTGAGTTATAGCTTCATATAGGAAACTGCTCGTGTTTGAGTTTTCGTGGGCTATTGATCAACTTTGGTGACTTCGATTATGGATTACACTGTAGTTGTGCATTTTATATGTGTATTTTCTATCGTGCTTCCTGAACTTTCATTTTTTTCTTGAGTTATAGCAGCACTTAGGAAATCGCTCGTGTTTGAGTTTTCGTGGGCCATCGCTTTGGTGATTACGATTGTGGATTGTATTGTAGTTGTGCATTTTGTACAAATATTTTTAATTAGCTTTCATGAACCTTCTCTAGCCGCACTTAGGAAACCACTCATGTTTGAGTTTTTTTGGGCTATCAATCAACTTTGGTGAATACGTTTATGGATTGTAATGTAGTTGTGCATTATGTGCGCATATTTGTAATAGCCTTTCATGAACCTTTAATTTTTTTGAGTTATAGCTTCATTTAGGAAAACGCTCATGTTTGACTTTTCGTGGGCCATCAATCAACTTTGGTAAGTACAATTGTGGATTACACTCTTGTTGTGCATTTTATACGCGTATTTTTTATCGCCTTTTGTGAACCTTAATTTATCTTTGAGTTTTTGTGGGCCATCAATCAACTTTGGTGACTACAATTGTAGATTGCATTGTAGTTCTCCTTTCTATATGTGTATTTTCTATCTCCACTCGCAAACCTTCATTTTTTGTTGAGTTATAGCTGAATTTAGGAAACTGCTTGAGTATGAGTTTTCGTGGGCCATTGATCAACTTTAGTGACTACGCTTGTGGATTACACTGTAGTTGTGCAATCTATACGGGTATTTTTTATTGAGTTATAGCCGCATTTAGGAAACCGCTCGTGTTTGAATTTTCTTAGACCATCAATCAACATTGGTGACTACGAATGTGGATTGCACTGTAGTTGTCCATTCTATACACATATTTTCTATCGCCTCTTGTGAACCTTAATTTTTTGTTGAGTTATAGTCGCATTTAGGAAACTACTGATATTTTAGTTTTCATGGGCCATCGATCTGCATTGGCGACTGCGATTGTGGATTGCACTGTATTTGCCCATTCTATACATGTATTTTCTATCGCCTTTTGTAGACCTTTATTTTTTTGCTTAGTTATAGCCGTATTTAGCAAACCGCTCAATTTTTAGTTTTCGTGGGCCATAAATCAACTTTGGTGACTACGGTTCTAGATTACACTGTAGTTGTGCATTCTATAGGCGTATTTTCTATCGCCTTTTGTGAACCTTCATTTTTCTTGAGTTATAGCTGCATTTATGAAACTGCTCATGTTTGAATTTTTTTGGGCCATCGATAAACTTTGGTGACTATGATTATGGATTACAGTGTAGGTGTGCATTCTATACATAAATTTTCACCAACATCCAAGAACCCCTCAAATATATAATAGACGACGCAATTTTTTTGGGAAAATAAAACATATGGGTTTTATAAGTGCTCGTGTGCTAAAGAGACCCAAATCGTCCATTTTTTGAAAAAAAAGTTGTTGAAAAAGATAGATTTTTTGAAAAGTAGAAGTAGTAGAGGAGTGACAATTTTTTTGAATCTTTTTATGAAAAACCCGAGAAATGGGTTTTGTAGAGAATGTCGTTCTAAGTAAACCCATATCATCTTTTTTTCAAAAAACTAATTTTTCACCAACATGCAAAACCCCTCAAAATGAGAATCTACGAAACAATTTTTTTTGGAAAATCAAAATATATTTTATAGGTGCTCATGTGCTAAAGAGATTTAGATCGTCTGTTTTTTGAAAAAATAAGTTGTTTTTGAAAAAGATAGATTTTTTTCAAAAGTAGAAGCAGAATAGGTAACAGAGGAAAAATATTTCGAATCTATTTATAAAAAATTTGAGAAATGGGTTTTGTAGAGAATGTCATTCTAAGTAAATCCAGATCGTCCTTCTTTTGAAGAATTAATTTTTCACCAACATGCAAGAACCCCTGAAAAATAGAATCTGCGAAACAATCTTTTTTGGGAAAATCGAAAATAGGGGTTTTATAGGTGGTCATCTGCTACAGAGACCTAGATTGTCCATTTTTTGAACTTATTTGTGTTTGAAAAAGATAGATTTTTTTGAAAAGTAGAAGCAGTAGATGTAAATGAGGCAAAAATTTTCAATCTTTTGATGAAAAATCTGAAATTTTCACCAATTTTTGTAGAGAATGTCGGTTTGAGTAGACCTAGATTGTCCTTTTTTCGAAAAACTAATTTTCCACCGACATGCAAGAACCCCTGAAAAATAGAATCTACTAAATATTTTTTTTGGTAAAATAAAAAATATGGGTTTTATAGGTGCTTGTGTGCTCAACAGATTGAGATCGTCCATTTTTTGGAAAAATAAGTTGTTCTTGAAAAAGATAGATTTTTTTGAAAAGTAGTAGTAGAGGTAACAGAGGAATTTTTCTTAAATATTTTTATGAAAAGTCTGAGAAATGGGTTTTGTAGAGAATGTTATGATGATTAGACCCATATCGTCCTTTTTTCAAAAAACTATTTTTTCTCCAACATACAAGAACCCCTCAAAAATCAAATCTACGAAACAATTTTATTTGGCAAAATAAAAAATATAGGTTTTATGCATGCTTGAGAATCCCGATCATTAGTTTTTTTAAAAAAAAGATGTTTTTGAAAAAGATAGTTCTTTTTGAAAAGTAGTTGCAGTAGAGGTAACAGGGGCAAATTCTTTGAATCTTTTTATGAAAAATTTGAGAAATGGGTTTATTAGAGAATATCGTTCTAAATAGACCCAGATTGTCCTTTTTGCGAAAAAAAACTTAATTTTCACCAACTTGCAAGAAAACCCCTCAAAAATAGAATCTATGAAACAATTTTTTTTGGGAAAATAAAAAATATGGGTTTTATAGGAACTCATGTGCTAAAGAGACCTAGATCTTCTGTTCTTTGAAAAAATAAGTTGTTCTTGAAAAAAATGGATATTTTTGAAAAGTAGAAGTAGTAGAAACCATAAATGTTGATCTGAAACGTTGATGCAAAAATTCTCACACAATCAAAACCAGAAACCATTGCAAAGAACATTATGGATTGTGGAAACTTCATTAAGAAGCAGTAGAGTTAGAGGCAATTTTTAAAAATCCTTTTATGAAAAATTTGAGAAATGGGTTTTGTAGAGAATGTCGTTCTTAGTAGACCCAAATCGTCCATTTTTCGAAAAACTAAATTTTCACCAACATGCAAAAACCCCTCAAAAATAGAATCTACGAAACAATTTCTTTTTTTAAAAATCAAAATATGGGATTTATAGGTGCTCGTGTGCCGAAGAGACTCTAATTGTCCATTTTTTTCGAAAAACTTATTTTTCACTAGCTTGCAAGAACCCCTCAAAAATAGAATCTACAAAACAATTTTTTTGGGAAAATCAAAACTATCGGCTTTATAGGTGCTTGTGTGCTGAAGAGACCCAAATTTTCTATTTTTAAAAAAAATATGTTCTTGAAAAACATAGATTTTTTTGAAAAGTAGAAGCAGTAGAGGTAATAGAGGCAAATTTTTTGAATCTTTTTTATCAAAAATATGAGAAATGGGTTTTGTAAAGAATGTCGTTCTGACTAGACCCATATCGTCCTTTTTTCTAAAAATTAATTTTTCATCAACATGCAAGAACCGCTCAAAAAATAGAATCTTCAAAGCAATATTTTTTCAGAAAATAAAAAATATGGGTTTAATAGATGCTTATGTTGTAAAGTGATCATCCGTTTTTAAAAAAAATAAGTTATTCTTGAGAAAGATATTCCTTTTTGAAAAGCAAAAGCAGTAGAGGTAACATAGGATTTTTTTTTGAATCTTTCTATGGAAAGCCAATGATCAACTTTGGTGACGACAATTGTGGATTACATTGTAGTTGTGCATTCTATACACGTATTTTCATTTGCCTTTGACAAACCTTCATTTTTCGTTGAGATAGTTGCACTTAGGAATTTGCTCGTGTTTGAGTTTTCATGTGCCATTGATCAACTTTGGCGACTGCGATTGTGGATTGCATTGTAGTTGTCCATTTTGTGCACATATTTTCTATCACCTTTTACGAACCTTCATTTTTTATTGAGATATAGCCGCATTTAGGAACTCGCTTGAGATTGAGTTTTCATGGGCTATTGATCAACTTTGGTGACTACAATTGTGCATTATCTTGTAGTTGTGCATTCTATATGCATATTTTCTATCGCCTTTCATGAACCTTCATTTTTCGTTGTGTTATAGCTTCACTTACGAAACCGCTCCTGTTTGAACTTTTGTGGGCCATCGATCAACTTTGGTGACTGCGATTGTGGATTGCATTGTAGTTGTGCATTTTGTATTTGTATTTTCTATTGCCTTTTTGAACCTTCATTTTTTGTTGAGTTATAGTTGTATTTAGGAAACCGCTCGTATTTGAGTTTTCGTGGGCCATCAATCAACTTTCGTGACTACAATTCTGGATTGTAATATAGTTCTGCATTATGTACTCATATTTTTAATTGCCTTTCACAAACCTTAAGTTTTTGTTGAGTTATGGTCGCATTTAGGAAAACGCTCGTGTTTGAGTTTTCGTGGGCCATCGATCAACTTTGGTGACTACGATTGTGGATTGCACTATAGTTGTCCATTTTGTACATGTATTTTCTATCACCTTTTGCGAACATCCATTTTTTGTTTAGTTATAGCCTTATTTAGGAAACCGCTTGAGTTTGAGTTTTCATGGGCCATTGATCAACTTTGGTGATTACGCTTGCGGATTACACTATAGTTGTGCATCCTATACATGTATTTTCTATCGCATTTTGTGAACATTCATTTTTCTTTGAGTTATAGCTGTACTTAGGAAACCGCTCGAGTTTGAGTTTTCATGGGCCATCAATCAACTTTGGTTACTACGATAGTCGATTACACTGTAGTTGTGCATTCTATGTGCGTATTTTCTATCGCCTTACAAGAACCTTCATTTTTTCATTTAGTTATACCCGCACTTAGGAAACTGCTCATGTTTGAGTTTTCGCGGGCCATCGATCATCTTTGGTGACTACGATTTTGGATTGCACTGTAGTTGTCCATTTTGTATGCGTATTTTCTATCGCCTTTCGCGAACATTCATTTTTTGTTCAGTTATAGCCGCATTAATGAAACGGCTCAATTTTGATTTTTTGTGGGCAATAACTTTGGTGATTACACTTGTGGATTACACTATAGTTGTGCATTCTATGCACGCATTTTATAATACCTTTCACGAGCCTTCAATTTTTGTTGAGTTATACCGCATTTAGGAAAACAATTTTGTTTGAGTTTTTGTGGGCCATCGATCAACTTTGGTGAATGCAATTGTGGATTACATTGTAGTTGTGCATTCTATACGCGTATTTTCTATCACATTTCCCGACCCTTCATTTTTCATTGAATTTTAGCTGCACCTAGGAAACCGCTCATGTTTGAGTTTTTGCAGGCCATCGATCAATTTTGGTAACTACGATTGTGGATTGCACTGTAGTTTGTGCATTCTGCGCCTGAATTTTCCATCACCTTTTTCGTTTTTTGTTGTGTTATCGCCACATTTAGAAAACCGCTTGAGTTAGAGTTTTTCGTGTGCCATCTATCAACTTTGGTGAATATGCTTGTGGATTACACTGTAGTTGTGTATTTTATACACTTATTTTCTATCGACTTTCGTAAACCTTAATTTTTGTTGAGTTATAGCCGCATTTAGGATACTACTCAGTTTTGACATTTCGTGGGCCATCGATCATCTTTGGTGACTATGATTGTTCATTACACTATAGTTGTCCATTATGTACATGTATTTTCTATCACCTTTTGCAAAACTTCCATTTTTTTTTTTAATTTTAGCCACACTTACGAAACTGGTCATGTTTGCGATTTCGTGGGCCAATGATTATCTTTGGTGACTACGCTTCTAGATTACACTGTAGTTGTGCATTCTATACACATATTTTCTTTTTCCTTTCGTAAACCTTTATTTTCGTTGAGTTATTCCTGAGCTTAGGAAAACGCTCGTGTTTGAGTTTTCGTTGGCCATCGACCAACTTTGGTGACTATGATTATGGATTCCACTATAGTTTGCCATTTTGTACGCATTTTTTTAATCATCTTTAACGAACATCTTTTTTTGGTTGAGTTATAGCCACTTTTATTAAAACACTCATCTTTTAGTTGTCATGGGCCATTGATTAACTTTGGTGACTACGATTATGAATTGTACTGTAGTTGTGCATTCTGTAAGTGTAATTTCTACCACCTTTCATGAACGTTCATTTTTTGTTGAGTTATAGCCACATTTAGGAAACAACTCGAGTTTGAGTTTTGGTGGGTGATCAGCTTTGGTGACTACACTTATGGATTACACTATAGTTGTGCATTCTATACGATTATTTTCTATCGCCTTTCAGTCACCAAAGTTGATCGATGGCCCATGAAAACTCAAACACGAGTGGTTTCCTAAGTGCGGTTATAACTCTACAAAAAATGAACATTTCACAAAGGCAATAAAAAATACACGTATAGAATGCAAAACTATAGTGTTATCCATACTCGTACGAAGTCACTCAAGTTGATCGATGGCCCATAAAAACTCAAACACAAGTGTTTTCTCCGAAATGCAGCTATAACTCAACAAAAAATTAAGGTTCACGTAAGGTGATCGAAAATACATGTATAGAATGCACAACTACAGTGTAATCCACAATCGTAGTCGCCAAAGTTGATTGATGGTGGATGAAAACTGAAACACGAACGGTTTTCTAAGTTCAGCTATAACTCAACCAAAAATTAAGGTTAGCGAAAGGCGATAGAAAATATGCGTATAGAATGCACAACTAAATTTTAATTCTCAATTGTAGTCACGAAAGTTGATCTATGGCCCACGAAAGCTTAAACTCAAACGTTTTACTAAATGCGGCTATAATTGAAGAATAAATGAAGTTTCGTGAAAGCCGATTAAAATTATGCATATAGAATGCACAACTTTAGTAAAATCCACAATCGTAGTTACCTAATTTGATCGATGGCCCACCAAAAACTAAAACATGAGTGGTTTCCTAAATGCGGCTATAAGTCAACAAAACATTAAGGTTCACAAAAGGTGATAGAAAATACGTGTATAGAATGCACAACTACAGTGTAATCCACAAGCGTAGTCAACAAAGTTGATTGATGGCCTAGGAAAACTCAAACTCAAGCAGTTTCCTAAGTTAGGCTATAACTCAACAAAAATGAAGCTTCACGAAAGAAGATAGAAAATACACGTACAAAATGGACAACTACAGTGCAATCTACAATCGTTTACACCAAAGTTGATCGATGCCCCATGAAATCTCAAACACGAGAGGTTTCCTAAGTACGACTATAACTCAATGAAAAATGAAAGCTCACGAATGGCTATATAAAATACACATATAGAATGCACAAATATAGTGTTATCCACAATTGTAGTTACTAAAGTTGATTGATGGCCTATGAAAACTCAAACATGAGAGTTTTCCTCAATGCAGCTATAACACAACCAATAATGAAGATTCGTGAAAGGCGATAGAAAATACACGTATAGAATGGACAACTATAGTGCAATCCACAATCATAGTCACCAAAGTTGATTGATGGCATACAAAAACTCAAACATGAGCGGTTTCCTAAAAGTGGCTATAACTCAACAAAAAATGAAGGTTCATGAAAAACAATAGCAAATACGCCTATAGAATGCATAACTACTGTGTAATCCACAATCGTATTTACCAAAGTTCATCGATGGACCATTAAACTCAAACATGAGCCGTTTCCTAAATT
>VDFB02000010.1:30198576-30230034 GCA_007258455.2 Sequoia sempervirens | reverse complement strand
TAGGAAAATGGAGTGTATTTTAGTTTTTATGGGCCATCTTTACACTTTGGTGACTACGATTGTGGATTACATTGTATTTGTGCATTCTATACGCGTATTTTATATCGGCTTTTGTGAACCTTCATTATTTGTTGAGTTATAGCCACATTTAGGAATCCGCTCATGTTTGAGTTTTCATGAGCCATCGTTCAACTTTGGTGACTAGAATTGTGGAGTACACTATAGTTGTGCATTTTATACGCGTATTTACTATCGCTTTTTGTGACCCTTCATTTTTTCTTTAAGTTATTGCCACACTTAGGAAATCTATCTTGTTTTAGTTTTCGTGGGCTATCGATCAACTTTTTGGACTACGATTGTGGAATGCACTGTAGTTTTCCATTATGTACATGTATTTTCTATCGCCTTTAACAAACCTTCATTTTTTGTTGACTTATAGCAACAGTTAGGAAACCGCTCAAGTTTGAGTTTACATGGGCCATCGATCAGCTTTGGTGACTACACTTGTGGATTGTACTAGAGTTGTACATTCTATACACATATTTTTAATCACCTTTCACAAACCTTCTTTTTTTGTTGAGTTATAGCCGCATTTAGGAAATCGCTTGTGTTTGAGTTTTCGTGGGCCATCGATTAAATTTGGTAACTATGATTGTGAATTACACTATAGTTGTGCATTCTATAGACGTATTTTTTATTGCCTTACGCGAACCTTCATTTTGTGTTGAGGTATAGTCGAATTTAGCAAATCGCTCATGTTTGAGTTTTTGTGGGCCATTGCTGTGTTATAGCTGCACTTATGAAACCGCTCGTGTTTGAGTTTTCATGGGCCATCGATCAACTTTGGTGACTACGATTGTGGATTGCACTGTAGTTGTCAATTTTGTATGCATAATTTCTATTGCCTTTCATCAACCTTCATTTTCTATTGAGTTATGGCCGCATTTACGAAACTGCTCATTTTTCAATTTTTGTGGGCCATCGATCAAATTTGGTGACTATGCTTGTGAATTACAATGTAGTTGTGTATTCTATATGCGTATTTTTTATCGCGTTTCGTGAACCTTCGTTTTTGGTTGAATTATAGCTGCATTTAGGAGTACGCTCGTGTATGAGAATTTGTCGGCTATCGGTCAACTTTGTTGAATACTATTATGGATTACACTGTAGTTTTGCATTCTATACATGGATTTCTACTACCTTTCGTGAACCTTCATTTTTCATTGAGTTATAGCTACACTTACGAAACCGCTCGTGTTTGAGTTTTTGTGGGCCATCGATCAACTTTAGTTAGTACGCTTGTGGATTACACTGTAATTGTCCATTTTATATGCGTATTTTTTATTGCCTTTTGTGAATATTCATTTTTTGTCGAGTTATCGTCGCATGTAAGAAACGACTCATGTTTGAGATTTTTTGGGCAATCTATCAACTTTTTTGACTACGATTGTGGATTGTACTGTAGTTGTGTATTTTGTACGCATATTTTTAGTTTCCTTTCACGAACCTTCATTTTTTGTTGAGTTATTGCCGTATTTACGAAGACGCTCATGTTTGAGTTTTTGTGGGCCATCGATTAGCCTTTTTGACTAAGATTGTAGATTGCACTGTAGTTGTGCATTCTTGTACGCGTATTTTCTATCGCCTTTCGCGAACCTTCAATATTCATGAAGAGAAGCAGGAATCTCATTGCTTTGAGCGCTGGCTATCATCAACTTGTGACTATGACAGTCCCGATTGTAGTTGTCCATTTTGTACATGTATTTTCTATCACCTTTCATGAACCTTCAATTTTTGTTGAGTTATAGACGCATTTAGGAAACTGCTGAGTTTGAGTTTTCGTGGGCCATCGATCAAATTTGGTGACTACGCATGTGAATTACATTGTAGTTGTGCATTCTATACACATATTTTTTGTCCATTTGAAAAACCTTCATTTTTTATATAGTTATAGCGACATTTGGGAAACCGCTTGTGTTTGAGTTTTTGTGGGCCCTCAATCAACTTAGGCTAGTACGATTGTGAATTACACTGTTGTTTTTCTTTCTATTCATGTATTTTTTCCATTCGCGAACCTTTATTTTTCGTTAAGTTATAGCTGCACCTAGGAAATCGCTCGTGTTTGAGTTTTTTTGGGCCATCAATCGACTTTGGTGACTACGATTGTGGATTGTAATTTAGTTGTGCATACTAGAAGTGTATTTTCTATCACCTTTCGAGAACATTCATTATTCATTGAGTTATAGCCGCACTTAGGAAACCGCTCGTGTTTGAGTTTTCATGGACAATCGATCAACTTTGGTAACTACGATTGTGGATTGTACTATAGTTGTGAATTTTGTATGACTATTTTTAATCACCTCTCACGAAACTTCATTTTCTTTTGAGTGATAGCCACATTTAGGAAAATGCTCGTGTTTGAATTTTTTTGGGCCATCAATCACATTTTGATTACATTGTAGTTGTGCATTCCATACGCGTATTTTCTATAGCCTTTCGTAAGCCTTCATTTTTTTTGAGTTATAGCCATATTTAGGAAACCGAGCATGTTTGAGTTTTCGTGGGCCATCGATCAACTTTGGTGACTATGATTGTGTATTGCATTGTACTTGTCCATTATGTACGTGTACTTTCTATTACCTTTCGTGAACCTTCATTTTTGGTTGAGTTATAGCAACTTTTAGGAAAATGCTCATGTTTGAGTTATGGTGGGCCATCAATCAACTTTGGTGACTATGACTGTGGATTACATTGTAGTTGTGCACTGTATACGCGTATGTTCTATCACCTTTTGCACACCTCAATTCTTTGTTGAGTTATAGCTGCACTTAGGAAACACTTGTGTTTGAGTTTTCATGGGCCATCGATCAACTTTGGTGACTACGATTGTGGATTACACTATAGTATTCCATTTTATATGCATATTTTCTATCACCTTTTGCGAACCTTCATTTTTTCTTGATTTATAGCCACATTTAGGAAACCACTCGTGTTTGAGTTCTCATGGGCCATCAATCAACTTTGGTGACTATGCTTGTCGAATACACTGTAGCTTTGCATTCTATATGCGTATTTTCTATTGGCTTTTTTGAACCTTCATTTTTTGTTGAGTTATAGCCACATTTAGGAAACCACTCATGTTTGAGTTTTTGTGGGCCATCAATCAGCTTTGGTGACTACGATTGTGGATTGTACTGCTAAACTATAGGTGTGCATTCTATACGCGTAATTTCTATTGCCTTTTGTGAACCTTCATTTTTGTTTAGTTATCGTTGCATTTAGGAAACCGCTCTTGTTTGAGTTTTCATGGTCCATCGGTAACTTTGGTGCCTAAGATTGTGGATTGCACTGTAGTTGTCCATTTTGTACACCTTTTTTCAATCGACTTTCATGAACCTTCACTTTTTGTTGAATTATAGGCACATTTAGTAAATTGCTCGTATTTGAGTTTTTGTGGGCCATCAATCAACTTTGGTTACTATGATTATGGATTGCACTATAGTTGTCCATTATGTACATGTAGTTTCTATTGGATTTCGTGAACCTTCATTTTTCACTTAGTTATAGCCATATTTAGGAAACCGCTCAAATTTGAGTTTTCATGGGTCATCGATCAACTTTGGTGACTACGCGCTTGTGAATAACAATAGTGTAGTTGTGCATTCCATATGCGTATTCTCTATCCCCTTTCACGAACTTTCTTTTTTTGTTGAGTTATAGCCTCATTTAGGAAACCACTCGTGTTTGAGTTTTTATGGGGATCAACGTTTTTGTGGGCCATCGATCAACTTTGGTGACTACGCGCTTGTGGATAACAACACTGTAGTTGTGCATTCCATACGCATATTCTCTATCCCCTTTCGCGAACTTTCATTTTTTGTTGAGTTATAGCCTCATTTAGGAAACCACTCGCATTTGAGTTTTTTTGGGCCATCAATCAACATTGGTCACTACAATTATGGATTACACTGTAGTTGTGCATTCTATACACGTATTTTCTATTGCCTTTGACGAACCTTCAATTTTTGTTGAGTTATAGCAGCATTAAGGAAACTACTCATGTTTTAGTTTTTGTGGGCCATCTGTCAAGTTTGGAGACTACAATTGTGGATTGTATTGTAGTTGTGTATTTTGTAGGCACATTTTTCATCGCCTTTCATGAACCTTCATTTTTTGTTGAGTTATAGCCGCATTTAGGAAAACGCTCGTGTTTTAGTTTTCGTGGGCCATCGATCAACTTTGATGACTACGATTTTGGATTACACTGTAGTAGTGCATTCTTGATGCATATTTTCTATCCCCTTTCATGAACCTTCATTTTTCATTGAGTTATAGCCACACTTATGAAACCTCTCATGTCAGAGTTTTTGTGGGGTATTCATCAACTTTGGTGACTACAATTGTGGATTGCACTATAGTTGTTAATTCTATACGCCTATTTTCTATCGTCTTTCATGAAGCTTATTTTTTTATTGAGTTATAGCCACATTTAGGAAACAACTCTTGTTTGAGTTTTTGTGGGACATCGATTAACTTTGGTGACTATGCTTGTGGATTAAATATTAGTTGTGCATTCTGTATGCATATTTTCTATCGGCTTTCATGAACCTTCATTTTTCTTTGTTCTAGCCGCACTGAGGAAATCGCT
Source organism: Sequoia sempervirens (assembly GCA_007258455.2). Lineage (NCBI taxonomy): Eukaryota > Viridiplantae > Streptophyta > Pinopsida > Cupressales > Cupressaceae > Sequoia > Sequoia sempervirens. The sequence continues at coordinate 30,225,386 of VDFB02000010.1, read as the reverse complement.
CGTGTTTGAGTTTTCGTGGGCCATCGATCAAATTTGGTGACTACAATTGTGGAATGTACTATAATTGTCCATTTTGTAGCATATCTTCTGTCGCCTTTCGTGAACCTTCATTTTTTGTTGAGTTATAGCCGCATTTAGAAAATCGCTCATATTTGAGTGTTTGTGGGTCATTAATGAACTTTGGTGACTACAATTGTAGATTGCACTATAGTTGTCCATTATGTATGCGTATTTTCTTATCACCTTCTGCAAACCTTCATTTTTTGTTGAATTATAGCTACATTTAGGAAATAGCTCGAGTTTGAGTTTTCTTGGGCCATCGATCAATATTGGTGACTACACTTGTGGATTACATAGTAGTTACTCATATTTTCTATTGCCTTTTGTGAACATTTATTTTTTATTTGAGTTATAGCCACATCTAGGAAATGTCTCGTTTTTGAGTTTTCGTGGGCCATCGATCAACTTTGGTGACTACGCTTGTGGATTACACTGTAGTTTTGCATTTTATATGGGTATTTTCTATTGCCTTTTGCAAACCTTCATTTTTTGTTAAGTTATAGCCACATTTAGGAAACCGCTGATGTTTGAGTTTTTGTGGGAATCAGTCAACTTTGGTGACTATGATTGTGGATTGTACTATAGTTATGCATTCTGTGTACGCATTTTTTTAAACATTTTTCACAAACCTTCATTTTTTTTTAATTATAGCCGTATTTCGGTAACCACTCTTATTTGAGTTTTTTGGGCCATCGATCAACTTAGGTGACTATGATTGTGGATTGTATTGTAGTTGTGCAATCCACATAGTATTTTCTATCACCTTATCCGAACCTTCATTTCTCGTCGAGTTATACCTGCATTTAGGAAACCGCTCGTGTTTGAGTTTTCGTGGACCATCGATCAAATTTGGTGTATACGATTGTGGCTTGTGCTATAGTTGTCCATTATGTACGCGTATTTTCTATCACTTTTTATGAATCTTCATTTTTATTCGAGTTATACCCACATTTAGGAAACTGCTCGTGTTTGAGTTTTCGTTGGCCATCTATCAACTTTGGCGACTACGGTTGGGTTACACTGTATTTCTGAGTTTTGTACACGTATTAACTATCGTGTTTCAGAAACCTTCTTTTTATGTTGAGTTATAGCAGAATTTAGGAAACTGCTCATGTTTGAGATTTTTTGGGCCATCAATCAACTTTCATGACTACGATTGTGGATTGTACTATAGCTGTGCATTTTGTACAAATATTTTTAATCACCTTTCATGAACCTTCACTTTTTGTTGAGTTATAGCCGCAATTAGCAAAACACTCGTGTTTGAGTTTTCGTAGGCCATTGATCAACTTTGGTGACAATGATAGTGGATTACACTGTAGTTGTGCATTCTATACGCGTATATTCTATAGCCTTTTGCGAAGCTTCATTTTGTCGTGTAGTTATAGTTGCACTTGGGAAACCGCTCGTGTTTGACCTTTCGTGGGCCATCGATTTGCTTTGGTGTGTATGATTCTCGATTGCACTGTAGTTGTCCATTTTGTACACGTATTTTCGCAAACCAATTTCGTGGGCCATCAATCAACTATGGTTACTATTCTTGTGGATTACATTCTAGTTATGCATTCAATACGCCTATTTTCTCACCTTTTGTAAACCTTCATTTTTCGTTAAGTTGTAGTTGCACTTACGAAATTGCTTGTCTTTGACTTTTCTTGTGCCATCGACCAACTTTGGTCACTACGATTGTGGATTGCACTGTAGTTGTCCATTCTTTTTGTGTATTTTCTATCACCTTTCAAGAACCTTCATTTTTTGTTGTGTTATAGTCGCATTTAGGAAACTGCTCGAGTTTGAGTTTTCGTGGACCATCGATCAACTTTGGTGACTACGTTTGTGAATTACACTATTTTTTTTTTAAAAAGGGGTAAAAATTTTATTCAAACAGAACCAGAGTACAAAGCAAAGGCCAAAGGCCCACCAAAATAGAACACCAGCAGACCCACCAGCAACAACGACCTATTCATGTCCTCCACTAATAACCTCTCTAGGGTCTCAAGATAATTAGAAGACAACTCATCCTTTCCATTGATATCCCAGCCATCCACATTCTCAGAGGCCCACTTCGCCAGACAATCGGCCACTTTGTTCCACTCTCTAGGGATATGACAAAAGGAGACAGAATCCAAGGAGCTGCAAAGACTCAAAATCTTTCTGCCCACAGAAGCCAATTGCCAACTAACATCATCCAACCTTTGGTTGTTCAACAAATCCACAAAATTTGGAGAATCTGACTCACAGATGATCGTCCTCCAGCCTAAAGAGCAACCATGCTCAAAAATAATCTTAATAGCCAGGGCCTCCATTAGATTATTAGAATGATGCCCTTTGTAACTAGAGAAGAGAAAAACCACACCACCATCATTACCTCCACCAATACCCCCCACACTAGCATGACCAGGGTTCCCACGAGAAGAACCATCAGTATTAATCTTTAGGACCCCCTCTAGGGGAGGCATCCACCTCCCATCACGAAAAACCCGTTGCCGAACCTGACAGGACCTTCTTCCAACAAAGCAACCCCGGCTACTATCCCCCAAGCCCAAATTCCACACAATATCAAGATCACCAGGATCAAGATTTTCAGACATGTCACACTTAGCCGAAATAGTCTCCTGAAGCTTGGTAATTATCTTCTTCCACAATTGAAGATTTCCCAAATTGGAACCACAAAAAACTCTACGGTTCCTCTCCAATCAAAGGTTCCAAGGAATGAAAATAGGCCCAATAGACCAAGCCACCTAAAGGAAAGGAGTCTTTGTTGGAGGTCTGCCCAAACTTTCCCAAAAGTCAATCAAGGAGGTAGCATGAATACAACCATGATGCCAAGCCTCCCACCATCTGTGCCATAACTCTCTAGAGTAAGGGCAAAGAAAGAACAAGTGGGAGGTACACTCCTCACTATGAGAACAAAGAAGGCAAATAGAGGGTCCCATGAAAGCCACGTTTGCGAAGATTTTCCCAAGTGAGGCACTTCCTTTGAGCAACCAACCATAAGAAAAAATTGCATTTGGGCCAAGAGAAGTTGTCCCAAACCTTCTTCCACCAGTGTACCTCAGCAGGACCATACAAATTCCTATCAAGCATAGCATAGCCTTGGGCCACAGTAAATTTACCTTTTGGACTAGGATTCCAAGCTAGAACATCCCTCCCATTAAGGGAGCTACAGAGCCTAGCCTCCAAAACTCTAGAAAGAACAACACGATCCTCATCAGAACCACCCACAGGCCACTCCTGTGGGTCCTTCTAGCAAGCCACCATTGCCTGCCCAATACGCTTGACAGTTTTAAAATGCTCCACCTTAATCCAATCGGCCTCAAAAAAATATGGCAAAGAGGCTGAAGCTGAGGAAAACTAGAAAGAATGGGAGGGTGGCCATCCCAAGAGTCCTACCAAAAAAAAACATTAGAGCCTCTATTACAGATCCAGAAGAGGCCCTCCTTAATCAGCTGAGCACCCTTCTTAAGGGTATCCCAAATACAAGACCCTTTACCCAACAAAGGAAGACGCGGCACATCGAGGCAATCAGCACCAGGAAGATACTTGTGGGCTCAAAATCTTAGCCCAATCCTGATCTTGATTGTTGCACCACCTCCAGTACAGCTTGGCAGCCAGGGCAGTGACAGCAAGAGCCATAGACCTAAGACCAAGGCCCCTAGCATGCTTCGGCCTGCACAGAGACTCCCACTTGACTAAGCTCCACTTTGAGGAAAGAAGGTTGCCAGACCAAAGAAATTGTCGAGACAAAGCATCAAATTCCTGCACAAAGGAGGACGGGGGAACCTGCACACAACACCTATAAATGGGGAGAGACTGCACCACAGTCTTAAGAAGAATCACTCTCCCAGCTGAAGATAGCCATCTGTAAGTCCAATGGCTAACCCTACTTCGAAATTTATCCAAAATTCCCTGCCAATAATCTCTCCGTTGGGCTCCCAAAGCCAAAGGGATCCCAAGGTACATCAAGGGAAGAGAACCGATCTGAAATCTAAGGATCCTAGCAATCCTATTCTGAATAAGTTGAGGAGTATTAAAGAAGTAAATGGAAGATTTATCATCGTTAATACACTGACCAGAGGCCTTCAGATAGATGTCTAAGGCACGCCTGAAGTTCACCACCTCACTAATTCTAGCCAAGCCCATTAGCCCAGTATCATCCACAAACTGAAGATGAGAGTAGGAAGGGAGAAGGTTGTTCCAGCTCCAACCACAGATAAGACCCTATCTCAAATGAGATTTAATAAATCTTCCAAGACCCTCTGCCATGATAATGAATAAGTAAGGGGATAAAGGATCCCCTTGTCGGAGTCCCCGAGAAGCACTAAACAAATTTGAAGGTTCCCCATTAATGAGAACTGAGAATGAGGCAGAGGTCACACAACTAAGAACCCAGTTCACCCAATCCTCACAAAGCCAAAAGCCAAGAGAAGTTTTCTGTAAGAACTCCCAGCTCACCCGATCATAAGCTTTAGACATGTCAAGTTTAATAGAGTTAGCCATAGAATGAATAGCTTCCATGGCTATCACAACACCATCCAAAATTTGTCTCCCTTCAACAAAACCACCCTGCTCAGCCGAGATCAAAGAACCAAGGAGTGGTTTGAGCCTCTTAGCAATCAATTGGTGATGATCTTGTAAACAACATTACATAGTGCAATAGGCCTAAATTGAGCTAACCGGTTAGCTCCTTCCAACTTAGGTATGAGGGCCAAGAAGGTAGAATTCATAGACTTGAGCATCTGTTTGTTCCTAAATGATTCCTGAACCACCTCAAGGAGATCAAACTTTATAATTTCTCAGAACTCTTGAAAAAACTCAATCAGAAACCCACCCGGACCAGGGGCCTTACCTTTTTTCATATTAAATAGCACTTGCTCCAACTCAGGTAACAAGATAGGACATAAGAGAGCCCCATTCATCTCAGCAGAGACCAGGTGGGGAATACAATCCATGATGGCCTGCTCCTCAGCCCCAGCAGCAAGATTCTCCCTAGAAAAGAGGTTTGAAAAATAATTGACTGCCTCCTTGGAAAAATCAGCAAAGGACGAGAGTTGAGCCCCATCCTGCGAAACCAGGGAGGAGATAGAATTTCCTTGTCTTCGAGCCTTAACCGAATTATGAAAGAAAGCAATGTTCCTATCCCCCTCCTGAAGCCAATCAATACGAGATTTCTGCTTCCAGAAGATCTCTTCCCGAAGTTCCCACTCTTCTAAACCCTTTAGAGCCAAGGACTCAGCCTTACTAAGGGCAGAGGTCAACCCCTGATCCCAAATCTGACGAGTGATAGTATCCAACTTGGACTGGGCAGTTATCTTCTGAGCTTGAAGGTTCCCAAAACATTGTTTATTCCATCTCTTAAGTCTAAACTTCACATGCTGAAGCCGCTTACTGAAAGTGAACATGGCCGTCCCATGAGAAGGCATCCCCTCATGCCACCAGTCCAACATAAGATCCTGAAGAGACGAATCTCTTAACCACATCAATTGGAATTTGAAAGAGGGATTTTTGGTGACACCATAAGCGGTGACAGAAAGCTTGATGGGCCAGTGATCAGAGCCCCACCAATCAAGAATTTCAGAACTGGTAATCAACCTACTATTCAACCAATAACAGGAGACAAGAAATCTATCAAGCGTTTCAGAGATAGCCTCCACACCACATCTCCTATTATTCCAAGTAAAGACACCATTGGAAGGCTTCACATCAATGAGATTCAAGGAACCAATCATATCCCTGAGAAGATTTGCAGAAGGGTCCAACCTGGCTAACCCACGATGTTTTTCATCTAAGCAAGTCACAACATTAAAATCGCCAGCCATAATCCATGGGAGAAACGGGTCTAAAGCCTGGATGAAACGAATGTGAGCCCAAAGATTTAACTTACCTGAAAGATCTGTGGGAGCATAAATATTGGATAAGAGACACCTTTCTCCAGTAACAAAGCTAGAAGCAACCAGAGAAATGGAAGACCGACTAGACATCCAACATAAGGGGGAAACTTTCCTCGGGTTCCAGAAGCAAGCCACACCCCCTGCACTGTTCACAACACCTACCCCCTGCCAATTGCCTTGGGGCCAGATACGCGAAGCACAATTTACCAACCCATCAACAGTAAGCTTAGTTTCCTGGATAAGACCACATCCGGTGACTAAGATTCAATTAATCTGCGAACAGCCTTTTGTCTAGGGATGCTGTTCAACCCCCTTACATTCCAAGATAAAACAATCATTTATGGGGGTGGGAGAAATGGCAATCAATGGGCTTCATAGACCTAGACTCAACCAAAGTATCACCCATAAGCTTAACCTTCTCTTGATCAGTCTTCCTTCCACTCTTTGACGGTTTATCAAGAGGCCCCTTTTTAAAGGATTTCTGCTGTAAGCCTAATATAGGAGGAGCTTTGTTACCCCTCATAGGATCTGAGGCCCCCTTAGGAGCAAGGGGATCAGGAGCCACCGCAACAGAGTCCTTCAGAGTCTATGACCCCTGAAGAACCCCAAAATCTTGAGCAAGAGCCGAAGAATCCATAGCCTTCTGATCCTTCTGATGAACCCTTGGAGATAGAATTTGATCCTCTTTCTTTGCATTTTCATCCTAAACATCATGCAGACCCTTAGCCCCAGAAGAGAGCTCAACTGGAATACCCTCCTCCTGGGTCAAATCATGAAGCACCTCAAACCTGTTAAAGTTGCCTTCATTCTGCCTATCCAGCCAAGATCTCTTCCTGCCCTTGCCTTTGTTATGGGACTTGACTGGAATAAAACCCTCATTATCCACATGTTCAAGAGACATTGGAGCCTTTCCCCTGTCCCCCCTGGGAGGCCCAGAAGCAGCCAAGGGGGAGGGTTTAAATCTAAGGCATTCGCAGTGTAAATGTCCATATTCATGAAAAATTCTACATCTAAAGGGTAGGGTCTCATAATCCAACTGTTGGATCCAAGAAGAAGATCTCATGCGAATTTCCATAGAGTCTGGTAATGGATTATTTAAATGAACTTCAACACAAATGCGAGCAAAAGAAGTTACCTTACAATCTTGAGTTTGGGAAGCCGATCCCACAGGTTTTCCAAGAAGCAAAGAGATTGAGTGGAGAATATCCTCCCTCCAGAATTCCAATGGAAGCCTCAGAAAATGAACCCACACAAGAACCCGCGAAGGGATCTCTTCAGCAGAGTTGAATCCCATGTGCCAAGGTTTGATGAAGAGCCCTACCTGGTTAAAGAAATAAGGACCTCCTTCGAAAGCCCTATTCCTGTCGGACATGCTTGAAAAGATAACCAAAAAATAGTTATTAGCTGCCAGAATAATCTCCATATCACCTTCAGGGTTCCAAACCCTACGTGCCCAAGAATCCAAAACAGGAAGAGATAAACGAAGGCCCAAAAATTTGCAGATAAGTGCATGATTGCCCCAATATTCAACATCCTCCAAAACTTTCTCAGGTTGAATCACCAAAACAGGACGATCCTCGGATCTCTCCAAACAACCGTTTACTTTTTTAATTCAAAAATTCCCTTTTGAAGAGGAGACTCCATCCCCAAAATGGGGTTTCCCCTTCTGATCTAGACCACTGGCATGCAGCAAAGAAGAGGGCTCAACCATTTCCAAATCACCAGAAGAAACCATAGACAACACAAAATCTTGATTTTCCATGGCCAAAAGCACAAGCACAAGCAAGAAGAGAGAAGACAGGGCAAGAGACCCCACGCCCCAGATACTCTAGCACCACCCGCCAAGGACAAAACCAGCACAGAAAAAATGTGGAAGAAACCAGAAAAGAGCCACCCAACAGTCCAAACGCGAGCCAAAGCCCCCACTTCAACCCACGCACCTTAGGAAACCAGCTAACACCCCCCGGACGCAACAGAACGAGATTAGACACAACCACAAAATAGAAGAAAGGATGCGCTAGGGCACGCAGGCCCTACTGCATGAGCAGAGACCACACCAAGCCATTTTCATTAATATCATCAAATTCAATATCGTTTGTGAATTACACTGTTGTTGTCCATTATGTATGCGTATTTTCTATCACCTTTTGTGAACCTTCATTTTTTGTTGAGTGATAGCCGCATTTAGAAAGCTACTCATGTTTGAGTTTTCGTGAGCCATCGATCAACTTTGGTGACAACAATTGTGGATTACACTATAGTTGTTCATTCTATACACGTGTTTTTTTATTGCCTTTCGCAAACCTTTATTTTTCATTGAGTTATAGCCACACTGAGGAAACTACTCGTGTTTGAGCTTTTGTCGGCCATCGGTTAACTTTGGTGACTATGCTTGTGGATTACATTGTAGTTGTGCATTCTATATGTGTATTTTCTATCACCTTTCACGAAACTTCATTTTTAATTAAGTCATAGCTGCACTTATGAAACCGCTCGTGTTTGTGGTTTCGTGGGCCATTGATCAACTTTGGTGAATATGATTTTTGTTTGCAATGTAGTTTTCCATTCTATACGCATAGTTTTAATTGCCTATCATGAACCTTCATCTTTGAGTTTTCATGGGTCATCGATCAATTTTGTTGACTACGATTGTAGATTGCACTGTAGTTGTCCATTATGTACTCATATTTTCTATAGTCTTTCGCGAACCTTCATTTTTTGTTGAGTTACAACCACATTTAGGAAACCATTCGAGTTTGAGTTTTCATGGGCCATCGATCAACTTTGGTCACTATGCTTATGGATTACACTGTAGTTGTGCATTCTATACATATAATTTCTATCGCCTTTCACAAACCTTCAGTTTTTGTTGAGTTATAGCTGCATTTAGGAAACCACTCATGTTTCAATTTTTGTGGGCCATCGATCAACTTTGGTAGCTATGATTGTGGATTCTACTCTGGTTGTGCATTCTATATGCATATTTTTAATGACCTCTCATGAACCTTCATTTTTTGTTGAATAATAGTCTCATTTAGGAAAATGCTCGTGTTCAAGAGTTTTTGTGTGCCATTGATCAACTATGGTGTCTACGATTGTGGATTGCACTGTAGTTGTTCATTCTGTATGCGTATTTTCTATCGCTTTTCGTGAACCTTCATTCTTTGGAGAGTTATAGCTGCATTTAGGAAACCGCTCGTGTTTGAGTTTTCATGGGCCATCAATCAACTTTGGTGATTACGATTGTGGATTACATTGTAGTTATGCATTTTATACACGTATTTAAAAATATACATATAGAATGCACAACTATAGTACAATGCAATCAATGGCTCAAAAAAAACTTAAACATGAGCAGTTTCCTAAATGCAGCTATAACTAAACAAAAAATGAATCTTCATGTAAGGCAATAGAAAATATGCGTATAGAATGGACAACTACAATTTAATCGACAAGAGTAGTCAGCAAAGTTGATCAATGGCCCACGAAAAATCAAACACGAGCGGTTTCAAAATTGCGGCTATCAGTCAACCAGAAATGAAGGTTTGCAAAAGGTGATGGAAAATACGTATATAGAATGGACAACTATAGTGCAATCCACAATCGTAGTCACCAAAGTTGATTGATGGCCCACGAAAACTCAAACACAAGCAGTTTCGTAAATATAAAACTCAAACTCAAACAAAGTTGATTGAGTCCTCTACTTATATCTAAAATCTTATAACAAAATATTATCATTTTATTGTTGTTAGGGTGGTCAGACAGACACCTACTTCTTATTTTTTCCTTGAAATTTAAGTACTACTACATTGAAATTTCAAATTTTCAGCAAATAGATTTTGTTTAAAAATAAATAAATCTAGTAGTTTAGAAACTACATTCAATTTTCTACAAAATTTATTCTTACATATTTTTGAAATAATATAGATAACTTATTCAAAATTTTACATCAAGTTGTCTAACTCTGATTTTTCTAATTTTTTTGCCACTTAAGGGCCTGTTTTTTCCATGATAATCCTGCACATACCCTGACTACGATTGTGGATTGTATTGTAGTTGTGCATTCTGTACACATATTTTTAATCGCCTTTCTCAAACCTTCATTTTGTGTTGAGTTATAGCCGTATTTAGGAAAATGCTTGTGTTTTAGTTTTGGTGGGCCATCAATCAACTTTGGTGACTACATTTTCGGATTACATTATAGTTGTGCATTTTATACACGTATTTTCTATCACCTTTCGCGAACCTTGATTTTTCGTTGAGTTATAGCCCCACTTAGGAAACTACTCGTGTTTGAGTTTTCATGGGCCATTGATCAACTTTTGTGACTATGATTCTGGATTGCACTGTAGTTGTGCATTTTATACGTATATTTTCTATCGCTTTTCGTGAAACTTCACTTTTTGTTGATTTATAGCCACATTTGGGAAACTACTCGTATTGGAGTTTTTGTGGGCCATCGATCAACTTTGTTGACTACAATTGTGGATTTCACTGTAGTTGTCCATTTTGTATGCATATTTTCTATTGCCTTTCGGGAACCTTCATTTTTTTTGAGTTATAGCTACATTTAGGAAAATGTTTGTGTTTTATTTTTTGATGGATATCGATCAAATTTGGTGAGTACGATTGTTGATCAGATTTTAGTTGTGCATTGTATATGCTTAATTTCTATTGCCTTTCGCTAACCTTCTTTTTTTGTTCAGTTATACCCACATTGAGGAAACTGCTTGTGTTTGAGTTTTCGTGGGCCATTGATAAACTTTGGTGACTAAAATTGTGTATTGCACTGTGGTTGTCCATTCTATACACATTTTCTATCACCTTTCATGAACCTTCATTATTTGGTGATTTATAGCCGCATTTAGGAAACCACTCGTGTTTGATTTTTTGTGGGCCATCGATCAACTTTGGTGACTACGATTATGGATTACACTGTAGTTGTACTATAGTTGTGCATTAAGTATGCATTTATTTAATCGCCTTTCAGAAACCTTCATTTTTTGATTAGTTATAGCTGCATTTAGGAAAATGCTCATGTTTGAGTTTCTGTGCCATCTATCAACTTTGGTGTGTGGTTGTGGATTACACTGTAATTATTCATTCTATATGCGTATTTTCTATTTCCTTTTGTGAACCTTCATTTTTTGTGGGTAATCGATCAACTTTGGTGACTATGATTGTGGAACTTACTGTAGATGTGCATTTTGTACACATACTTTTAATCGCCTTTCATTAACCTTCATGTTTTGTTGAGTTATAGTCGCATTTAGGAAAACGCTTGTGTTTGAATTTTCATGGGCCAACGATCAACATTTTTTAATGCAATTGTTGATTACACTCTAGTTGTGCATTATATACGCATATTTCTATCACCTTTTGCAAACCTTCATTTTTAGTTTAGTTATAGCAGTATTTAGTAAACTATACGTATTTGAATTTTCGTAGTCCATCAATCAACTTTGGTGACTACGATTGTGGATTGTAATGTAGTTGTCTAATCTATAGGCATATTTTCTATCGCCTTTTGCGAACCTTTATTTTTCATTGAGTTATAGCTACATTTAGGAAACCACTCATGGTTGAGTTTTCGTAGGCAATCGATCAACTTTAGTGACTACGATTGTGGATCAGACTGTGGTTGTCCATTTGATATGTGTATTTTCTATCACCTTTAGTGAACCTTCTTTTTTTGTTGAGTAATAGCCGCATTTAGGAAACTTCTCGTGTTTGAGTTTTTGTGGGCCACCGATGAACTTTTGTGACTACAATTGTGCACTACACTCTAGTTGTGCATTTTGAACTCTAATGTTCTATCACCTTTGGTGAACCTTCATTTTTTTTTTGAGTTATAGCCGCACTTAGGAAACCGCTCGTGTTTGAGTTTTCATGGGCCATTGATCAACTTTGGTGACTACGATTGTGGATTGCACAATAGTTTTCCATTCTGTGTGTATTTTCTATCGCCTTTCGTGAACTTTAATTTTTTTTGAGTTATAGGGACATTTAGGAAATCACACGAGTTTGTGTTTTTGTGGGCCAACTAGAGTGTAGTGACAAAATTTGATCGATGGCCGATGAAAACTCAATCTCGAGTGGTTTCCTAAATGCAACTATAACTCAACAAAAACTGGAGGTTCGCGAAAAGGTATAGAAAATACAAGTGCAGAATTGACAACTACAGTGCAATCCACAATCGTAGTCACCAAAGTTGATCGATGGCCCATGAAAACTGAAACACGAGAGGTTTCAGAACTGGGGCTATAACTCAACAAAAAATGAAGGTTCACGAAAGGCAATAGAAAATACGTTTATATAATGCACAACTAAACAAAAAATGAAGCTTCGAAAAAGGCAATAGAAAATACGCATACAGAATGGATAACTACATTGCAATCTACAATACTAATAACCAAAGTTGATCGATGGCCCACAAAAACTCAAACACGACCGATTTCCTAAGTGCGGTTATAACTCAACGAAAAATTAGGGTTCACAAAAGGTGATTTAAAATATGCCTATAGAATGCACAACTAATGTGTAATCCACAATCATAGTTAGAAAAGTTGATCGATGTCGTAGGAAAACTCAAACTCAAGCGGTTTCGTAAATGTGGTTGTAACTGAAGAAAAAATGAAGGTTCACAAAAGGCGATAGAAAATATGTGTATAGAATGGACAACTACAATGCAATCCACAATCGGTCACGAAATTTGATCGATGGCCAATGAAAAACTCGAAGATGAGCAGTTTTCTAAGTGCGGCTATAGCTCAATGAAAAATTAAGGTTCGTGAAAGGTGATAGAAAATATACATATAGAATGCACAACTACAGTGTAATCCACAATCGTAGTCACAAAAGAGTATCAATGGCCCATGAAAACTCAAACATGAGCGGTTTGCTAAGTGCAACTATAACTCAATGAAAAATGAAGGTATGTGAAAGGCGATAGAAAATACGCATATAGAATGCACAACTACAATGTAATCCACATTCGTAGTCACAAAAGTTGATCGATGCACTATGAAAACTCAAACATGAGTTGTTTCCTTTAGTGCCTCTATAACTCAACAAAAATTAAAGTTCACGGAAGGTGACAAAAAATATGAGTATAGAATGCACAGCTACATTTTAACCCACAATTGTAGTCACGAAGGTTGATTGATGGCCCACAAACATTCAAAAACTAGCGGTTTCCTTAATGCAGCTATAACTCAAGAAAAAGTGAAGGTTCGCAAAAGGCGATAGAAAATTAGCTTTCATAATGCACAACTATAGTGCAATCCACAATCGTAGTGAAAAAAGTTGATTGTTGTCCCATGTAAACTCAAACACGAGCACTTTCCTAAGTGTGGCTATGTCTCAATGAGAAATGAAGCTTCATGAAAGGTGATAGAAAATACATGTGTAGAATGCACAACTATAGTGTAATCCACAATCGTAGTCACCAAATTTAATCGATGACCCACGAAAAATCATTAAAAAATGAAGGTTCATGGAAGGCGATTAAACATATGTGTATAGAATGCACAACTACACTACAATCCACAATCATAGTCACCGAAGTTGATTGATGGCCTACAAAAACTGAAATAGTAGCGGTTTCCTAAATACAGCTATAAATCAATAAAAAAAGAAGGTTCGGTAAAGGCGATTGAAAATGCTATAGAATGCACAACTACAGTATAATCCACAAGCGTAGTCACCAAAGTTTACCCCCACAACAACTCAAACTCAAGCGGTTTCTTAAATGCGGCTATAAATCAACAAAAAATGAAGGTTTACAAAAGGCAATAGAAAATACATGTACAAAATGGACAACTACAATGCAATACACAATCGTACTCACCAAAGTTGATCGATGGACCACGAAAACTCAAACATGAGCAGTTTCCTAAATGTGCCTATAACACAAAAAAAATGAAGGATCGTGAAAGGCGATTAAAAATATGCTTACAGAATGCGCAACTACAGTACACTAACTCATTTGACTGCAAAATCCAATGAAAATATCTGACAAAATATGTATAATTTGATGTATCGTCGAGTGCTTGTAAAATTTGATGTGTATTTTTCAATTTTTTAAAAGTTTATCCCCGACATTCGTCGAAATTTCAACGAACTTGGGATTCGTCGAAATTTCGACTAGCAGTTTCGTCAAAATTTTGACAAACATGAAAAATAAGAAAAAAATTAAATTGTGCCCGACATAAAGAAAAGTGAGTTTGCTTATTTATTGTGACAGTGTTTTGCTCTACTTGAGACAGTTTGTGGAGAACTAAGCACGTTTTTGTTGGGAAAAATTAGAAAAAATTCAAGAAGATATCGCCAGGTTGAGGGTAGTCTTTGTCTTTTTGCAGAATTCAGCTGTGAAATAAGATTTGTAGTTCCAGGTTTGAAAATCATATTTTAAAGCAACATCTCATTAGATTTCATTTTTAGAGGTTTAGGGTTTTGAGAATTTCATGTCCAGATTTTGTTGTGTGGAATCACCATAAGATCACAACCAAGGAATAAATTCTTGTGACTATAATTATGTGATCCATAACTCTATTGGTCATATGACACAATTGTGCTATAACAAATACAAGATGCATTCATGTGTGACCCAAGTTTAATGTGGCTATGTTGTGATAGAAATGGAGGAACTCATATAATGTAGTTAATTCAGGTTGTATAATGTAGGTTTCAATCATCATTGGGTGCATTCAGGTTGTCTCAAGTTTAACAGGTTACAATATAATTATAGCATGATCCAAGAGTGATTACCTCTTGCTACAATAAAGAGCATATAACTCTGGTTGATAAGCAAAGTGGTTGTGCTATATCAATTATGTAGTGCATTCAAGCACAACCCATGTTTAATGGGCTATTCTAGAGAGTGATCAAGATTTTCTAAACCTTATGAATGTTACTTAAAAGTGTATAGCTTAAACTACAAACCAAGTCTGTTACATACTTGAATGAAATCTTGCATTACTACAAAATATAATAATGTGATCTACTAATAACCATTATGGAAACTATTAAAGAAGACACGTGCTATATAGGACACATTTCCTTGTTTAGGTTTACATACCTTAATGATCAAACACAAGCTTCCCACACACTCTAGGATACAATCCAAGATCATACCACAACTTGATCAAGACAACTAATTTTCTGACCCAAGATTTAAGGTTGTTTTCTAATACCAACAGAAGCATTGGTAAGAGCATGATTAGGATAGAAACCCTAGGCCTCTGTAGAAACATAAACAATAACTCTAGTAGATTAGTGAGGTTGCAATACCAGAAAGATTGAGACATTGTAGCTAATAACAAAATCTTGCAATCTAAAGATTGTAGCCAATAACAAGCACAATATGTAGCTTAGTGACATTTGTAAATGCAATCTATGGTAAGAAGAATGACAGTCACTTGAGATGTGATAGTCAAAAAGAGGCTGAGCAGTGACAAGATAATAAAGCTCAAACCTTGCATAGTAAAGTGAAGATTTTAACAGTGATTTTCCTTACCCCCTTGCTGACCTTAAGGGTTTTTCAAATGCTTTTGGTAGTGTTAGACAAGGCAAATACAATCAGGAAATGACTTTCCAAATGAAGTAATAGTGGTAATCATAGGTTCAATGTTTCTTCGACTTAGCCATTAATTTATAATGGAGGTAGTGGATTGCATGTTTGAGCAGTGTTTTGAGACTCATCAAATATGGGAGAATAGTGAATAATACCTTATAGACTATGAAGTAGTGTCAATAAGGTTGAAGGATCTTAAGATCTACAATACAATGAAAAAATGAGTCCTCTGTAGTAAGTAGGCAGTCTATAGGGAATAGTTTGATTTTATAGAAGGATGCTTATGAAAGGAATCTTCAAGTTATAGTGAGTGAGTTGTTTGAGATTGCAGCTGAGGGTGCAATACCCAGTGTTAAAGGAAGTTAGAAAAGCAGTAAATGTGTAAGAAAATAAAATCGTATACAACAAACAATTCACAATGTTAGCTTGCATAATGCCTTGAGTTTGAAGACAAAAATCTCATTTTATGTTGATGAAAGTGGTGACCTTAATGGTCAATCACTGGCAACCATGATTTTAAAACATGTTATTGTGTTTATGGAGGCAACATTTTAAGCAAGGTAGTGAGTGGTGGTTTGGAACAATGGCAGGTATGAAGGACTTGCTTTATATGCATACTATGTAGTCTAGCTTAAGACAATGTTCTTAGAAGAGATTGAAGGTAGATTATGGAACTCAAGGGTTACCATGAAAAGGATTAAAGAAAAGACTGAGATCTATTTAAAAGCCACAGTCATGAAGATATTAAAGATGTCACAAGAAAAAACCTAGTAGCTGGAGTAATTAATACAGTGCCAAAGAAGATAGTGTGTTGAGGAAGATTTAGGAGATCTCCACATTATTTAATTACAGGGAAATACATCATTTATTGATTTTTTTAATTAAAAGAAAATCATTCTAAACCCTATATAGGATACATTGATACTTCAAAAGCCTCTAAAGGAATTTGAGATTATGCAAATATATGTCAATTAAATACCTAGATTACAAATAGTAGCGAGAACAATGTAAGATTTGTTGAGCAGAGAAGGAATGAGATAAGCAGCAATGAATCTTATGCGTCCTTTCACGCACATCTCCTCACCATTCTCTGTCATTCTTCACTGAAACACTTCTCCATGTTGGCAGTCTATGCTTGAAAATAATGTTTTGACGAAGGTTTTAGAGTATGTTTATTAAAATGAAAACTCCATTCTGGTGGGCTACGCCTGAAAATAAGATTTTGACAAAAAATTTAGGGTATGTTTATTAAAGTTTTAGAGTATTTTGGTGGGCTATATTTTTTATTCCTTAAATGATTTATTCAAATGGATTGTGACTAAATAAATGACTATCTATTTAGTCATTTTTATTTGTGTGACTAAATATTTTTTAATCAATGACCAAACTAGTAATTTATTTACTCATTTATAGCTGAGTTACAAAAAATGAGCAGAATTTAGTAATTTTTAGTTGTTGTGACTAAAAGTTTTAGTCACCTAGTCATTTATTTGCCAAATTCTACTAGTGTGTGCTTCCTTGTGTGATTAGGGCTCTCTCAATGTTGAGGGCCCTAGGGATAAGCTCGTCATAAGAAGTGAACATTGCATATTTAACTAAAGAGGATAAATCCATATTGACATTAGCAATGATGATTTCGGACTTGTTGCTCCTTAGGAATGGGTCACTTGCTCTTAGTAGCTCGCTACCTCCATCACTGTAGGAATTTTGTGATCAAGTTCAATATTATGATTTTAGGAGTTTAACAGTTGGAAATCATAGTAAAATAAAAATTTAATAAGTTTTGGAATTAGCATTTTAAAGTGTTTTTTGGGGTCATTAACTTCATACTATCTTCTCTTTTGCAGGGGTGGTTGCATGCCAAATTTTTTTGGTGTAAAATATCAGAATTATTAGATTTTGTTACCTGTCTATGAATAAAAATTATTGGAGTGTGAGTTTGATATTTTTTGAAGATCTAAATAGTCAAGCTTGGTAAAGAAAAATCATGTCAGATAATATTAGTCCAGAACAAAATGAAGAGACACTTGATAGATTGTGGGCTAGATTGAAAATAAAGGGTGATGGGAAATGTTATTGTCCTTGCAATAATTGCCAATGGCTTAAAGAGAGACAATTTTAATCACAACGGTGAGAAACATTGTAGGTAGCATGGTCACGTTGGAGGGGCCATGATTATCAATCCATTGGTAAGTTGTTCATTATATGTGTTTATATTGATTGAATTTGTAAATGTTTATATTGTTTTAACATTATATATATATATAATCACTTGATCATGATCATGGTTTATTTGTGTCTATCATTATTATAAAGGTGGGGCACCCTAGGGCACATGATATGGATTATCATGGCCCGAAGAATGTGGTTTTGCAGCAGATGAACATGGAGCTGTGAATATTGAAGATGAAGTTAATGATCGTATGGAAGAAGATGATCATGCGCCAGAAAACATAGTTGAAGATGATGGTACAAATACATTGATCCATGACACATTTAGTGGCAGAGCTGATCATGATGATTGAGATGACTTTGATGATGTTCATGATTTACCTGTACTTGAGAAGGCATACAAGCCCCTTTATGAAGGCTCCCAAACAACTCTTCTCTCTGTTGTATTGTTGCTATTGAACTTGAAGGTTATGAATGGTTTATCAAACATACCAATCTCACGGATGTTAAGGTATGTCATATATGTCATCTTTTTTCATCTATTTTAATTGCTGTTAGTTCATCACTTGTAAATACAAGATGAAATATGTACCAAGAATATTCTTTATATTAACAAATTATTTTTTGTTGTAGATTGATTGGTGAATTTTTGTTACCACCATCAAATATTTTACCTCGCTCATACCGAGATTTATCTGGCATTATGAAAGATATTGGAATGGAGTATCAAAAAATAGATGCATGTTCCAATGATCATATTATATATCATAAACAACATGAATTTGCAATGGAATGCCCAGAATGTCATATCAGTAGATATCGAACGGATCAACTAAGAAAAAAGGTGCCTCGCAAGGTTCTTCGTTATATTACCATTATTCCATGTATGCAATGATTATTTAGGTGCGAAATCTTAGCACAATGTATTGATTACCATGTACGAAATAGAAGTGGAGATGACATTCTTTGAATGCCTATAGATGGTTCTGCATTTAGGGATATGGAGGAAAAATGGCCACACTTTAAAGAAGAACCTTGTAATCTCAGGCTTTCATTGGGAGCGGACGGTGTAAATCCTTTTGTAGAGCTAAGATCTATTTAATTGGTGTGTCCTATTTTGTTATCAACAATAACATTCCTCCATGGATGTCAATAAAGAGGGAGTACATAATGTTGTCAATGATTGTTCCAGGTATTTTCTTATATCAATTTTCTTTAATGTAGTAGCATCTCATTTGTCTTATTTGTTGCATAATGACTTATATTTTTTTCATTCACTAGTCATGTAAATTAATTTATATATATTGTAGTAAAATGGTTATAATAATTATGTAATGTTTCATTCAACTAGGTAAGTACCAAGTTAAAGATATGAATGTATATATCGAGCCACTTATCGATGAGTTACTAAAGTTATGGAATGACGTCACTATGTATGATGTCTCTAGACCAATAGGACAAAGATAATTTCAATTCCATGCAATGCTTGTATAGACAATTCATGATGTCCGAGGGCTAACACATTTTTGTGGAATGTTATAACGTTCAACTGCACTTTAACAATATTTAATTTTATGAAGTATATATCATGCATGTTTTTAAAATAATCTATTCATTATATATAATTATAAAAATTGACATATTTAATCCAATTATATATGATCTTGCAGGTCTTCAAACAAAGGGAAAATTTTTATTCCAATTTGTGGTCCAAAGATGAAATCTCGTCATTCAACAAGTTTAGGAAAGCAGGTGTTTGATGAGTATAGGCACTTCCGCCATAGAAATCATAAGTATCAAACTACTAAAAAAAATCTTTTCAATGGGAAAGAATAGACTACATCAGAACCATGAAGAATGATACCTCGCCTATGGAAGTTGGAATATAATAGAATTAATCGTGAAGGTTATACATCAGATCAAATTGTTTATCTATCATATATGATATGTTTTGAATTTATATTTTTATATTGTGTTGTGTTTACTCATGTTGTAATTGACAATGATTGTTGTTGTTAATTTGTTTAACTTATATGCTTCATGAAGGTCGTCAAGGCATTAATGGTCAGCTTCCACAGGGACTGAAAAATTATCCCACACAATTTAGTAGGTTGCCCTACTATGAGCAACTACAAATTGTGCATTTGTTTGATACAATGCATATCGGAAAGAATATAACAAAAATGTTATGAAAAATATTGGAGGGAAGGCATGACAAAGAAAAACTTGTCAAAATTTGTAGTGACATTCAGGAAGCCAATCATGCAATGAAAAATGTCATTCAATTAAATAGCGATGGAGACCAAATTAATATAAGTGTCATTCCTTGGTTATTAACAGAATAGCAAAGCAATGCTATAAAAGAAGTCATACGAAAAATTTGATTTCCCACAGGATTTACTGCGAACATAAAAAATATAATAACAAAGAAAGGTGAATTTGGATCAGGGATGAAAACACATGATTGGCATACCTTCATTAAGGTAATTATTTTGGTATATTATATACACTTGTATAATACATGTACTTTTCAGTGTATTATGTTTACTACTTTTGGAAAAATAATGAAAAGATCATTTTATAATTGTTGCAATACGTTCTACCTCTATCTCTCCTAGACAACTTTGACAACAATGTCAAGCAAGTTATATATGATCTTGGAAAATACATGAGGTAAGTAGTGATATTTTTTCAATTCGTTGTATACATCTTATAATTGCCATTTGTTTTACTTGCTATGTTATATATTGTATATTTTTGTTAAATCTCGTTAATATATTTGTGCCTTGAATCAATTGTAGATGGTTGTCATCTAAAGAAATCCATAAAGAAGATATATATTATTGGAAAAGAAAAATTCCTCGTCTCATGTGTGAAATGCAAAAGTGTCTACCTTTGACATTTTTCAATGCACAAGAACACTACCTCATACACCAAGTTGACGAGATTGAATTATGTGGACTTGGACACACAAGGTCAATGTGGATGGTTGAGAGGCAATTGAAATTTTTGAAGGCTTTGGTTAGACAAAGAGCACATCCTGAGGGTTCTATGGTGGAGGGATATATGGTATACCAGACCATGGTGTACATTAGTGAATATCTTCTTAAGTTTGCAGCAAAGATCCATGTAGATTGCATTTGGGATCCCAACTCCATTAACAAATTCGAAGGGGAGTGCCTGATGGGGAAAGGTAGATTGAGGAAAGTGGGAGGTAATTATAAGATGGCCATGTAGATTAATTGGAATACATTTTACATATGGTTTTTATGTATATTGTACTTATTTAATTTTTAATCTTCAATATTCATCAATTATAAATTAAGGTCGTATATTGTGGTATTTAACTAATTATACGTCATTTGTGAATTTCAATTTTTTTTTATACAGTTGGTCGAGTGGGATGCACTACATTTGTACGTTGCAAACAATCTTGATTGGATGATAGTATGGATTGAATGATATCAACAATCTGGTCATGCATTAACATGGGAAGGTGTGACTTCATTGGTTAAAGAAGCTCATCGTAATGAAGATTCCAATGTTACACAAAGGGAAATTGATTTAGCATATGGTTTAAGAGATAAACAGGTACATATAAATATATTAATCACCCATATTATTTAATTATTTTCAATTATATTGATGTATATATATGTTGAGATTGTTTCTTTGCATACATTCGGTAAAGAATAAATATGTTTATCAACTGATGATATTGCAATAATTTTTACATGTTTGACATATTGTAGGTGAGACACCACAAGGCTATGTGGTGCAATAGTCATAAATTTTGAATCAAAATGTTGGATGACATGAAGAAAACTTGTGATTCTAGTATAACTGCAGTCTTTCAGGTGACTAATGTTTCATCTAGAAGCGACATACATCCAAAAGTCTTAAAAATGATACTATGGGATTTTGGATGATATACTTGAGTGTGACTTTAACTTTAATTATGTCCTTACGATTGAATGAAAATGATCCCAAGAGCTGTTATTGAACATGATAATGGATTTACCATGGTTAATACAAGGTTGATCGAGCGAGCTGGAAATGAGCCCTATGTTCTTCCAAGCCAATGTGAGCAGGTATTTTACTCAGAGGTTCCAGGTAAACCGGGTTGGTCATTTGTTGTTAGACATGATCCAAGAGGAAGGCCGGTAAAGTATAATGTGGTGGAAGAAGAAGATACCGAAGAACTAGAAGATGGTGTAGATAATGATCAGGATCAACAGTTAGTTGATGATGTCCCTGACAAAGATGTCGAAGTGGAGGAACTAGATCATGATGATGTAGGAGTTAATGTTGATGAAGATGATATCCAAGTGGATGATGACATTATCGAAACTGATATCGATGATGATAATGATGGTATGACCAATCCTTACAATGGAGAATCTAGATTGAATGATACAGACAAAGAGTTGGATGAAGAAGAAGATCAATGATATTGAAATGTATGAGTTATGTGATTATATTATCTATTTGATATTAATTTATTGATATAATTATATTTGACTTATGTGGTTACATAATTAATTCATGATTTTTTTAATTTTTATGTCATTACATAATTAATTTAATGATATACTTTTTAATGTTTGAAAGGTCAAAAAATTAAAACATTTCAATAGTGATGTTAACAACCTTGAAATTAGTGTGTTTTATGTTTCATGTGATCATAAAAGATTAAAAAGTCAGTTGTAGAGGTGGTTGTTTAGTGGTTGATATGTAAATTCCTTTAAAAGGCATAAAGTGATCATTGTAATGGTTGTTTATGGTTGAGGATTTAAAATACAAGCTCTTGGCATTCAAAAATCTGTCTTTCTTCAAAATTTCTATATTTTTCCTATTATGCAGCATTGTACGGTCATATGCAGCCATATTTTGATGTGAATTCAATTCTAGGTCCTGAAGATATGTGTTAGCTTTGATTGGAATCTAATTTGAGGGCTTAAGGTGTTGATTTGAGTTAGAAAGCTTCATTTCTTTGCATACAGCCCGGTTACCCTATTTTTGAGGGTTTTGTAGTCCAAACATGATATAAAGGGGCTCTTACACTTTTTGTGATTACTGTAGCTTTTGTAAGAGGCCCCATGGATACTGTTGTAATTGTAGACTGCATGAATAGGGCGTAGGATGAGAAATAAAGAAGGTATAGTTGTTGTCCTCAAGAGTTTTGTGAAGAAAAGCATGTGAAATGAGAGGTACTTTCTGGCACGATGCTTGTTTGCTCCTTCATTTTCTATAAGAAGGATTTCAAGGCCAGAAGTATGGGTTAGCAAGTTAGATATTTTTTGCTCAAGTCTAGGTAGAGTTGTAGAGAAAATTGTAAAGTTTGATGGTTTTAAGGAAAATGCAATTTAGGTTTTGAGTCATTCTGTAGTAGGTTTTGAATTCATGGGGATTTGATGTTTTATGACTTTTATCTCTAAAAATTGCACCCTATGCAAAGTTATGAAAACTAAGCTTTCTAGAGAAACATGGGATCATTTCAAGGCTATGGGTCACCTAAAGTTGAAATGAACCTCCGGAGAAGGCCGGCTTCCTTTGGTGTCACCTAAACTACTGCTTCTGTAAAGGGAAAGGGAGAAGGAGAAAAACACTAAAACTAACGAAAACACTATCTCTATGGTGATGCACCAAATCTACTAAGAACACACATAACACAATTTACACACACAATTTCAATCAATGACAGAAGCTTAGTTTTACACAACTCAATCGCATACGTTTTCTACATAAACATTTCATGAAAAGATTCATATGGCTACATTCCTAGAAGGAAGGAATAACTTTGCAACTAGAGAATAGTGCACTTTGAACACATCTCACAACTTGCAAAAATATATATTGCTCTACAAAAAGGTGCTGAGATAAGACATAACCATAAGGAATTATACAGTTTCACAAGTAGTTTCATCAATTACACAAATGCACACAATTTAATAGAGCGATTGAAAAGGTAAAGTACTTATACTCATTGATTTCAATGGTGAACACTGATATACATGTCTGTCATGAGTTACAAAACTCAGTATTCTCCTCTAAGGACTATCAAAGTCACAAAGCAGAAAATATGCAAGTAAGAACTCCCTACAAAGAGGCAAAAAATGCCCTGTATACAAAAAATATGTCGGCCCCTTAGGGCTTGCAAAATATCTCCCTCTCGAAAAAATATCCCATAGATCTTTTAATGGAGTTAATGTTGTGTTCGATTGCATCCCTGATGTCCATGTCGGTGAAGAGTCACTTCCATGAACGGTCTTCTTCAGATCTTTCTGCAACCACCGCATTTACTTCTACTCCTCGTGTCCACCCTTGAATCCCCTGGCGAGCGGCTTTGAATTCTCCTGAGCTTAGAAAAGATACACATCGATTCACATTTTGTTGATCTTCTTGGCACCGGTTGAGCTACCAACGATTCACCCATAGCTCTCTTTCTGATTGGCTGGGCACATTCCACATGGATTCCCCTATGGTCAAAAGCTTGTTCAGTCAGAAACGCATCTCGGTGAGACACTGGAAGTGTCTCAATGATGTGATTATGCCCCTCTCCAGCTATCGGCATAACATGGAACTGTCAATGAGAGTTCTTATCGAGCTTCAAAAGTCATACCGATATCCCTGAAACCATCGGCAAGACACAACTCTTTCGCTAAGACATCATGTCAAAATCCCCATTCTTTGGCGAACTCCTTCATTTCGGGGAGACTCCGATAGGTCACTGGGACATCACAACGATGACACCTTTTTTTTCCTGAGCTCCAAACCCTTTCGTCAAGACTTTTTGCTATCGGCAGGGCCTCTCATCGAGCTCTAGATGCTAGACTGAAGGCACCCTTCTGTCAACAGGAGTTGATGCTTTCACCGAGACATCGTGGTGAATCTACTTTCTTTTGTCGAGACCATGAGTTGGCAAGACTTTCAGATGAAGGCAAGATGTCACGGTGAACCCTTCTCATTGTCGGCAAGGCAACATACTCTCGGCAAGACTTCATGCCGAAGACAAAACTACTTCGGAAAGTTTTCCTCATCTTCTATCGGCGAGAGTTTATTGGTGTTACCCCGAATGCACTCCAGTCCACCGAGCTCCACATTCCTTTTGGTAAGACTTTGGAAAGTCAGGAAGACTTCATTGCAAGGTCCAATAGTCATACCGATATCTGCTTCCGTTGCTAAGACCACACCACGTCGGCAAGACATTGCTCCGATGGCTGGAAGTTACACTGATGTCATATATGTCGGGGAGACCTTCTACATTCACGAGACCTTATGGCGAATCTCAACCACTTCCGCGGGCTCAAACATCCCTTCGGTGAGACACTAAGCCCTCGGTGAGACATTATGCTGATATCAATTTCTCTCAGTGAGGCCTTTGCCAGTCGCCGAGACTTCTTGGTGACTTGACCTTCCGTTTGGCAAACTGGAATCCCGTTGGGGTGACTCTCATGTGTCAAAGGGACTTCCTACTGAGCTCCTCACATTACACCGAAGGGACAAGGCATATCAGCATGACTTTTCATTATCGAAGAGACTTCCTGCCAAACTCACTTCCTTTTGGCGACGCTGCTTCCCTTCAGTGAGACATTGCTCGTTAGTGAGACCTCTTGGCTAAGCCCCATCTATTGCCAAGACCCTAGCCTATCGGCCAGACATCTCCCTGAGATGACCATCCTACGCCAGGAGCACTCCGTTTCGATGTGACTTCGCTTGCTCGGCTAGACCCTATACCGAGACCTTACCTTCTGGTGAACTGGGATCTTCATTCGGGGAGACCCCTCCATGTCGGTAAGATCCCATATTGAAATCGTTTGTTTTTGCCGATGCCAACCTTATGAGCTACTGTTGCCGAGACATCCCAAGCAGAGAGATACAAAACTTCATAGCAACCGAGATGTCCTGGCGACCACGAGGATTTCAAAAAAGTATGACCCAAAGCTGGTCGGCAAGACCCTTGGGGAAGTCTTACCGACTTTATTCCTTCAATGGATTTATGCCAAATCAGAGTGAGGGATCCCCTCCAATAGACCTCTCTGTGACTTAGCATCAGATGCATGATTCTGCCCTTGCATGAATGCTCCATTTGGCCCTTATCAACACTTGAAGCATAGATTGCCCAACTGATTAAGCCCATAGGTGAAAATTGGGTAACAATGAAAATACTAGCATTTGAATTGAAATGATTAATTCAAACTCATGTCTCTCCATTATACATGCATATTTGAATTTTGAATAAGATAATCAAGGGTTGTCTCATTCATCTCATAGTTGTGGTTTGTATGATTTCTGTTTTGGCTTTAATTCAAGGAATTAATTAAAATGCTTGAATGGGATTGTAGGTGGATATGTTATGTATAAGGATTTGATAAGTAGTATTGGGTTAGAATACCTGTTGATGAAAATGTAAAGCAATGTTCTCAAGGATCTTATATGTTATGTGTTAAATATATCATAAACCCTTAGATGTTTATGAATTTGACTCCCTCAATGGATATATGGGACTGATCTAAGTTGTACTAATTTGTATGGTTACGTATTTTGTTTGTCTTTACCTATTGCTTGCTAAAAATTGAAAATCAATGACTATTTTACACTGTGGAATTTGTTGTAGTTATATCATGCTCCAAATAGTTGAAGCCTACTGATGAACAACCAATTCTATTTAGTATTATGCTATTATGTTGAGCTATTAAGAGAGATTATCTGTTGTTGTTAATTTTGTTTACGATAATGGTGTACAGGTTGTAAACGCATTAGGGATTATACTCTCAGGTCTTACAGAGCCCAAAGTGTAGGAGGTCTTTAAAATCCTCATCAGTTGGTCCGGGTCCTTCGAGCTGCCCTTTATTGGAATTGGCAATTCCATAGGTAAATTAGAAGACCAACCTGGTCACAGTAAAAAAAACCAACAGGTAGAGGGGAGAGAGATAGAGGGATTCAGTGAGAGAGAGAGGGAGGGAATGGGAGAGAGATAGAGGGTAGAGGGTTTAAGGGTTTAGATTTTAAAGGTTAATGGTTAAGGGTTAAAGGTAGAGGGGAGAGAGATAGAGGGAGTGAGTGAGTGAGTGAGAGAGAGACCTGAGAGAGGGATAGGGGATAGGAGGGAG
>VDFB02000010.1:30054178-30198476 GCA_007258455.2 Sequoia sempervirens | reverse complement strand
TTAGGGTAGAGGGAAGAGAGATAGAGGGAGTGAGTGAGTGAGTGAGTGAGAGAGAGAGACCAAATATTTATTGATAACCATAAATCTTTGATAGCTCTACCTTTTATACTCAACACATATGGACTAATAGTTGAACACAAAAAATATATTTGTTGTTATAAAAACAACACATAATGATTTAAAATACAATTTATACTAAAAAAAAATGGACCAATAGTTGAACACTAGAACTTTTTGAAAATCCTTCACATTTAATGGGAAAATACATGTTATTTATTGTGCTCACCTTTTATATTTGTGATAGGAAAAATTATTAATATAAAATAATCCAATGCTTGTACATTGCTACCCCAATTGTTGTACACATAAGAATAATATTTTTTCACTATGATAACAATACTTGTTTCAATGAGTGTCTTATTTTATTAAATGAGCATTTTATTTTTTAAATGATATACTTATAGTGGAGACTTGTGATATTTTATTTGAAACAAAAAAAATACTTATTTCACTTCTTCATGAATGTATTTATGTTTTTTTCATATAACATTTAGAGGTTCTCATGTGTTCAAGTATGGGTCCATTTTTTATCAACATTTGGTTTTTTCTTTATTTACATTTGGATTGTTTATTTACAATATATACTATAAATATGTGGTAAGACTGGGTATTATCACTAGCATACCTATATTTTAAAAATATATGTAAAGTATGCCGAGAGATATCCTTCTTCTGAAGATGCTTATTTTTAATCAATTGAACCTTAACCCAAATTGAAGCTTAACCCCAACCATAAAGCTATTTGAACCCTAATTGTAACCCTATTTGAAGTTGGTTCAGATTACAGGCTCATAGACAAGGACAAATTCCCTAGAAGAGTGTCTTTTAGGTTTGAAAAAGTTTAGATGGAAAAATCAAACTTCGAAATGGTTGTCACTGACTCTTGGCTCACCCAAAAAGTTGATCATTGCACTAAGATGTGCATATTCAATCGGAAGTTAAAATTCATAAAACTCAGATTAAAAGAGTGGAATATCCAAGTCTTTAGAAACCTTTTCAAAGAAAGGATCTCCTTGAAAGTAGAATGGCTAAGATCTAAAAAGACCTCTCAAATAATTTTTCTTACATCCTAATAGAAGAAGAGAGGAATCTCATAATTCAATTGGATGGTGTCTATAGTTCTAAATAAATCTATTGGAGACAAAAATCAAGGATTAAATGACTTGAATAAGGTGTAAAACCAAGTTTTTTCATTTAACATGGAAAATTAGAAGGAAAAGAAACATAATATGAAGATTGAAGATGGTTATGGATAAAATTATGATAATCCTGACACCATCAAGGCTTCCTTGGTTTCCTCTTGGGAAAACATGCTCGTGGAGGAAAATGAAGACAAAAAAGTGAAGAAAAGCAGGATCTCTTCCTGTATCATATCCCAACCTTGGATGATGATTTTAAGTTCTAATTTAAAGTAGCTAAAGATGTCATTAAGGAAGAATGTAGCTAAGAATATCATCATGGAAGAAAATATTTTACATCATTGTCGTGAGTTTACAAGCATGCTTGGTGGAGATCATTGTAAGTATCGTCTAGCAGAGACATCACATATTGCATATATGCTTGCCTACACCTCACTTGGAGAGA
Source organism: Sequoia sempervirens (assembly GCA_007258455.2). Classification (NCBI taxonomy): domain Eukaryota; kingdom Viridiplantae; phylum Streptophyta; class Pinopsida; order Cupressales; family Cupressaceae; genus Sequoia; species Sequoia sempervirens. The sequence goes on along the minus strand of VDFB02000010.1, from coordinate 30,196,832 downwards.
TTGAGTTTGGGTGGAATATGTGAATAAATATAGATTGTTATAGGCAGGATATGTTGAAATATTGGATATATGCTCATCAATCTGGTCGAAAACTTTATATCACCTATAATTTTGTGCCAACTGAAAGGTCATTTTTTGATCTAACAATTATACTTGAACATAACTAAAAATTTAACAATGTTTGCAAGAATTTTAGAATAAACACTTGGATTCTTAAATATTGACACATCTTAACTTTATGTCTCTCTCTTCCCCATATTCTCTCTCCCTCCTCTACCTATCTTTCTCCCTTTCTCCCTCCCTCTCTCTATCTCTTCCCATCTGATCTCTCTCCCTATACCCCTATCTATCTTCATATGTCAACCTCTTTGTCCCTTTCTCTTCCCATATATCTCTATATCTATGTATTTCTCTTCCCGTTTATCTCTCCCCCCTCTCTCTCTCCCCTTATTTCTATCTCCCTCTCCATTTCTATTTGTCTTTCTCTACTTATCTCTCTCTCTATATCTCTATCAATTTTTCTCCCTCTTCCTCTCTCATTCTATATTCATCTCTACCTCTATCAATTTGTCTCTCTTCCTCTCTCGCTCTATATTCATCTCTACCTCTATATTCCTCCCTCCCCCTCTCTCTACCCATCCATCTCACTTCCTATCTCTAGAAATGTCTCCCTCTCTCTATCTTACTCAATCCATCTCTTCTACTCTATATCTGTATCTTTATTTCTCGCTCGATCTCCCTCTCACTCATCTCTCTATCTCTTTCTATCCATATACTACTCAATCTCCCTCTCTCATCTATCTATCTCTTTCTATTCATATACTTCTATACGTATATCTCCCTATGCAGCTATCTCCCTATCTCTTTTCCTATCTCTATCTATCTCTCTATATTAGCATCCCCCTCTTGCTCTCCCTCTCTCCCCCTCTCTACATATATCTCCCTCTTCCCCATCTCCTATCTCTCCCTCCTCTACATATCTCTCTCCCTTTCTCCCTCCCTCTCTCTATCCTCCCCATCTCTCCCTCTCTTGCTCCCTCCCTATACCCCTATCTATCTTCATATCTCAACCTATTTGTCCCTTTATCTTCCCATATATCTCTATATCTATGTCTTTCTCTTCCCATTTATCTATCTCTCCCTCTCTCTTTCTCTCTCTCTATCTCCCCATATTTCTATCTCCCTCTCCATCTCTATTTTTCTTTCTCTACTTATCTCTCTCTCTCTATATATATATAAATATATATATCCCCCCTCTATCTCCCTATCTCTCTATATATTTATTTCTCCCTCTATCTCTTTGTATATCTCTACCTATTTTTATCCCTTTTCCTCTCTCATTCTATATTTATCTCTATCTCTATCTATCGGGAGAGATACAAAGGTGAAGCATTGGACCTTACCAAAGATCCACCAATCGCAACACTACTCCTAAGTATTTTGAGCATTTAAGTACATATTGTATGCTAGATTAGGAGGCATGTGTCAAAGCTCATATTTATTGATGCAAAATAGGTCCAAAGTCACAAATTTGATGTAGAGTTAGTTATAGTTTTGTACAAAATTTCAAGTGCCACATAGAGCAAAGATATTCTAGTTTTTTATATCATGTCATCAAATTTGGCACTTCATCAAGATTTGTATCTTCATCAACATTAACAAAAGCAAAGGTATGTACTTGAATCCCTTGCATTTAAATTTTTCTATATATATAAATATTTTAATATTTTCCCTCAAATCCATAATATATATATTGGTGTGTATTTATTTATTGCAATAAAGAATTAACCTAAGTAACACATTAAGAATTCTAAGGATTTGTGCTTGGAAAAAATGCATAACAAATTTTTTTGTTGGATGTCGTGTTGTATAGTTTAGAAAAGCTCAAAATATGAATAGGATTTAAGGCCATATATTATGGTAGCTTACAATGTAAAAGAAGGAAGGAAATCTATTATCAATTTTAATATACAATTTAATACCATATGAAAAACCACATGTAGTATTATCTAAAATTAATTCTTGACACATTAATTTTATAAAATACACTTACCATTCAATAAACTTCTCCCAAGAAAGAAGCCATAAGTGATCATTAATTGAACCCTAATTGTAGATTCATAACTCAATCATAACCCTAATTGAACTAATTGTGGATTCCTTAACTCTAATCATAACCTAAGCGAACACTAAATCCTAATCAAACCCTAACCCTAATACTTAAAGTTATCATATAATCTAATTATCTCTCTCTTATCTAGAATTTGGGTTGGAATTATTTTTCTTTATTTTTTTAATTGCATATATTTTTTTTGTTTATTAGATCTTATTTTTATGAATATATGCAAATATAATTTTACTTCTCATTCATTCTATGCCTATTTTTTCATGATATTTTTGTATTCATTTTTTTTCTAGAATATTAAGATCAATCTCACACACATATAAATATGAAACCTCAAAATTTTAAAATAATATTCAAGTTTTCCCTTCAATTTATCATTTATGTTATTTGAATTAAAATATTTTAAATCATACTCTTAATTCATCTAAAAAAGAAAAAAAAATTGATATATAATTTTTTATTAAATACATTTTAACTTATTTTCTTGGATTGTATAAATATCTTTCTTTATTTACATTTGGATTGTTTATTTACAATATATAGTATAAATATGTGGTAAGACTAGGTATTATCATGATGATTGAGTGTGCCCTCTCCCCTAATAAATGTTTTTATTTTGATCCCACACGACTACTGGGCTCTCTCCCCTAATAAATGTTTTTATTTTGCAGAGGGACAAGTTCGCATGACCGTAGATCAATCGTCATGTGATCTCAACCGTTCCCCGCCATCCTGTGATGACCCCACCAGTTGATTGTGATATCATGAGCGAGCGCCACGTGTAGTGGGCCCTCTCCCCTAATAAATGTTTTTATTTTGTAGAGGGACAAGTTTGCATGGCCATAGATCAATCGTCATGTGATCTCAGCCAGTCCCCGCCATCCTGCGATGACCCCACCAGTTGATCGCGATATCATGGGTGAGCGCCACGTGTCTCATCCGGTGAAGTTGAAGGAATGATAAATACTTTGATGGGTCTTTAATACATTATGCTGCAGGTTACTAAAGCAGTTATAAGATGCACGTGTTTTAAATCAACATAGATGTTATAATCTCGGTAGAAAGGTGCTCAATGGTTAATAACAAGGCTAGCAATTGTGTTGAACAAACAGGATTGCTGATGGTTGAGATCCACAATTTCTCGCCATCGCATGATCAAAAGTTGTGAGTTCTTTATTGATTGCGATATCACGGGCGGGCACCACGTGTCTCATCCAGTGAAGCCAAAGGAATGATGAATACTTTGATACATCTTTAATACATTATGCCGCAGGTTATATTTATTAATGTATTAATATTAGTTTATAAATTGAACATTAATTATAAATATTTGAAAATCAATTAAGTATTTCAATCTAAAATTTTAATATTTGACATTACAAATAAAATTAAACTAAGTTCTAATTTTTAAAATCCATAAAATATTTATTATCTATTTAGTTTTACTAATTATCTAATACAATTAAATTAAATTAAATTAAATATTCATTTCATATTAATTAAACAATTATTAATTAGAATTTTAGAATAAATTAAGAAATAAGATCTATATAAAATCAACTTTTCTAGTTTTTTTCTTTGTGTCCAAATCATTTCATTTTCTAAAATTATACTAAATTCTAGATATCATAATTAAACACAAAAATTTATTCTATTATAATCCTAACCCTAGTTAAACCCTAACCCTATTTGGACTCTAACCCTTACACTAATTGAACACTAAATCTAATTGTAATTGACCACTAAGCATAATTGAATTCTACCCCTAACCCTAACCCTAACTCTAACTAAAACCTAAATCTAACTCTAATCAAACCCTAACCCAAACCTACTTGATTCATAATCCTAACCCTAACCCAAACCCTAATTAAACTTTAAAACTAACCTTAATTAAGTATTAACCCTAATTGAACATTTATTGAACAATAGTCCTAATTGTACCATAACCCTAACTTTGAACTACAGTTGAACTCTAATCCTAACCCTAACACTAATTCTTATCCTAATTGAATCTTAACCCCAACCCTAACCTTATCCTTGACCCTATTTGAACTCTTATTGAATGCATAACCTTAATTAAACCCCAACCTCATCCTCAATCCTAACCCAAATTGAACATTAATTGAACCCTAAACCTAACCCTAAGTGAACACTAATCCTAATTTAACTCTAACTTTTGAGTTGAAAATATTAAAGTGCCTTAGATTTCCACATTCATTGTCATTTATCATTCAATTCCTAATAGAACTCCAAAAATTTATACTTTTATAATGTTTAATACACACCTAATATTAAGGGTTTAGAGTTTAAGGGTTAAGGGTTTAAGGGTTTAGAGTTTAAGGGTTAAGGGTTTAAGGTTTAGGGTTAAGGGTAGAGGGGAGAGAGATAGAGAGAGTGAGTTGAGAGTGAGAGGGTAGAGGGTAGAGGGTTTAGGGTTATGGGTAGAGGGGAGAGAGATAGAGGGATTCAATGAGAGAGAGAGGGAGGGAGTGGGAGAGAGATAGAGAGTAGTGGGTTAAGGGTAGAGGGTAGAAGGTAGAGGGTTAAGGGTAGAGGGGCGGGAGATAAGAGTGAGTGACAGAGAGAGAGGTAGAAGGGGTAAGAGGGTGAGACTTGAGAGAGAGAGGGAAATAGGGAGGGAGTGGGAGAGAGATAAGGGGTAGAGGGTTAAACGTAGAGGGTAGAGGGTTTAAGGGTTTAGAGTTTAAGGGTTAAGGGTTTATAGTTAAGGGTTTAGGGTTTAGGGTTTAAGGGTAGAGGGGAGACACATAGAGGGAGTAAGTGAGAGATAGATAAAGACCTAAGAGGAGAGGGGTAGGAGGAGAGACTTGAGAGAGGTAGAGGGTAGAGGTTTGAGTTTGGTTTTAAGGGTTAGGGTTTAGGGTTCTGATTTATGGGTAGAGGAGAGATAGAGAGGATTAGGTCAAAGACAAGAAAACTCAACCTTAGGATTTTCCCAATACCATAAAAGACTAATAACACCCTTAAGGCAGAGACGGAAGGAAAGATTCAAAATATACAACATCGTATTGATACATGTCCTTCAATCTTAATGAAGATCCATGATGCATTTATAAAGAGAGTGACTTCATAGATGCATCAGTTCAATTATGCATCTTTAAACAATGAGAAACATTTGCAAGTTGTTGTCAAGGCCACATCACCATAACCCTATTGAATGATCACACATCACATAGGAGCGTGCGTTGTTAGGTCACCCACATATGTGATAGGTGATTTGTCAATAAAAAGACAAAATAAGGAGACTATGTGTATTTATTACATAACAAAGAAAACAATGGTTAGATAAAGGTCATGATTAAATCTTTGGGAGAGAGATAGAGGTGGGGTTTTAAGGTTTAGGGTTAAGGATAGAGGAGAGAGAGAGAGAGAGAGAGAGAGAGAGAGAGAGAGGAGAGAGAATAGGAGGGAGACTTGAGAGAGAGAGGTAGAGGTAGAGGTTTAAGGGTTAAGGGTTTAGGGTTATGGGTAGAGGAGTGAGTGAGTGAGAAGAAAGACCTAAGAGGAGGAGAAGGGAGGTAGGAGGGAGGGCTTGAGATAGAGTGGTGAGTGGTGAGAGAGAGACCTCGAGAGGTGGTGCTATGAGGGAGACTTGAGAGAGAGATAAAGGAAGAGGGTTAAGGGTAGAGGGTAGAGGTTTAAAGAGTTTAGGGTCTAGGGTTAAGGGGAGAGAGATAAAGGGAGTGAGTGAGTGACCCATTTACATATTATTCTTTTATTCTTCCTCAGTCAAATATTTAGTTACCCATTTACCGTTAGCAAAAATGACCCAAGAATTTAATAGAATGGACTACTCATATAATACCTTGCATTATGGAGCTCAATTCTATGATATATTACTACTTATCAAATCCTTTGTAAATAATTGTAAACTTATGACTCCATTTAAGCATTTAATTGATTTTCTTGAATCAAAGCAAAAACATAGACACACAATTGAACAAATTCTCAAAAGAAGAATGACAACATCATTAATGTTTCATTCAAAATTCACTCAAATCCCCATAAGGAGAGAAAATATATTAGAATTATACATTTATTCATACTTATAAGTCATATCTGCATACAATTTAAGATAAGTTGCATATATTCATCCAAAACTCAAAACAGGCTATCTATTATATTCCTATCTTTCTACCCATTTATTCAACTCAAACCCTAGCTAGAGCTTTCATCAGTTCTCTCCCTACAAATGAGCCTTGAATTCCCTTTTATATGACAAGGGAGCAACAAGCTTCGAGCTCAAATGTAATTTCACCACAAATTTTCATTTGAACAAAATCTCCATTGCATTTGACTTTCATTTCAAAACTTCCCACATGTTGAATTTGCAAAACATAGTGCATGAACTAGGGAAAGCTAAAGTTGTAACTACCATAAAAAAAGCGAACACAAATTGTCATCAAAATCCCCTTTGTCGCTATCCACGCAAAAAAACTAGGCAACCAAATTGCCACAAAGGAACACAATCGACATCAAAATGTGCCACACACACAGAACCAACACCACCAACAACAATAACATCATCAACACAAAATTTTACATCCCACACAACAACTTCTTATTTACCCACCACCCTGCCCTTACCAACACTCAAACCCCAGTATACATGCCTGCTTCTAGTTGTTGCTAGAGGAGGAGAGGAAACCTCATCCTCCTCTTCTTTCTTTTCCTTGCCCAATACGGTTCTAGTCCATCCGCTTGGGGTTTTAACAGCCAATGGCACCATAGATATCACTTCCTCATCAGAGGACAGATATCTTTCTACCCATATATTCAACTTAAAACCTAGCTAGAGCTTTCATAAATTCTCTCCCTACAAATGAGCCTTGAATTCCCTTTTATATGACAAGGGAGCAACAAGCTTCGGGCTCAAATGTAATTTCACCACAAATTTTCATTTGAACAAAATCTCCATTGCATTTGACTTTCATTTCAAAACTTCCCACATGTTGAATCTACAAAACATAGTGCATCAACTGGGGAAAGCTAAAGTTGTAACTACCATCAGAAAAGGGAACACAAATTGTCACCAAAATCCCCTTTGTCGCTATCCACACAAAAAAACTAGGCAACCAAATTGCCATGAAGGCACCACAACAACTTCTTATTTACCCGCCACCCTGCCCTTACCAACACTTAGACCCTAGTATACACACCCGCTTCTAGTTGTTGCCCAATACGGTAGACCCTCAACCTCCTCTTCTTTCTTGTCCTTGCCCAATATAGTTCTAGTCCATCTGCTTGGGGTTTTAACAGCCAATGGCACCACATATATCACTTCCTCATTAGAGGTCAGACCGTGATTGAAGTGAGGTAAATACCAATAGTAGTTGGAGTTGGTTTGGTTACATCATCATAAGTGTTGCTTGTAAGGTCAATGGGCGAGTGTTGGCATCCAGAGGAGCCATGCCCATACCTTATTTTCCTACCGACACTAGTAATAGAGCACACCGACTACTTGCCTTTGTCATCTACCAGTTGAGTAGCAACGTCCTGGAATTGTAACCTTCTACTGCATCTAGTGGGCACAAACCTGGGCTTGTCAACCAAAGCACATTCCTAAATAGTAGGACCGAGCTTTTGTTAGCTCAAATGAACAGACCTCCTTACTGACTTACTCATTTTCTCTTGTCAGACAAGCACTTAAACTTGATTAGAATCATCCCACAAAGTGCTCTAACTGCTACAAGAATGACACTATTAGCAATTAATTCCTCTTGTATTTATTGTGCGAGGTAATGGCAACCTTCATCAATGCTTAGTAAAAATGCATGTGCAAACATGGAAATTTGGCGGCATATGTATTGTCACCGTTTAACTTGAGCTGCATGAGAATCCACAGATCACCCTTCATGATTGCCAACAACAACATCATCACACAGATTGAGATCGATGTGACTACACAAGCAAGGAATAATTCATTAATGCTTCAACAGTTGTACAATAAAACGACCACCATGTGTCATTTTCCAACTTTGAATACTGCCCACTGATCTCTTGAAGAGTTGGCAGATCAAACAGTTTATCTCGGGCTAACTCAGTTTGACATCCAACGAAGCATCGTTCAGCTTCCTCATGACCAATAACATTAATCCATCTCAGAAACCAACTACCATGTCGGCAGGTCCTATGCACTTTGCAAACTGAATGGATGGAGCTACACATCACAATCTCATTGACCTCGCGGCTTTTAACCAACCTTCATCTTCCTCCTGCGAGCTAGCAGGGAACAACAGAGATTTACATTAGCTTTTGATCTTGGTTGTTGATCTAAAACCATGGGTTATGAGCTCAATAGTGGAGATTGGGACCCACATTCCATACATGACACAGATCTGCCTTTTGCTGACCTCGTGCAAAATAACAGGGTGACACCTTAGGTCTGTGAGTTGGCAGCATATGATCGAGATCCTCTCCCATATCTTCGAATCTGAAAAACCTACACATTGCACGGTTAGTATTTAATGAAAGGCTTTGGCTAAGCTGTCGGTGACATGACCACTGGTGTTAATGGCTTAGGCTTACGTCACCGGGTTAAAATTAAAACCCAACTTTGATTTTATTACTTTATTTCCTCCGCAGGGTTTTATTCCTAAGTCTCGGTTGGCCCCGTGTTTCATCTTCTAAAAAACAACTTATGTCATTGTTTATCATTGGCCTAGTGATGTCCCCTCGTCCTTTTTAATGAATGTTTTATTTTGCAGAAGGGATTGAATTCACGCTACCGTTGATCAAATTTCCTTCGGATATAATGGTTTCCCGCCATTGCGTGATCGGAAGCTGCAGTATTTTTACCGATTGCGATATCATGGGTGAGAACCACGTGTCCTTCTGGGGGATGAAATTGCCCTGCCTTATGTCTCTAGTCTTTCATGGTGTTGGAAAATTCCTAAAGTTGGGGTTTTAGATTTTACTATATGTAAAACCCTTATGTTTACTTTACACCTAGGTTGGGATCTTTTTCACTGTTACCTTTTTGAAGGGTTTTAAAATTACTTATGTCTTATCGGCTCGTCTAGGCCAGGCCCCTTTGTTTTAATTTTATCTCCTCCGCTGGGTTTTATTTTTCCCTAAGTCTTGGATAACCCCGTGCTTCATCATTTTTAAAACAACTTATGTTGTTTGTCGTCAACCTAGTAATGCCCACTTCTCCTTTTAATAAATGTTTTATTTTGCAAGGGTTGATTTAGTGCCGCTATTGATCTATTTCCTGTAGATATCAATGATGCTCACCATCCCCTGATCGAGAATTGAAGGATCGTGAAATCATGGGCGGACGCCACATGTCCTATCTGGGGGATCAAATTTGCGCTATCACTGAACAATTGTCATTTGATCTAAGCCGTTCCCCACCATCCCACGATGGTCCTTGGGTTGATTGTGAAATCACGAGCGGGTGTCACGTGTCTCATCCGATGAAGCATAAAGAGTAAAGGAAACACTAGCCAGCTTTAAATGTATTAAGGGGTAGATTACTAAAGTGTTCTCGAGATGCACATGCTCTAAATCGACGGATATATTATAATCTCACTGGAAAAGCTACTCGAAGGTTAATGACATGGCTGGCTACTGTTTTAAAGGAATGAGATCATTGATGCTCAGGATAAACGGTTGCCCGCCATCACGTGATCAGAAGTTTCAAAATTGTGATATTGAGGGAAACCACCACGTGGACTTCCTTCATAGTGTATGGCAAGGTGGGCCCCTTATCACCGTGTTGGAAATTGTGTCAGCTTCTTTCAAAGGTGACCATTGATGATTTGATCAAGCTGAAGAATTGACAGCTCGAATTTAAATCTGCATCAAATATGGTTGAAGTCGTTCGTGCAGTACGAAATTGAGCTTTAATGGTGGATGAGACACTTGCTGGCGTGATTTGATTGACAATAAAATCAATTTTCCTGCTTGGTCTGTATCACAAAGCATTCAACTATTTCACGGAGCATTTTCAGAGCTGAAGGTAGAATTGCGAGTTTCTGCAGCCAGAATTTGGGAGTTCTGCGAACAAATCCATGAGTTTATTTTTTGTGCCTCCTAGTCATTTTGCATTTGAATTTGGGAAAGGATTAGTTGGATGTGCTATGAGCTTGTTGATGAATGTGTTAGGGCTATAGTTTAATTATAGTTGTGAAAAATTTCAATGTTTTGTCCTATAATTTTCTATCTCTGGTTATTCCTAACTATCTGAATTATAACGTTGTAAAGAAGCCCTAGTTTGTCTGAGATGGTACCACCCAAGCAACATTCTGGCGATACTGAATATTTGAAATGAAACATGTATCATGATTTCCTAGATCAATCGCCCTTTTCAACGAATGATAGGAGGAAGGGATTGGTCCTAATGCGAGGGAAAATCCTAGGGGAAGGGTTAGTGTATAATTGCTCCAACATTGCCGATGCTAGGGTTCCCCTCACTAGCTTGGAATTGTTCAGATTGTGGTACGGACAGAGGAATTTGCCTCACCCTTTTTCAAATGGATGGATGTATGATATGGGGAAGTTGGTGGTACCAAATATATTCCCTAATGTAGACTTGCTTAGGGCAGTGGCTGCAAGATATGACCCTATTGCATGGATAATTAGGGACAATGAATGAAAGGTTCTATTGAGCATTAACAGAGAAGAGGTCCAACATATTTTTGACTTGAGTAAACCGAGAGAAGACTTGGTTCCTATCAACCTTGAGGAAATGAAGCAGGAGTATACAAACCTGAAATCTCTTTTTAGAGAAAGGTTGCTTCCACCTCATCTGGCTAGGGCAGGAGGCTCAAAATTTCATATCAGCCCCAGTGACTAGGAACCTTTCAAATTAAATTGTTTTGCAAACCATTTCCTTGCCACTTTCTATTCTTTATGTCAGATTTTGGGTTTCAATCCTGTGATAGTAATGCCCATTGCTTATATGTTCATGGGGGTGCAAATACAACACGCTAACTTCTTTGTGACCTATGACTTCGCTTCTTTCTTGGCTGAGAGGATGCATGAAGGGCTGTCAAAGCTAAAAAACAATGATACCGACACTTGATTATTTTGGTATTCTATGCTAATGCATTTTTTTTTTAAGAATGTTGACTTTTTCTCTAAGAGAATTCATGAAATTAAGGCAATTAGTTGATGGAGAAACATTGCCAATATACATATGGGCTACAGATTTATCTTGTAATAAGTAAAGCACTAGTTATGCGCAATTTGATAAGTGTTTTCATTCCAGATTAAGGGCTAGATTAATGGTGAATATACCTAGGATCCCTGAGGAATTACATGATTTCCTCATGCCAAAAGAGAGGAAGCCAGAATTGAAGGTTTACTATAACTGGGGTGACATTATCCTATACCCAGTCAGCATTCTCTTGAGAGTATATGGTTTTCAGGGAGCCCCTCATATACTGCCATAAAATGTGCCACCAAGAGTGGGATTTGCAGAAGTTATGTGGTAGATAAGTTGTATTCATGAGGACAACCTCACTGGAAGGGGTAAGGGAACATTTTTCCCAAATTATATAGTGGTGTCTGATTTTGTATTTTCAAAGGGAGGCTGGACGCATTTTGATAATTTCTTTGATGATTACCATTTGAGGTGTGGACCAAACAGGCAGCATGATCCTAAGGGTTTCTCTGCTCTTTTCAGACAAAGAATAAAAGTTGCAAAATTTGTGCATGAGTTCAATTTCCCTGAAGACTTGATTATAAATGAATTTGATTTGAATAGACAGGATTTGAACAAGGAGACATGGATCTAGCTTATGGTAAGCTACTAGATGTTGTGCACAAAATGGATATGAAATATGATCCACTATTGGAGTTTAGTCCCCACCATAAGAAAATTGATTTTTTGATGGAAAACTTCAAGGAAATTTTGGGCACATTAAGGACAAAAAAGGTAAATTTAGAATTGAGTCTGGGTGTACAAGAGTAAGGTGCCAGACCAATTGAAACAAGACCAGCATACCAGCCTATGGAAAGGTGGCCCATTTACAGGAGGAAAAATGATAGTAGTAGTGATGAAAAAGAAGTGGACAGAAAAGGAAAACAGATTATGAAAGTGCCTCCACAACCAAGTCCAAAATTCAAAGTGCCTAGGGAAATCAAAATTATTGATTTAGAATCATCACCGAAAGACAATCCCTCATCACCACCATCTGAGCCAAGCCCTAAGAGGCAAAAAATTGATCAACCACAGGAGGATCTGATGGATGAGATTATTGTTAATGATCAAGACATGCAAGTTGGTATGCCTTCCCCTCCTGGGCTAGCTGAATTAGTTTTATTTGATTTAGATATGAAAGGTAAAAGTGTACAAGATGCAAGAATGGAGGCATGCAAGGAGTTTCTAGATGACAATACATTTGTAAAAACTCATGTATTCTTGCAATTGGTATGGAGGATGAAGTTTGAAGAGTATCAAGATAAATGTAGGCAGAGAAGAGAACTAAGGCCTGACAAGTCAGACCAGGAGAATGATGAGGAGGTAAAAGCTGAATTAATGGAAGAATTCAAGAACATCACTCTTGAAGAAGGAATAAAACTGGTGAGTCAGGCTGGTGTATTAATTCTTCCTAAATGGGACATTGCAGATGTAGTAGCCTTTAATGCTATTATGAAGTCTAAGAATGCCTTTCAAGACTCTGAAGAAGAGGTCAAGGCAGCATTGCAAAACTCTTCTTTCAGTGAGGAATATGAAACTCTGGCAATTTGGGCATTGGCCCCACAAGGGAGAAAACCAGATGTTTCTGATATTAATCCAAATTTCAAGGGAGGATTGATAATAAAGAGAGCTTCAAAGACCTCAACCATTGAGGCCACTAATTTGACTGTGAATGTGGCAAAATTGGCCCAAAAAACTACTGAAAGGGAGGAAGCTAAAAGGAAGAGCTTAATGGAAAAATATAACCTTTTGATTGAGGAGTACAACAAGATGCAACAGAAAAATGTTGAGTTGCAAACTGAAGTGGAGAGGTTTAGGTATTTGTAGATTGGGAAGACATCAAGTGCTCCAGGAACCAATACATTACCTTCCATAGGAAGGTCAGTGCCTCCTACTTCTCCAATTGTTTCCACACTAGGATCTCCCAGTCAGAATCCTGTCCTCGCCCTTTTTTTAGAGGAAGTTGAAGAAGAAACAAAGTGCTTTGTCGATCCTACAAAGAAGCAGATCTTGCAAAAAATTGATGAATTGTAGGCATCATTAAAGAAAAGTGAGGAGGGATCTCTCTTAAAGAAAAAGGAAATTGTTACTACTATTTTGAGGCATTTAAATGAAAAGGTTGATAGAAAATTGCTATCTATACATTCTTTATATTCTTTGTTGTTAGTAGCAATAAAGAATATTGATAGGGATCAGGAAGTAGTGATACCAATAATTGAAAATTGGATCCCTAGGGCCAGTGATCTGGATATCATGTATAAGGCCTCAAGGTTTGATATAAATAATAGGCCCCAATCATAAAAGCCTACTCATGTGTTAGTAAAATCATTGCAAGGTTTTCAAACCTTACCAGATGACTTGAGTAGGAAGATTAGGGAGCTGGCGAAGAATTTTAATGATTGAGGTAACACATTGTTACCTGATATAATTGATGAGCAGGGGAAAATTAGGTCATTTCAATAATGGCGGGATCAAGCAAGTGAGGCCATCAATGATCAAATCAATTCAATTTGTGATGACTCGAACTATGATTTGTTTGTGAGCTATATGGACAAAATCATTAGTTCCAACTCATTTTTGGAATATTTTGAAAGGGATGCAAATTAGGTAGTGGTAAAATACACACCTTATAATACCAAGGTGGATGAGGTACTTAATTTTGACTGGCCGACTGATGATGAATACCAGAATTGGGTAACTAAATATTTGACTAAGGAGGAGTAAAAGGAGTGAACTACTAATAGGTGGCAAATCAGATGATGCAGTTGTAATGGTTCCAGTTTTGTGTTGAGGGCTTTCTCAGTGCGGTTTTCCTATGGCTTTTTGCATCAACGTTCCTCAGCTAATATGATGAACAAAATATTTTTCAAGGTGGTGGTTGTTGTAACAAATTTTGGAATATCACCAGTGCTCCAATTGACTGGTGATAGGTGTACTTTCTATCCCGATGCTTGTTTGCTCCTTCATTTTCTATAAGAATGATTTCAAGGCCAGAAGTATAGGTTAGCAAGTTAGATAATTTTTGTCGAGTCTAGGTGAAGTTGCAGAGCGAATTGTAAAGTCTGATGGTTTTAGAGAAATGCAATTTAGGTTTTGAGTCATTCTGTCACAGGTTTTGAGTTCATAGAGATTTAATGTTGTATAACAGTACTAGCATTTGAGTTGAAATGAAAATTCAAGCTCAAGTCTCTTCGTTGTACATGCATATCTAAACTTTGAATGAAATAACTAAGAGTTGTTTTATCCATCTCACTGTTGTGGTGTGTATGATTCTATTTTAGCTTTAATTCAAGGAATTAATTAAAATGCTTGAATGGCATTATAGGCGCATATGTGTTGTATAAGGATTTGATAAGTAGTCCTGGGTTAGAATGTATACTGATGAAATTGTAATGCAATATTGTCAGGGATCTTATATGTGATGTATTAAATCTGTTATAAACCTGTAGATGCTTATGAATTTGACTCCTGCAATGGATATATGGCACTGATCTAAGTTGTAATTATTTGTGTAGTTCAGTATTTGTTTGTGTTTGCCTAGAGCTTGCTACAAATTGCAAATAATTGACTATCTTATACAATGGATTGTGTTTGGTTATCTCACCTCTAGATAGTTGATATTGTCATGAAAACTAATTCCCTAGTTGATATTATCTTATCGTGATTGAGCTAATAAGTAGGATCATCTACTATTATTAATATTGTTTATAATAATGAGTCACGAGGTTGTAAATGCATTGAGGGATCACCTCGGTCTTCGGAGCCTAAGTGTAGGAGGCTTTTAAAGTCCTCGTCCCGGTTCGTCCAGTCCTTGATACGCCTTGATTGGGTCAGCACTTCTATAGGTAGATTAGAAGACAAACACGGTTACATTGTAAAGAACCAACGCCACCGTCAACCTTTGAACAACCACCTCTACAACTAACTTTTTAATCTTCTATGATCACATGAAACATAAAACACACTAATTTCAAGGTTATTAACATCACTATTGAAATATTTTAATTTTTTGACCTTTCAAACATTAAAAAGTACATCATTAAATTAATCATGTAATGGCATAAAAATTAAAAACATCATGAATTAATTATGTAACCACATAAGTCGAATATAATTCTATCAAGAAATTAATATCAAATAGATAATATAATGAAGTAACTTATACATTTTCAATGTCATTGATCTTCTTCTTCATCCAAATCTTTCTCTATATCATCCAATTCAGTTAAACATTGTAAAGGATTGGTCATATCATCATCATCGCCGATATCGTTTCGATAATGTCATCATCCACATGGGCTCATCTTCAGACATTGCTCCACATCTTCTTGATCGTTCCTCCTCTTGACATCTTAATGGGGACATCATCAACTAACTGTTGATCCTGATCGTCATCTACATCATCTTCTAGTTCTTCGGTGTCTTCTTCTTCCACCACATTATACTTTACCGGCCTTCCTCTTGGATCATGTCTAACAACAAATGACCAACCCAGTTTACCTAGAACCTCTGAGTAAAATACCTGCTCACATTGGCTTGGAAGAACATAGGGCTCATTTCCAGCTCGCTCGATCAACCTTGTATTAACCATTGTAAATCCATTATCATGTTCAATAACAGTTCTCTCAGGATCATTTTCATTCAATTGTAGCCTGTACCATAGGATGACGAACAAAATTAATCTGAAGGAAATTAAAGTCACACTCAAGTATATCATCCAAAATCCCATAGTATCAATTTTCTGAGACTTCTAGATGTATGTCACTTCTAGATGAAACATTAGTCATCTGAAAGACTGTAGTTATACCAGAATCACAAGTTTTCTTCATGCCATCCAACATTTTGATTCAAAATTTATGACCATTGCACCACATAGCCTTGTGGTGTTTCACCTGCAATATGTCAAACATGTAAAGATTATTGCAATATCGTTAGTTGATAAACATATTTATTCTTGGCTGAATGTATGCAAAGAAAACAATCTCAAGATATATATACATGAGTATACTTGAAAATAATTAAATAATATGGGTGATTAATATATTTATACGTACCTGTTTATCTTTTAAACCATATGCTAAATCAATTTCCCTTTGTGTAACATTGGAATCTCCACTACAATGATCTTCTTTAACCAATGAAGCCACACCTTCCCATGTTAATGCACGACCAGATTGTTGACATCGTTCAATCCATACCGTCATCCAATCAAGATTGTTGGCGATGTACAAATGTATGCATCCCACTCTCGACCAACTGTATAAAAAAATTTTGAAATTCACAAACAAAGTATAATTAGTTAAATACCACAGTATACGACATTAATTTATAATTGATGTATATTGAAGATCAAAAACTAAATAAGTACAATATAAATAAAAACCATATGTAAAATGTATTCCAATTAATCTCCATGACCATCTTATAATTACCTCACTTTCCTCAATTTACCTTTCCCCATCAGGTACTCCCCTTCAAATTTGTTACTGGAGTTGGGATCCCAAATGTGATCTACATGGATCTTTGCTGCAAACTTAGGAAGATATTCACTAATGTACACCATGGTATGGTATACCATATATCCCTCCACCATAGAACCCTTAGGATGTGCTCTTTGTCTAACCAAAGCCTTCAAAAATCTCAAGTGCCTCTCAACTATCCACATTGACCTTGTGTGTATAGGTCCACATAATTCAATCTCCTCAACTTGGTGTATGAGGTAGTGTTCTTGTGCATTGAAAAATGTTGAAGGTAGACACTTTTGCATTTCAGACATTAGACGAGGAATTTTTCTCTTCCAATAATTTATATCTTCTTTATGGATTTCTTTAGATGACAACCATCTACAAGTGATTCAAGGCACAAATATATTAACGAGATTTAACAAAAATATACGATTATATTACACATAACAGTAAAAATGGCAATTATAAGATGTATATACCTTGAATTGAACAAATCTCGCTACTTACCTCATGTATTTTCAAGATCATATATAACTTGCTTGACATTGTTGTGAAAGTTGTCTAGGAGAGATAGAGGTAGAACATACTGCAACAATTATAAAATGATCTTTTCATTATTTTTCCAAAAGTAGTAAACACAATACACTAAAAAGTACATGCATTATACAAGTGTATATAATATACCAGAATAATTACCTTAATGAAAGTATGCCAATCATGTGTTTTCATCCCTGACCCAAATTCACCTTTCTTTGTTATTATATTGTTTATGTTTGCAACAAATCCTGTGGGAAATCGAATTTTGCGTATGACTTCTTTTATAGCATTGCTTTGTTGCTCTATTAATAACCAAGGAAGAAGGGCACTTATATTAATTTGCTCTCCATCACTATTTAATTGAATGAAATTTTTCATTGCATGATTGACTTCCTAAATGTCACTACAAATTTTGACAATTTTTTCTTTGTCATGCCTTCCATCCAATATTTTCCATAACTTTTCTGTTATATTCTTTCCGATATAAATTGTATCAAAAAAATGCACACTTTGTAGCTGTTCATAGTAGGGAAACCTAATAAATTGTCTGGGATAACCTTTCAGTCCCTGTGGAAGCCGACCATTAATGCCTTGACGACCTTCATGAAGCATATAAGTTAAATAAATTAACAACAACAATCATTGTCAATTACAACATGAGTAAACACAACACAATATAAAAATATAATTTCAAAACATATCATATATGATAGATAAACAATTTGATCCAATGTATAACCTTGACGATTAATTCTATTATATTCCAACTTTCATAGGCGATGTGTCATTCCTTTTGGTTTTGATGTAGTCTCCTCTTTCCCATTGAAAAGATGTTTTTCAGTAGTTTGATACTTATTATTTCTATGGAGGAAGTGCCTATACTCATCAAACACCTGCTTTCCTAAACTTGTTGAATGATGAGATTTCATCTTTGGACCACAAATTGGACATGCAAATTTTCCCTTTGTTTGAAGACCTGCAAGATCATATAATTGGATTAAATATATCGAATTTTTAATTATATATAATGAATAGCTTATTTTAAAACATGCATGATATCTACTTCATCAAATTAAATATTGTTAAAGAAGAAAGTGCGATCGAGCGTTATAACATACCACAAAAATGTGTGTTAGCCCTAGGGCATCATGAATTATCATACAAGCATTGCATGGGTGGAAATATTGGTCCCTAGAGGCGTCATACATAAGTGGCCATTCATAAATTTAGTAACTCGTTGATAGAGGCTCTCCAATATATACATTCATATCTTTAACTTGTAGTACTTACCTAGTTGAATGAACGCAAACATTACATAAATATTATAACCATTTCTCTTTAATATATATAAATTAATGTACATGACTATTGAATGAAAACATATAAAGTCATTATGCAACAAATAAGACAAATGAGATGCTACTACGTTAAAGAAAATTGATGTAAACAAATACTTGGAACAATCATTGACAACATTATGTGCTCCCTCTTTATTGACATCCATGGAGGAATGTTATTGTTGATAACAAAAATAGACCACATTGAGTAAATAGATCTCAGCTCTCCAAATGGATTGACACCGTCCGCTCCCAATGAAAGCCTGAGATTATGAGGTTCTTCTTTAAAGTGTGGACATTTTTCCTCCATGTCTCTAAATGCAGAACCATCCATAGGCATTCGAAGAATGTCATCTCCACTTCTATTCCGTGCATGGTAATCCATAAATTGCGCTAAGATTTCGTACCTAAATAATCGTTGCATACGTGGAATAATGGGAATATAACGAAGAACCTTGCAAGGCACCTTTTTTGTTAGTGGATCTGTTCGATATCTACTGATATGACATTCTAGGCATTTTGTTGCAAATTCCTGTTGTTTATAATATATAATATGATCATTGGGACATGCATCTATTGCTTGATACTCCATTATGATATCTTTCATAATGGAACATAAATCTTGGTATGAGCGAGGTAAAATATTTGATGGTGGTAACAAAAATTCAGCAATCAATCTACAAATTTTTTTCTTTTTCATATAAAGAATATTAATAGTACATATTGGTCATGCCCACAAAAGGATATAAAAGTCACGACAAATGCTAACCTGGGCATTGGACATTCCAATAGGTGACTAGCATCTTCTTATGGTTGTTCATTTACTTTGTCAAACCAGGGAACATATACTTGAAATGGAGCGGCACTATATGTGCACTAAGAACTAGTTTCAGTCACGATTTACCAGAAATAAATGCGTGAATGGAATTCTACTTATGCTACAGGAATGTAATGCGAAGCCTTCTAGACTTAATCAAAGTAGAAACCATAACAACTATGATTGAGAGACAAACTATGAGCTAGCCTTATGCTGCAAGAACAAACATAGGGATGGATTCCTGATGCTGTAGGAACAATATAAGACTGAGTTTGCACTGAAACTTTCCAGAATGAAATCTAACTTATGATCAACAGAAAATAAACGATTAACTAACTAACTATAGATACTTACTAAGTGGGCCCCCTTAGCAAGCATCAACTAACTATGCAAGAGTTGAACTCAAAACTTCATCAGCTTTTATTCATAAACTCAGAATGGTATACATTGTTCTGCTCATATGAAAACTAACACAAAACTCTATCTCTTATTATCATACTAACTCTTACATGTTATCCTTCTATATTTGCTATGCTATGCTTGTCGTGCTTCCACTCACGCAAGAGGAGCACTTATTTAAACCGGAAAAACAACTAACTACTCAAACCTAACAGAGAAAGATGTGGACATAAATATCCTAAAACCGAGGAACCGACTTCTCATAAATGAAAGCATATCCATTCAACCAGATCCAGGGAGAAGATTTAGCATTCCAATCTTTCCAGATTAAATGATCATTTGGTTTCTTCCCAACGACCTGGACAAAGAGTCTTCGCTGGAACAACTTCCTCGACGTCGTGCAGGAAATGGACTTTACTACAGGGTCGAGATCCGCTACGCTTGACTCGCTCATGCTCCCTTCAACAACCTATGATGCACAAGGCGACAAGAGGTGAAAGAAGGTATGTGTGCCAAACAACATGATACATTTATTAATCACCTATTAAATCTATACCATTATTCAAAAACCATATGCATTATATCAGTTGTTTGGGAAGTCAAAATAGGGTAATTAATAAGACACATGGAGATGTTAGGCTGCAGGAATGTAGGAATGTATTGCTATAGGATACCACCCATTTTATATAAAAAGTCTTTAATAAAAGAGTTAAAACATCCTTTAGTAATAAAAGTAGAGATATTACTAATACATCATGATACTCAAATTATGAGCATATCCTGAGCTCATCACATATTTCATCCTTTATTTACTAGTGATGAACTAACAACAATTAAAATAAATGAAAAAATATGACATATATGACATACCTTAACATCCGTGAAATTGTTATGTTTGATAAACCATTCATAACCTTCAAGTTCAACATCAACAATACAACAGAGAGAAGAGTTGTTTGGGAACCTTCATAAAGGGGCTCGCATGCCTTCTCAAGTATAGGTAAATCATGAACATCATCAAAGTCATCTTCATCATCATGATCAGCCCTGCCACTAAATGTTTCATCGATCAATGTATTCGTACCATCATCTTCAACTGTGTTTTCTGGCAAATGATCATCTTCCTCCATAGGATCATTAACTTCATCTTCGATATTAAAAGCTCCATGTTTGTTCGCTTGCAAAACCACATTCTCCTAGCTGTGATAATCCATATCATCTACCTTAGGGCACCCCACCTTTATAATAATGATAGACACAAATAAACCATGATCATGATCAAGTGATTATATATATATATAAAATGTTAAAATGATATAAACATTTACAAATTCAATCAATATAAACACATATAATGAACAACTTACCAATGGATGACAATCATGCCCCCCTTCAACGTGACCATTCTGCCTACAATGTTTCTCAGCTATTGTGATTAAAAGTCGTCTCATCTTTAAGCCCTTGCAATTATTGCAAGGACAATAACATTTCCCATCATCCTTTATTTTCAATCTAGCCACAATCTATCAAGTGTCTCTTCATTTTGTTCTAGACTAATATTATCTGACATGATTTTTCTTTACCAAGCTTGACTATTTAGATCTTCAAAAAATATCAAACTCACACTCCAATAATTTTTATTCATAGACAGGTAACCAAAAAAATTTGGCATGCAACCACCCTTGCAAAAGAGAAGATAGTCTAAAGTTAATGACCCCAAAAAACACTTTAAAATGCTAATTCCAAAACTTATTAAATTCTGATTTTACTATGATTTCCAACCATTAAGACTCCTAAAATCATAATATTGAACTTGATTGCAAACTTCCTACAACGATGGAGGTAGTGAGCTAGTAAGAGCAAGTGACCCATTCCTAAGGAGCAACAAGTTGGAATCATCATTGCTAATGCCAATACAAATTTATCCTTTTAGTTAAAGATGCAATGTGTCACTTTTTATGACGAGCTTATCAATAGGGCCCTCAACATTGAGAGATCCCTAATAAAAAACAACAAAAGCATTGGTAAGAGCATGATTAGGGTACAAAACTGAGGTCTCTATAGAAACATAAACAATAACTATTGTAGATTAGTGAGGTTGCAATACCAGAAAGATTGAAACATTGTAGGTAATAACAAAATCTTGCAATCTAAAGATTGTAGCCAATAACAAGCACACTATGTAGCTTAGTGACATTTGTAAATGTAATCTACGGTAAGAAGAATGAAATTCACTTGAGATGTGATAGTCAAAAAGAGGTCGAGCAGTGACAAGATAATAAAGCTCAAACCTTGCATAGTAAAGTGGAGATTTTAACAGTGAGTTTCCTTACCCCCTTGCTGACCTTAAGGGTTTTTTCAAATGCAATCAGGGAATGACTGTCCAAATGAAGTAACAGTGGTAATCATAGGTTCAATGTTTCTTCTTAGCCATTAATGTATAATGGAGGTAGTAGATTGCATGTTTGAGCAATGTTTTGAGACTCATCAAAGATGGGAGAATAGTGAATAATACCTTGTGGACTATGAAGTAGTGTCAATAAGGTTGAAGGATCTTAAGAACTATAATACCATGAAACAATGAGTCCCCTGTAGTAAATAGGCAGTCTATAGGGCATAGTTTGATTTTATAGAAGGATGCTCATGAAAAGAATCTTCAAGTGATAGTGAGTGAGTTATTTGAGATTGCAGCTGAGGGTCTAATACCCAGTTTTAAAGGAAGTTAGCAAAGCAGTAAATGTGCAAGAAAATCAAATCGTACACAACAAACAATTCACAATGTTATCTTGCATAATGTGTTGAGTTTGAAGACAAAAATCTCATTGTATCTTCATGATGAAAGTGGTGACCTTAATGGTCAATCATTGGCAACCATGATTTTAAAACACGCTATTGTGCTTATGGAGGCAACATTTTAAGCAAGGTAGTGAGTGGTGGTTTGCAACAATGGCAGGTATGAAGGACTTGCTTTATATGCATACTATGTAGTCTAGCTTAAGACACTGTTCTTAGAAGAGATTGAAGGTGGATTATGGAACTCAAGGATTACCATGAAAAGAATTAAAGCAAAGACTGGGATCTATTTAAAAGCTACGGTCATGAAGATATTAAAGATGTCACACGCAAAACCCTTGTAGCTAGAGTAATGAATACAGTGCCAAAGAGGATAGTGTGCTGGGGAAGATTTAGGAGATCTCCACATTATCTAATTACAGGGAAATACATCATTTGTTTATTTTTTTAATTAAAAGAAATCATTCTAAACCCTATATAGGATACATTGATACTTCAAAAGCCTCTGACGGAATTTGAGATTATGCAAATATATGTCAAGTAAAATTAATAAGGTTTAGAAAATCTTGATCACTCTCTAGAATAGCCCATTAAACATGGGTTGTGCTTGAATGCACTACATAATTGATATAACACAACCACTCTGCATATCAACCTGAGTTATAGGCTCTTTATTGCAGCAAGAAGTAATCACTCATCAATCATGCTATAATTACATCCTAACCTGATAAACTTGAGACAACCTGAATGCACCCAATGATGATTGACACCTACATTATACAACCTGAATGAGCTACATTATATGAGTGCCTCCATTTCTATCACAACATAACCACATTAAACTTGGGTCACACATGAATGCATCTTGTATTTGTTATAGCATAATTGTGTCACATGACCAATAGAGTTATGGATCACATAATTATAGTCACAAGAATCTGTTCCTTGGTTGTGATATTATGGTGATTCCACACAACAAAATCTAGACATAAAATTCTCAAAACCCTAAACCTCTAAAAATGAAATCTAAAGAGATCTTGCTTTAAAATATGATTTTCAAACCTAGAACTACAAATCTAACTTCACAACTAAATTCTACAAAAATACAATGACTACCCTCAACTTGGCAATATCTTCTTGAATTTTTTCTGATTTTTCCCAAGAAAATCATCCTTAGTTCTCCACAAACTGTCTCAAGTAGAGAAAAACACTGTCGCAATAAATCAGGCGTGAACTCACTTTTCTTTATGTCGGCCACAATTTGATTTTTTTCTATTTTTCATGTTTGTCAAAAATTTGATGAAAATGATAGCCAACATTTCGATGAACCCCAGGTTCGTCAAAATTTTGACGAACATCGGGGATAAACTTTCAAAAAATTAAAAATTACACATCAAATTTTACAAGCACCCGACGATACATCAAATTATACATATTTCGTCGAACATTTTCGTTGGATTTTGTAGTCAAATGAGTTAGTGAGTACATGGTATCGCTGGTACATTATTGCCCGAAGCTAGTTGAAGTAGAAATTTAGTGTTATAACTCGAGCACCCACAACATCGAGGGCCAAACCTTAAATGTTAATATCAGCCCACCAGCCATTTGGCCCATGCTATGTATCCCAAACCCAAGTACTAGAAATAAGGAAATTGAGTCCTTCACTCTTGCTAAAGGAGAAAACACATGGACGGGGATGAAAAAGAGCCCGGATTTCCTAATGGAGGATATTGGCAAGAAGGGAATCCCAGGTGCTCAGCTACCAAGTATCCTGTTGTCGCGCAGTTCATTTGTGGAAGACATGCAAGATGCCTTTTCAATGCTAGTATTTGTGTGCAGCCTGGACTCTAACGAGATGGTACACGCCTTTCAATAAGGGCCGGGTTTCCAATTTTGCAAGCAACACAATTTCTTCTGGTATGATTTCGCCGAATTCCTCATGGAGTAAATGATAAGGAAAATAGAGAATTACCTGGTAGAAGGGAAGTTCAAATTTCCCTCTTTCCTAGTTCATATGTTTTTGCATCAAAATCCTGATTTCTTCAACAGATATTTTGAATTGTCTATTTTTGATGAAAAGAAGAGAAGGAAGCCAGTATCCATATGGACACCTTTTCTTTCCATGACATATGACTACTATGCATTTTTAGATTACTTTATAACTCTGGTTTTGCAAGATTTACAAGGAGGTGGTGACATAGCCCGGGTCAACATAGATCAAACTGGATATATTCAAAGTTTCACTCCCGCTTGTGACTGGTTCTTCGGTGTGGATTTCACAATCCTCCAAATGCGGGGCCTCACTGGTCAACCTTTTTGACTCCTAGCCTTTGTCACAAATAGAGTACTCGCACTCGAAATGTATTAGTAGGTGTGCATTATTGATTATACCTTCTGCAACAGCCAAAGCATCAAGAGGAAAGGATTCTTCACTTGTTCGAAGAGTTTCAAAATAGTTGTCGTGGCAAAGAAGCAGTCGCACTGGCGATTGTAGGATAAAATGGCTCATTTAGAGTTGGTTTTGATATGTGATGAATGGGAGTACAATCCTTTCAATGATATGTCATAGCCACACATGAAGGTTATTCAATCTCTTCAACCCTACTAGGAAAAGAGGCGCAACCTGCAGGAGGACCATGATGAATTTTTTGTTGAACTAGCCTATATCCCCACATAGGATCATAGAGAGCCATGGCAAAAATTTTACTTCAAAATTGTGGAGGCTAAGGATAGTGTCCAAATGGAATGCACCATGCACAACAAGTTGCAAAAAGAAGAGGAATGGACTAATGAGAAAATAAAAGACTTTTGGAAATATCACCAAGAAATAAGACAATTGGATGCTCCTTATGGAAGCTTGAAGGATGACAAAGTATTTGAAAAATGGTGGGATGATGAGGATGCAACCTCCGACTCCAACACCAATAGAGGTAATGACCCAGAAGGTGGGTCTGAGGAACAAGAAGAAGAAGAAGCAAGGACTTCTGCATCCTCCGTACCATAAGAGAAAAGCTCTACAGGACAACCCACCTATGAAGCTACCAAATGTGTGGTTCAATGTTTTGAAGGCCTCGCACACATTCACTTGAGCCGCTAAGGTGACTAGAGTGTTACAATAGTAGCTGATAGTAATTGTCGAGGTTGGGGAAACCGCACCCACAAAGCGATAGCACACAAAAGCCATTGTTGGAGAGAGTTTACAAGAACCCACCACAAGCCAGGTGCTTGCAGCTAGCCAGGAACCCAAAGAAGACAAAGAGCCAGTAACGAGTTAGGGGCCACCATTGACCAGTCAACAGGTAATTTTTGCTCCTTCTTCTCTTACTTCTTAGTCCTTGGTATTCTCCACTTTCCCTGTGTCAACCCCCACCATGAGTGTTTGCCCTTCGTTTCCCACCTTTGATCCAATGCGTGTGGGAAATTTTTCCTAGTTCTCATAGGCCACTCAATCTGCCTTTACTCCTTTGTGAACCCTTACACTAGTTGTTGCCGCTCAATCCTTCCTTAACTCACTTTTTGAAGGCTTACCCGTTGTTGGCACCCCTACTTCTACTATTGCTGCAAATCCTCCCCTTCTCTCATAGCAGGCGAACTCCAAGATGAAAACTCCACTGTTTCAACCCATGAGTCCTTCTGCCAGTTAACCAATTGAACCATGGCAAATGATGAGCCCTTCTACTGGTTCTCAAGCCAAGCTTTGGAATGTGCCTCCCTTCTCCCCACAAACTGTCACTCTCCAGAAAAAGCAAATGCCTGGGCCTATCAAAATTACCTATCCATATGCCCTACCTCTCGGTGCTCCTTTCATAGGTAGGCTATTCTCATTGCCGACCCAATTCATGGTGCAGATTGAATCCGGAAGGGAAGCATGCACAAATAGAATTCAGAAGCGCAAGGCCAAAGATGATAGTAGGCCTATGGAACCAAAGATACAAACTCTCCATGATGAAACCCAACAAGCACTGAAACTTGCAACCATGTACCCAACGGTAACCAATTCACGGAGGGAGATGCATCCAGAAGACTATGAAGTGTATGTAGTAGGGCTTGACATGAAGGTGGCCTGACCGCAGGGCAAGGTTGAGATTACAGAGGAAACGCAATAGGTGGTCACCTCTGACTTCCTTAAAAATAGTCGCCAGCTGAAGAAAATGGATGAGCAGATTAGATCATTAAAGGACAAGGCTATTTTTTTGGAGAAAAGGGAGAAATCCCTAGAAGCGAATGTTGCACATTTGACAAAGAGGATGAAAGGAACAAACTTTAGGGGGAGCTTGAGAAGGTTTAGACTATCGACCCCACTACAGTTAAAGAGTTGTTTACTAAGAATCAGGAATACCAGAGCCAATTGGCTCTGGTGGAATAGAATTTGCAGCTAAGGATTGAGAGTTGGAGTGGCATCACATTGAATATGATCAAGGGATGGCACAAAAGGATGAGGTCTTAGAGCATCAACAAGCTCAATATGAGAAAAAGTTACAGGAGAAAGATGTCGAATTTGAGGGCCGAAAGGCCCAATTAGAAAATAAACTTAAGGAGAAAAAGTCCTCTCTTGATGTACAATTGGCAAACCACTCCCAAGCCGAGGAAAACTAGCATAAAGAAATGAGCAGCTACGAGCAGTAGTTGGCATCTGAAAAAAGAAAAGGTATGGAATTGGCTGAGATCACTAACTCAAAGGATGCGAAGATCACCTCTCTAAAAGGCTCTCTCCTGGCCTCCCCTACACAGCTAGATCTTATTCCATTGGTTAGGCAGTTGTATGTTTCTCAATGGGAACAGATTAAAATTATTTTCCTAACACATCAACCCACACTCTAGTTCATTTCCAAGGTAGCAAAACTGAGCCAGGAGGTTCATGGTATAGTTGAGAAATTCTCGCGGTTTATCTTGGAAAGGGTTCTAGAAGCAAAGAATCTGCTCACCAAGTTGTATTCAGTCTCTGATGAAGACCTCGCCAAGGCAGGAATTGAAGATCAGAATGTTGCCGCCCAGATGGAATTTTTTTTTATCCATTGCCACTTAGCCTTCCAGTGCACTAAGGTAGCCGTAGCTACTCTAGATCAGACAATGGACAACATGCGGGAGAGTTTCTCCAGATTAAGTGAGATGGGTTTTTGTCTCCGTTCCTTGAAGATGGCTCTATTGCTACAGCCGAGCAGATTGCAGAAAGAATAGAGGAGAAGAAAAAAGACCCAGATAATTTCCATAATTTTAGTAGTTCTCCCACCGCAACTAACATTGAGGGGTTTATTCATCCTCTTGCACAACTATTCTTTCATTGCAAGGCAGGGCCTGATTTACCTGAGACACTTCCTTATAAGGAAGCGCTTGACCTAGGTGGAGCACAGGATAATTTGCACATTACAGTAATACCATCCGAGGATTATTGGTCGCCACTACAGGTGGCTCTTTCCAAGCTCTAACTCTGTCACTTGATAAATGGTTCTCTGGTCTACAAACTAGAGAAATTTTGGGTTCTCCATTCCTCATGCGAAACACCCCTAGTAGTTGCCAAAACCTATGAATAAATATTCAGCAAGCTCCCTTCAGGTATATATTTTTTGGGTTAAGTATCGGCCTGTGCATCGCAAATGAGCCACTTGGCCTTTTTTGTCAAACTCCGCTACACCCTCCACGTGTCTGCTTTGCACTCCCCGAAATTTTTTCTTCCTTTGCATTTAAAAGTGGCCCCATTATGCTGCCACATACCATCACTGTGCACAATTGATGACCGCTTCCCTTCACTTTTAAGTAGAGCTCCGCCCACACACCATGTGTCACCTTAGCGCAAGCTTTCAATGGTGAGAGATCAAGACACACATGGGCTGCGCTATGTTGCCATGTGTTTCTTTGGTAGCTTTTGTATTTGGGTGATGGATGAAGCGGACCTCGTCGGGACCACTGCCATCATTTGTAAGGGATGCACCTGAGCTTGGAATGACTGGATGCTTGGTTTCAAATCTTTTTATGTAGCAACGGCTTGGAGGAATACTCAATTCTGCATCATTGCCAAGGATCTTGAAATCTTTTATGTTATTGCTTGTCAAGGCGGTGGGAGTTTCACCTATATATACTTCTCTCTTTTTTGAGGGAAGGGCCCAAAATTTCAAAAAAATAATGATTTTAGAAAAGAAACCAGGTCTTTATTATTGTTTTTTAATTATTGCAAAGACTCTCAGACTGCCAATTGTTCAGCCTTTCTGTTCGTTTATGATATTTGATTAACTTTAGATTGTGCTGCTATTGTCTGAATATTTCATTTGAGAACTTCTATAAATTGAATGCAAGTTTGTTGGTCTAGATCATGTCGTATGACTCTTCTTGGCGGTAGGAATGTATGCAATGCTATTTTATGTCAATGAATGAATTATCTATACCTTAATCTTTAGTTTCTGCCTTTCTGGGACAATCCAAATACTAATTAGGCCCTTAGATCTATGATTTATCATGCCTATTATTAAGTCTTGGCGCATCACCTTAGATTAGAATTTACTTTTATATATCTACTTCCATTTCCCTTTCCAAAACCCCATTATAGAAGAATCCGACTTCTTTAAAAATCTGGAGGTCACTCAGTTTAGTGAAAAAGGTCCCCTATAAACCGAGTTTCCCATAAGACACTGTCACCATGTCAATTTTTGGCATCAACAAGCCACATTTAGGAAAACGCTCGTGTTTGAATTTTTGTGCGCATCAATCAATCTTGGTGACAATGATTATGGATTACACTATAGTTGTGCGTTCTATACACATATTTTCTGTTTCCTTTCGGGAACCTTCATTTTTCATTGAGTATAGCTGCACTTAGGAAACTGCTCATGTTTGAGTTTTTGCGGGCCATCGATCAACTTTGGTGACTACGATTGTCGATTGCACTGTAGTTGTAGCCGCATTTAGGAAACAACTCATGTTTAAGTTTTCATGGGCCATCTATCAACTTTGGTGACTACGATTGTGGATTGCACTATAGTTGTACACTATGAATGCTAATTTTCTATCGCCTTTCGTGAACCTTCATTTTTTGTTGAGGTATAGCTGCATTTAGGAAACCACTCGTGTTTCAGTTTTAGTGGGCCATCGATCAAATTTGGTGACTAAGCTTGCGATTACACTGTAGTTGTGCAATCTATACACCTATTTTCTATTGCCCTTCGCGAACATTCATTTTTTGTTTACTTATAGCCGCATTTAGGAAACCGCTCATGTTTGAGTTTTTCTGGGCCATCGATCAAATTTAGTGACTACGATTGTGGATTGTATTGTAGTTATGCATTTTATACATGTATTTTCTATCACCTTTTGTGAACCTTCATTTTCCGTTGAGTTATAGCTGTATTTAATAGGAAAACACTCATGTTTGAGTTTTCGTGCACCATCGATCAACTTTGGTGACTACGATTGTGGATTGCATTGTAGTTGTCCATTATGTACGTGTATTTTCTATGACCTTTCGCGAACCTTCATTTTTTGTTAAGTTGTAGCCATAATTAGTAAATCGCTCAAGTTTTAGTTTTTGTGGGCCATCGATCAACTTTGGTGACTATGCTTGTGGATTACACTGTGGTTGTACATTTTGTACACATATTTTTAATTGCATTTCATGAACCTTCATTTTTTGTTGAGTTATTTCCGCATTTATGAAAATACTCATGTTTGAGTTTTTGTAGGACATCGATCAACTTTGGTGACTATGATTGTGGATTATACTATAGTTGTGCATTTTATATGCGTATTTTCGATCTCCTTTTGCAAACCTTCATTTTTCATTGAGTTAAAGCTGCACTTAGGAAACCGCTCGAGTTTGAGTTTTTGTGCGCAATCAATCAACTTCGATGACTACGATTGTGGATTGCATTATAGTTGTCCATTTTGTACGTGTAATTTCTATCGCCTTTCAGGAACCTTCATTTTTTGTTGAGTTATAGCCGCATTTAGGAAACCACTTGAATTTGAGTTTTCATGGGCCATTGATCAACTTTGGTGACTGTGCTTGTGGATTACACTATAGTTGTGCACTCTATACACGCATTTTCTATCACCTTTTGGAAACCTTATTTTTTGTTGAGTTATAACCGCATTTAGGAAACCGCTCATGTTTGAGGTTTTTGTGGGCCATCGACCAACTTTGTTGACTACGCTTGTGGATTACATTGTAGTTGTCAATTCTATACACATATTTTTTAGTGCCTTTCATGAACCTTCAATTTTTTTAAAGTTATAGCCGCATTTAGGAAAATGCTTGTGTTTGTGTTTTCATGGGCCATCAATCAACTTTGGTGGCTACGATTGTGGATTACACTATAGTTGTGCATTCTATATGGGTATTTTCTATCACCTTTCGTGAACCTTTATTTTTCATTTAGTTATAGCCGCATTTAGGAAGTCGCTCGTGTTTGAGTTTTCATGGGCCATTGATCAACTTTGGTGAATACAATGGTGGACTACACTATAGTTGTCCATTATGTATGCATATTTTCTATCACCTTTTGCGAACCTTCATTTTTTGTAGAGTTATAGCCACATTTAGGGAATTGCTCGTGTTTGAGTTTTCATGGGCTATCAATCAACTTTGGTGACTATGATTGTGGATTACACTGTAGTTGTAAATTCTATACACGTATTTTCTATGCGCTTTCGTGAACCATCATTTTTTCGTTGACTTATAGTCGCATTTAGGAAACCGCTCATGTTTGAGTTTTCATGGTTCATCGAGTCACTTTGGTTACTACAATTGTGGATTTCACTGTAGTTGTCCATTCTATGCGCATATTTTTGATCGCCTTTCATGAACCTTCATTTTTCGTTGAGTTATAGGCACATTTAGAGGAATCATAGTAGGGGGCTCATTGTACTCCCATCCTAATCGAGTTGTTCACTCATCAGGTGTTCAGTTTAGGTTAGTCACTTCCATCCTTGATTCTTTCCCTGAGACTAGATTCTCCTTTTAGCACGGTTGGGTTGTAAAGTGAAGATTGGCCGGTGCCCCCAGTGTCTGTGTCTACTCCTCGAGAACTATAATCAATCGACCCTCCATCAATTTGTAGAAACCATTCATGTTTGAGTTTTTGATGGTGATAAATCAACTTTGGTAACTATGATTGTGGATTGTATTGTAGTTATCAATATGTCCAGTTATCACATGTAAAAAATAAAATGGATGAAACTGAAAAAAAGAAATGTATGAGACCAGTGCCTTGTTGAGTATATGGAGTCAAGTGAAAATATAAGATGAGTGGATTATACTTGGTAGGAATTCAAACTATTTGGCATTCCAATATTAGTCTATAACTTGTATAAACTTGCAAGAGTGTAATTACCAAGTTCTACTTAATGATCCAAATGATACTTCTAAATTATTGTGAATGATTGAAAGGACTTAATCTTTACTTGAAAGAACAGATCAAACATACCACACAAGTACAACAAATGTGTATTGATAAGCTGAGTATATGTTTGATATATCAATTTAAATAACAAAGAAACATCAACTTTGGAGACAACCTGATAATATTTTCAATTAAGTCAACAAACAATTGATACCATTATGACACCACAATATCAAATATCTTCCATTAACTTCATCAAAATCATGCTTGCAACGTAGTCTTTTGAAACATTATGGAAACTTTTCCTACTATCTACTTATTCCTATTCACCTATATCTATTTTGTCATTATGAAATAGATATATATACATCAAAATTTTGAAGGGACGTGTCCCTTAAGAAATATCTTTTGCTAATAATTTAACAATTAAAAATAATTAAAACAAGCAATTAGGCTCTATTTAGCCACAAATGAACTTTTGAAAATGATCCAAATAATCTTGTCACTCATGAGTGTCGGCATCTCCTAACGCATTTCTGATTGATATCTCCATTTTCACCAACTTCTCATTTTGTTCGTAGGCCTCATCTAATGTTGAGTATTTTCCTATAGTTGTTTCTAGAATCTTTTGCAGCATTAACTCACATTCCTCAATCCATTTGGCCTTTACTCTCATTTTTCCTCCATTTTCAAACAATGTTGGCAATCCTTTTGCATCACCCTAAAATTCCTCATGGAAGTCTTTTTGTTTCCTTATGATTTGGTTAGTAGTATCAATAGCCACATTATCAAGAATATCCCTCTTATTTACTTCTTTGAACTTTTCTTGGATTCTACCATCAATTCTTTTATGCTTGTGCTCTACAATATAATTCTTTGAATGTGTCCTCCAGAGTTTATTCAACCAAATCATCAAGCTGACCTACCTCTTTCTGATCACTGCAGCAAGTGTATCATATTTACCCTGAGAACATGCATCTAATCCCTCCCATTGGTCTTTTGTTTGAGAGCTCTCCCCATGAGTCAGGAGCCTAGTGGATCCCAATGTGATTCCCATCATATCCTTTAGGCGATCATTTTCTCTAAGTATTCTTTCATTATCCATCTTATACATTTCCTTCTCCTTGATTAACATTTGGATTTGGGCCTTATTCAATTTGTAAACATTAATTCCAATCTTAGCTGTAGCCATAGGATCAACTTCTTCAACCTTCAATGTCATGACATGCCAGAAATCTTTTTTAGTATCAATAGCAACAAATTTTTTATGTGGCAGATATAGGGCCCATATCATAAGTGAACCTTCATCAGGGTTATATTTGGATCCTCTATATACCTCAATTACTCCTTTAGGGATAAGATTATGTGTAGCATTATTATTTTTTAGGAAACTATCAAAAACCAAAGCATAATTCAGATCTAACCCTAGGAAAATCATAACACCTACATTTGCCAACAGTTTTCTTCCCTTCTCAGGGGTCATGTCTTTCATTTCTCTTTCTATAATTTACTTTAAATTATCCAATAATTGTCCTTCATTACTCGATGTTATATTTTCAACTGACTACCTTATTCATTTTCCTTTTTGTTTGTATAGGAAAGCCTTGAATTCTAGAGACTTCACAATTTCATCATCAGCCACAAATGACTTATATGCCATTTTCCTTATATCTGTATCTGAACCTTCTTTAGTATCTGGTTCTCTAGGAGGAAACTTGTAATCTTGATTTTTTAGTTTGGAGATTTTGTTAGCTGGACTTTGAGGCCCATCATCACCAGATGTCTCTTCTCTAGAAGATAACAACTTTGTATCTTGTATTCCTTTCATTTGTTGCGCTAGTCCACTATTGTATTCATTAACTACCCTTTCTATTTCTTCCTCCAAATTTTTTATTAAACCATCATATTGATAGGCTATATGATGATACCCGCCTAAATTCATTTTATGCCTAGCAGAATGAATGTACCTCACTGGATCAAAACCCTTTCATGGTGCAACTCTCTTTAGATTATATTGCAACAATTTATAAAGAATCATATCATAGCCATCTTTTGGCAACACAATGAAATCACCAAAGCACAATGTGTTGGGCATGAATGCTTTTTTTCCAAAAGAACTTAAATTCATGACACTTGAATAATCCATTTGCCTAACGATCTCCAAGTAAGCAATTCTGTCAGGCACCATTTTGGGAAAGATAAAAGGTGTATCTTCAAAACCATATACTCTAATCACAGTTGCATCTTCGAAACAATAACAATCTCCAAAATTATGGTTAATAGGCCCATTGAAGTCTTTGGGTCTGAGAAATATCTTTTTCTCATCAGATAATGAATATTCACAAGGATGATTAAAGAATATATATAATGGTTTCACAAAGTACTCCTCAAAATGTACAAAACTAGAACTGGAAAACCTGCTATCCCAAATAGTAGTCCATAATTGGTAATAATTGACCTTCCCTATCAAACTGTGAAACTCTTAACTTTTCAGGCCACATCCCCAATTCTTGTCCATAATACAGTATTATATGTATAAAAAATTGAATAATGCTTGAAATGTAAAACATGAGATCCATTTTTTATTGCCATCAATCCTGAATCAAGTCCATTGAATATGTATGAGGAAAAATCAAAGGGTGTAGAATTATGACACTGAACATCTGTTGCAATCACCATTGGCACGATTGATATATACTCAGGGGCCTCCATCCCTAACACCTGGCATGCTGAGAAGTATGTATATTTCATGTAGAGCTCAAACAAGTCAATATGAAATGGGGGCCCATCATTGTCCTCTAGTGGAACCAAATTTCCATCCCTCTTAGGTCTGTGCAATGGTAGCCTCCAACTCTTATATATGGTGTCCATCCTACAGAACTCTCTCTCTTATTCTTCATGCACAATTTTTTCATCACATGTCCTTCCCATGTTAAAAACTTCACATATCACTACTTTTGACACATGTATGAATGGCTTTCCTAATGGATCACAAATGGATTTGAGCTTTGGGTTATAGTGGGTAGCTAAGAGTTTGACCAATTCTACATCCAAAAACACATTTGGGTAGGCTAACTTTCCTAGGTTGAAATTTCAAGAATTACATACTGGCTCAAATCAATTCCTTCGATGGTAGTGAAAAGTGAACAACTCATATCCCTTAATTGAGGTCCATACATCCCCAATGTGTTTACATTTATCCTCAATTTTCTCTACCTCTACCCTAAGTTGCATAGACTGTCTAGATTTAGGTCCTAAGCTGGGTAGCTGAACAATAAGATCTTGATTTAAAGTTTCCTCTCAGCTACCTTTGGCTCATTCCCAATCTCTTTTTTTTGCTTCTTTCCTTTATAATGACTACCTTCAACTTGCCTCCTTTTTGATTTCCCTGAGCTCGTACTTTCCATATTATTTTCTTAAGATTATAGAATTGAAAATTTAATTGTAGAGAACTCACAAGTTTTATTTGAAGATCTTCGTCTACAAAATCCTTTGGCCCTTCGTTCGCTCTCCCGCTTCTCCTGCAGTCAATTCTGTAAAATCTCCTTTAATTACTCTTCTTTGACTCAGGGAATTATCTATGCATTGTGTATTCGTGCTGCCATTAATGTTTTATCTTTGAGCACAAGCTTAGTAGGTTTTTCGAACTTCCCACTGTCAAATCAAATTATTATATTGGCATGAAAATTTGAAACTCTAGGCAATCCTTTCGTTTGAGTCAAGCAAAACGTTCACTAGACACACATAGGTTTCACCAAGTATCACTGTGAATAACCTTTTGATCTATTTGTATCTTTATCGGCAAGAGAACAAGCATCGCTAAAAGATTTTGAATGTTTCTCTAACGTTACAAATCTCCCCGATGTACATTTCTTTCCTTTCAAGTGAGTCGGCAAGACTGTCTTTGATGTAACTTCCATCGGTGTGAATAAAGAGTCAGGAAGAATTTTTAGACTTATTCCAATAGGTCATGTCTTCCCAATATAATCCTTCACGCTTCATCAGTGAGACAGAATGGGTGTCATGCCGATGGTATTCCATCGGCGTGACGTGTATGTTCGGGTTGACTTGTAGACATCACTCCGAGAGTGTTTGTCTTGTTGATGACTTTCCTCATTGGTGAGACCACGAGTTGTATCTTCTTGATATGTATCCTCCCAAATAATTTGATTAATGTAATAATTGTATCTTCTTGAGTTGTATCTTGGCCTTTTGTCGATATGCCCAAAACAACTATATTGGAATGTAATAACTTATGGGTCAGAGAGACCTGCACTTACTTATGCTGATATGGATCATTTATTCAGATGCTCTTGCTTAGAGGGATTTTAAAGTATCTGTTACCAATTTTTTCGCTACAGCTCAATTGGTGGAGCTGACTAGATACTGTTATATTTGAAAGTGGAAAATACAATTGTTTTTGCATATGCTAAGTGTTGATTGCATCTTAATTATCATTTTATAAGTGACAGTTATGCATTGAGATCAGGAAACAGAATTTCAAGAATTGTTTATTATTTTACAATCAAATGGAGCAACAAATGAGGTATAGGATTGAGCATACAAACAACAAAGCATTTCATTTTCTTTCTTTTATTTCATAAAGTAATTCATATTTACATAATTTCATTTGATTGCGAGAATTCAAATGCTAGTACAAATTTGCATTGAGATGCATCTTTCCTTTTCAAAATGAAAAGCATAAGATTGAAATCAAATATCCACACTAGCCATGGACGTGACCTATCATAGTGCATCAAAAAGAACACACTACACTAGATGGAAGATGCATAAAAGGAATAATCACATAAGTATAAACATAATCATCATTGCCTGTTGATTGATGGCCGACGTAGAAATGGTGCACCATTTGTCTTCTCGAGCTCCGTTGACCTGTAGGAAGGAAGAGAGGGATGTTAGAGCTTTGACTATGAATATACCTACATGAACCATCAACAATAATGTAGTATGCTACTAATCATGCACTGAAACAATCAAGAAAATTGCAGAAATATGAGCTGTAAGAGAGACATCAATATCATGATATGTTGTTTTATGCTAACATTGTTTTTTTCTTTGTGTAGGTATAGGGAAAATCATGAAGCTAATTATTATTTGAAGACCAAGCATGTGGAGGAAAATGGGCTCCCACAAGGGTAAAGCTCGGCATGTTGCCCCTTATTCATTACAATTGGGCTAAGAAGGAGATTGCATCATCAGAATCATCAAGAAAGGAAACACAACTGAAAGAGTAAAGCAGAGTTATCCATCAAGCCATTAAACCAACTGTGCATTCATAACAATCATGTAAATGCTTTCTGAAAGCTAGGGGTGAACAGTGGGTTTAATCCGCTCAATCAATTTAACTGAATACATTCATCTCAAACATTGTTGTATGGGTTATATTATTTTTCCACAGTATTATTTGTTCATCATGTTCATCATATTATGCAAGGTTCAATAGTGTTCTTTCTCACAATCAAAGATAGTGAATAGGCATAAATAATGCTTCAATGAAGAGAATTGTTTCAGATCTTCATTTTAGAGGAGAGCAAGTGCATGGAATAGTTTTGTTAAATGGAGCATAAAAATGCATGAAGAGTACCAAATAGAAGATCATACTTTTAAAGGGTAGTCAAGCATGGAGACATGTAAAGGAGTTCCATCTTTCAATCAGAATAAGGAGACAAGATCAATACGGTGACCAGTAGCCAACTGATTAGTAAAGTGAAGTGAATGATTCAACAAGGTAGCCAGTTTCAGTTTGGCTGAGAATGCAAAATACCTCGCTATTTTGAAAGGAGGACAATCAGAATACACTGTTTGGACATGTGTGTTGTTCTATCATTCAATGGTTTTTGTCATTTAAGCTATACTTTCAAAAAATTCACAATTATCATGCAGGATTACAAGGATTCATATACATAAAGTCATTTTCAGAACAAACATGTATACATTGAACATGATATGAATGAAGGTTTGGAATGCATCCCTGAAGAATGTAGTTGTGAGTGCATGAGAGACTAAAGCAAACAAATAGTTTATAGGTTCAATCAAAAGGAGTTCTGTGTGCAAGGAAAAACAACATTATAGTGGTAATTGAAAATGTAAACATAAGATACCTGAAGGTCAGTATATTTAAGGTATAGGAAGCCATATGAAAGTTTAAATTCAAGATATATTGTTTTAGAATCTCATAAATTCATTTGAGGGTTTTTAACAAAACACAAAGGAAGTGTGTTTTCCTTTTGAATATCAGTTATTGTGGTGGGGTTTTGACAAAAGACAAGCTTTACACAGTGTTCCATGGCTGGGCTGGAATATAACAGAAAAGTATATTCAGATAAGTTTGTTTTTCAAAATAAGATACCCATTTCAGAAGTGTCAATAAATATCATATTGGGTTGAGCCCAGATTTTGCATACATCATTAAATATATAGGTTCTTGTTCGAATTCTAAATACCCACATTAGGGTTTCGATTTTAAAGATAAGATATTCCATTTTTCCGACATACCCATGTGAGGGTTTTATAGAAAAAAAAGAAAATAGAAGAAATCATGGTGAGTCATGTTCAATGAACACAAATTTCTTCAGAATACAGTTTACCCACATTGGGGTTTTGAACAGAAAATAGATGCTTTCTAGTATTTTCAAAGTCACCCATGAAAGGTTTTATATGAAACAACAGAAAGTAAGAGAAATCATGGTAGTCGAGCTTGAATGATTCATAAATGAATATATTTTCTTCAAATTAGAAGATACCCATGAGAGATTTTGTTCCAGTTGGTACATATCATGGCGCGTGGCCTGTATATGGCTTTGACATTACAAATAGGAATCATTTTTTTGCAGAAATGTAAAGCTTCATAAGCTTTCTTTTGCTGGAAGTGAACACAGAGATAGAATTTACCATTGCATGCTTGTAGGAGAACACATAAGCCGCAACTGAGCTCATAGAGCAAGAGACAAAGGGTCGAGCTCTCATAGTGGTGACCAAGGAGAGAAGCAACAAAACACAACAAGAATGAGACAAAGAAATCAGAAGAGATACATGAGTAGCCGCGGCCTTATGGCTTTTTTTTTCTTCCAAAGCATAGTGGAAAAGACACAATAATGTCAGAAATTAAGCTTACCTTTATCACAATGAAGGATTCGACCATTTGAAGACAAAAGTGAAGATTCTCAAGCACACGAGCTACAGACTGAGCTCACTCATGGCGGTGCCATCCTTTCAAGTAGAGCCAAAGTCTTTAGATTTATGATGATTGCAAAATAAAATGATTTTTAGGGTTTGACTTGTTTTTGTCTCTTGCCCTAATGCGAATTTAGGTTGAGCATTATGAGTGTCCTTAATGTTCCCTTTTGATAATACAATAGTGGGGAAATTCGAACTTAGGAGTTTTTTTTGCATTTGAGACCAATTTAAGTTAATACTTTTGGTGGCTAAATTACATGCCTTAGGTCGAATTGATGGGAATTTTTCCATATTTTTCTTTTTCCTAAGTTTCTCAGCTTGTCAATGAAATATCCTGATGGCTTTAGACTTTAGGGTTATGCCAATGAAGCCTTAGTAAAAGTGTGATGATATTTGTCTTATGCTTTAATTGATTTTGTGAGGAATCAACTAAAATAATAAGTAAGATTTTATTTGAGACTTAGGTTTATATTTTTTAATTGATTTTGAAGAAATCAATTAAGATTTTGATAGGAGAGATGCCTTGTAATTTTTATGATTTTTTTTTAGAAAAATCAAGATTGTATTGGAGAGATTAGTTGTTTTTTTTGCAAAATATTTTAAAACAGTATCTAATTGCAAAAATAAGTCTAATTGAGGGAAGATAAGATATGCAACTATGTAAAGAAAAGATAAAGCAGATTGTTTTTATCTCTTTGCTATTTTTAGTAGATTGGGGTTGAGATTTTTCCTTGGGTCGGATTTGAGTTGTCTGCTAGATGGATAAGGTGCTTCATTTGCTTTAAAAGTAGATTTAGTCTATTTTGAGAGGCTTTTCAGTATGACCATGGAAACAGTGTGTTTTTTCTTCTTTTATGCAAAATTTTGAGACAGTTTGGTACCTTTTCCTTGAGCTTTTCTTGTGAGATCGGATTAGGGTTTCTAGAGGGTTATATCTTGAGGAAACTTAGTTTTTTTTTTTTCTTCTAGAGTTCAAAGGACAGTTTCTTTCTCTTAGCATTGTAGAGCTTGTAAGCTTTTTTTTTTTTGGTACTTAGTTTGGCAGGTTTACTCTTTCAGCTTTAATAAAGCAGCAAAATTCTCCTTCTCACTTTTCTTGTCTTAGTTTTGTAATGGCAATCTGATGTCTTTGTGTTTGAAACTTGAATCCTTATATGTCTTGCTATTGTAAACCTTTGTTCATAATTACATGGTTTCAGGATGCATGTTGTATTTAGTTCCTCCAGATCTTCATGCAAATCACTGATGAAATATGTGCTAATGAGATTGTGAGGGTTACTATGATAGAGAAACTATTATGAGTGGTTAAGTCTAAATTTTCATAAGTCTGGTGAATCATTTGTTAGTCATAGGTTTTAATTTCAGTTGTCTTTCTAACTCTTTCCCTCAGAAAATCACTTAGAATAATATTTATCATTCGGAGAACCAACTCACTCTAGAGATTCATTCTTGCAATGAACACCCACAACTCAAGAATGTTTCCATGTGTCAATAGATTGTTGAACTTTCAGTTTCAGTAGGGTGTAAATCTATTTGATAATAGTATCAAAAGGTCAAATCTGATATGATCACTGGTAATAATAATATGCAAAGAAGATTATAGCAACGTTATACTCAAGATGTGGCTTTCTTTGGGAAATTTATGAGTGTAAGTCACTATAAGATTTTTAAAATTGTATAATTCCAATAGTGGCTCTATTTGGGGATGAATGATTGTGAGATTATTGTAAGAATTTAGATCTCTAGAAAAGAAGAACAAACTTCCAAGGGTTATGAAAACGGATTTTCGGTGAGGATGGAATGAAAATGGAAATGGAGGTGGAAAATGATAGAAATGGAAATGATCCTACACTACTGTACAGGGAAAGAATTTTAGTTTTCTAATGGAGTTCTAGGATTGTCCATGTACTGGAAATTCCTATTCCTTTTCATTTCCTAAACTACTATGCATGGAGAAAAATTATTTTAAGAGGTTTGTGAAGAGTTGTCCATGCACTGGTAACCCTTAATCCTCTATGTTTTTTAAGAGAATAAATGCTATAGGAACTTCCCATGTATAGGAAACTCTTGTTTCTCACCAAACATTTTCTACAAGTAATATGAATCTTCTCCTCCCTTTCTCGTGATAATGAAGGGCCCTAACCACAAGGCTTCAAATTTTTCATGTTTTCCCTTCTCCTGACAACTAGCATTCCACATCAAAACTATATCACTCACCTCAAACTTTCTATTTTTGGATTTTCTATCAAAAAGGTACTTCACCTGAGATTGTAGCTTTGTATTCTATTTTTGAGCCATTCTCCTTATCTCATCAAGCTCTACGAGTTGCTCCATTCTCTCTTCCATTGGTTCTGGAATGTCTAGATCTTCTTGAAGAATGAAATTGTAAATTGGTAGTAGATTTTGTAATGGTATCCAGGCTTGTGTTCCATACACTAGTTCGAATGGAGACTTTCCAATCGCCTTCTTCACAGTAATCCTATCTTCCCACACAACCATTCTCAACTTTAAGTCCCATGCCTTCTTGTTCCCATACAACATCCTCCTTATAATTTTCAAAAGGCTTTTATTACTGGATTTTTCCTGACTGTTTGCTTGTGGGTGGTAAGGGGAAGCATAAGAAATAGTAATACCATATGTGTTGCAAAAATTTCTAAATTCATCATACCTGAAACACATCCCATTGTCTGTGATCAACCTTACTGGTGTACCAAATCTAGTTATAATATTCTCCATTAGGAAATTTACTACCACCTTACTTGTTGCTTATTTTGTTGGGACTACCTCCACCCATTTAGTGAAGTAGTCAATTGCCACCAATATCCACTTATGTACCCCACTTGACTTCTCCTATATTTCCCCAATAAAATCAATTCCCCATTGATGGAAAGTTGATTCTACTTGTAAAGGTCTAAATGGCAGGGCTCCTTGATATTTCATCTTTCTAGAGAACTTCTGGCAAGCTTCACACCTCCTTACATATGAAAAGGAATCATTAAAAATATTAGGCCAGTAATAGCCTAACCTAAGAATCTTGTGTGCAGTCATTTTGCTAGAATATTGACCTCCACACACTCCTTAATGCATCTTCCTCAAGACATGTCTAGCCTCTGATTCATCTAGATACAATAATAACATTCCATACCTATTTTTCCAAAACAAATCACCCTCTATGAACACATACTTAGATGCTTGCATCTTCAAAGTTCTCTGGTTATCATTCAATCCTTCATGGCATTTCATGTGTCTGAGATAATTCACAATATTTGTGTACCAAGAAGTATGTTCAATGCTCGCAACTGCACTCTCTTCACTCTCTAAATTGCAGATTTGATTTGCTTCAATGTTTGTCTCTACCATTAGTTTGGCCAGACCTTGTCCCCTTGCTAACTTGGTAATCTAAATCTCCATATCAAATTCTTGGATTTTATTAATCCATCTAAAATCTCTTCCCTGTTACCTCTGTTTGCAACAAAATATCTTTCACAACTGCATGTGAGACATAGGAAATTTCTTTGGTTGCAACAAGATATGGTCTAAAATATTTTGTTGCTTTGACCAATACAAAAGCTTTCTTTTCCATAATATCATACTTCAACTCTAACCCCTGCAGTGATTTGCTTAAAAAGGATACGAGTTGCTCATGACCCTCATCATTCTTTTGTAGCATAACAGCTGCTATAGTATGGAATGAGGCAAATGAAAATATTTGAATAGGTATGGAAAAATCAAGAGACTTTAGGATAGGGGGTTCTTTCATGGCTTTTTGGATGGATATAAAGTCTTCTAAGGCTTCTGTAGTCTATTCCATCTTTTCTCCCTTTTTTAGCATTTTGGATATAGGTTTAACAAACTTGGAAAATTTTGACACGAATCTCCTGACAAAGTTAATCTGCCCAAAACATTATTGAATGGCCTTGAAAGTTTTAGGAATGGGGATTTTATCTATGGCTTCTACCCTTTCAGGATCTATTCTAATCCCTTCTTTTGACACAATATGTCCTAAAATTTTACCCTCTTAACAAAAAAGTGACATTTTTTAGGATTAGGACTGATACCATATTCCAAAGCCTTGATGAATATTTTCTCCAAGTTTTCTACATGATCTTTAGCCCTTTTTGAATAAGAAGTAAGGTCATCTTGGTACACTACCATTATAGCATTGATCAAGTCTACAAATGCCACATCCATGGCCCTTTGGAAGGTTTCCCCTGCATTTCTGAGACTAAATGGCATTCTCACATAAACATATGTCCCCCGTGGGGTGGTAAAAGTTGTCTTATATTGCTCAGACTCCTTAACTTTGAATTGATTGTAGCCAGAAAATCCATCCATCATTGACAACAATTCACACCCTGTCACTTTATGTAGTATAGCTTCCATATTAGGGATAGGGTAATTATCTTTGAGTGAAGCAACGT
This sequence comes from Sequoia sempervirens, assembly GCA_007258455.2. NCBI lineage: Eukaryota > Viridiplantae > Streptophyta > Pinopsida > Cupressales > Cupressaceae > Sequoia > Sequoia sempervirens. Next base: position 30,153,243 of record VDFB02000010.1, on the reverse strand, counting down.
TTAAATTGTTGAAGTCCAAACACAGTCTAAAATTCCCATTTTTCTTTCTTACTAGAACCAAGTTTGAAACCCATGTTGAATGTCTAATGGGCTTGATAATGCCCCATCTTTGAGTTTTACTATTTCCTCCTGTATTTTTGGTTCCAGAGTTACGTTGATGGGACTTTACTTTTGCTTGAATGGTTTTATGTCTAGTTTTAATGGGATCTCATGTTGAAATAAATCCTCCCTATATGCCTTGAGATCCTCATAGGACAATACAAACACATGCTTTGTTTTTCTCAACAATGCAATCAACATTCTTTTGATTGTTGGACTTATTTTCTTTCCAATATATACCTTTTTTGGTGCTAGCTCGGTACCCAAATTAATTTCTTCAATATCTTCCCTTTTGACTAGTGTCTGCTTCATTAGAGATCGCTCATGTCCATCATATACCCTTTCCAATGCCACAATCCCTCTAGGAAGCTTGTTAGTTTTAAGCTACATGACCTCTTTTCCAAATACAGTCTGTTTTCCATCTACTTCCTCCACAAAAGCATTAAAGTCAATCTCTTGAGCCTCGTACTGATCTATGCAATGAAGAAAATTTATGAGGTTAGTATCATCATTGAAAACTTTCCAGCTATATATATTGTCAGGGATAGCAGGCCTTGTTTTAAATTCAACTTGGGATACTCCAGCCAAGGTGATATCATCTCTTCTCAGGGCTACATTATCTAAAAAATATGACATTATGTTTTTTGACCTGTCTATCCATTCAATGGAGACAGCATCAAATAATTCAATTGTATCCCATACGACATTCATAGGTTGTTTCAACCTTTTTTGTTTTACAACATATTTTGACTTGACTTGTGAAATAATTAGTTCAGAGTCTCCCAGAACAGTTAGCAATTTGATCTTATGTTTAACAACCATATTTAAACCAATTAACAGAGCCTCATATTCTACTACATTGTTAGTACACTAAAAAGTCAACAGAAATGAATATTTGAATGCATGATACCTTCAGGTGAGATAAAAACTACCCTAGCCCCATTGCCTTCCTAACTACATGCTCCATCGAAATACATCTTCCACACACCATACTAGTTTTTAGAAACATGTTTTTCAATTGGATTAATATTGACTAGTGTAGGTTGAGGTTCTATTATGAAACTCCCTAGATCCACATCACAAAAAAAGTTTAATTGATCTTGAGGAAAAAAATCTACTATTTGGTTCATCCTTGGTTCACTATATAATTTGACCTCTTCACCATTTATGGGTATGGTAGCATAGGATAGATCAAATTGTACATTCCCTCCAACTGCTGCAGTCCACTGCCTTGATAAGAGCATTCCAAAGTGTGGAGGCATATCAATCACAATTATGTTAATATTATAAGTTGATTGTGGATAAGCAGCCAATTTTACTTCCACACCTTTCATGAATCCCACTACTGGGACATGCCTGCTATCCATAACATAACACTTACCACCATTGGTATCCACCCACATGCCAAGTTTTTTCATAACACCTACTGGCAAGATATTGATTGCAACACCAGAATCTATCATACAGTTCCTCACTAGTTTGTTATTTATAAGCAGTGTAGTAAAGAATGGGTCAACTTGTGGAGGATTTATCAGTGTATCCCCTAGACATACCTCAGGAATATTCACCTTTTCTTGCTTATTGTTGACCTTTATAGTCCCTTTATTTTCAGTGCTTGTGTTTTTATCATTCCCACTAGATATCAATTAAATGCCACTATCCCTATACTCCTTAATTTTCATCATTTCAAGTAATGGGAGAAACATTTTTACCTGGGATAAAGTTTGTGTAAAGTCAAAGCAGGTACCTTATGATTTGATCATCTTCTTGGAACACCCTCATTTTCATTTACTATTTTGTTTCTCAACCAATATTTTCTTTTGGCTTGTTCCACTGTAGAAATGGTTAATTTCATAATTTCCTCCTCGGTTGGTCTCCTTACATTGCATTTGCCTGACTGATATGGTGCACTAGGAGAACATTGTTCATCATTGCTTTCTTCATGATAAAAAAGACTTTTTGTTCTTCCATATGGACATTATATCTCTAGTTATCAACATCATATTCATAACCTTCTTCTTCTGAAGATGAATATCACTCCTCAACAGGGTGGAGGGTGTGGGAAGTTAAATAAATTGTATGATCTCTTTCTTCATTTTCTACTAGTACTTCTTGCATCTTCTAAGCTACAATACAATGATCAAGGGAATGTGGCAAGTCACATACATGACACTAGGGACTATTATTTACCATGTATGCTCCCCTCTTTTCAATGGATCAGGAGTCTCATTGCTTCTAGGTCTATCCATCATAGGCTTTCCATCCTTCCAATTTGTATTGTAAGGAATATCATGTAACCTCGGCCTTTAATTTATCTATGTATTTTCTTGCCTATGTTGAGGACCGTTGATTTGTTGGGGGACCCTAGGATTATTTCTCTTACTGACCATGCCAACAACCTTCCTATTATTTTCAATGGTTAATGCTATTTTCTGTGCTTCTACCAGATTCCTAGGGAACCTATTCCTAAGCTCATATCCTATCTTTGGATCAAATGCTTTTAAATAGATGCTTAATGCTGTAGGGTCTTCCAATTTGGATCCATGAGGTATCTTGTTATGTAATTTGGAGAATATTTTTTTGAAGTCATAGACTGACTCATTTTGATATTTCTAGATACTAACCAATTCATGTAAGGAAAAATCTGGTGCACATTGATTCCCATACTACTCAAGGAATTGATCATAAAACTCCTGAATGGAATCAATTGAAGTTGTGGGTAAACTATTAAATCAATCTCTAGCTTCTTCAGTTAATGACATCATAAATAGCCTCATATGCACATCTTCATACTGCATATCTAGATCTTGAATAAAAGCATTAAAAATCCTCAAGTGTTCCTCAGTAGTGATTGCAGTACTTCCTATAAATTTTGGGATAAGGCCTCTCCAAATACCATCTATAGGGTAAGGATATAGTTAAAATCCTGCTAAGTCAAATTGTCTGATCATGGTTGTGTATTGCTGAGGGGGTGGGTTGTGAGGATGTTGATATTGGTATAATGGATTATTGTATTATGCATGAGGTGGTGGCATATATTGTTGGCCATGAGGTGGTTGAGCATTCAGATGATGTGATGCATTTTTTGGTGGAACATTTGGATGTCTCTATTGATTCCCTGTCTCATATTGTTGTTCTTTTGGTGGATTTGAAGGTCTTGTATTGTTATTTCCCTTCTTATGAGGTGGTACATATTTAGAGAAGTTAGTCGTCTGAGCATTAATTTGAGCTTTCTGTAATTTTAAATCTTAGAGCTCTTTTATTGATTGGAGCCTCAGCTATTCATGTTCTTCTTTTTCTCTTTCCACTTCTTGTCTCTCAAATTCCAAGTGTGCATCTAATTCTTCCTGAGTCATGAATTCATAGTTTTCTTCAGGGGCTCAATTATCAACAGGCTCATTTTGATTTCCTTCCATTCTATGATCATATTCCTGCTGTATCCTGACTCTTTCAGCCTCAATCCTTTCCTTAAATTCTTCATCTTTCTGAGGATCTGGTTGATAGAAAGGATTCTTGTTCTCTTCAAGAGTATGAGGTTCTCTGGTTGAGCTATTTTTATTTGTGAATGTATCATAACGATTATATGTCTCAAAGTGAGGTTTTGACATTTTATCGTTATTCTTCATGTACATTTCATTAGACACCTTCTTACCTTTATCACTCCATGTGTCCATTTTCTATTGTAATTGGGACCTCCTTTATACAAGGACCTTCTACCCTACATATTGTGATGGTCTAATGTGTATTTTATTTTATCAAAGTCACCACTCACTTATGTGGAAGTGAGAAAATTTTGTAACTTCTTATTCCCAACAAAGTTTGTGTAAGATTTTTTACTCTATGACAAGGCTTTGATTTTGAGTTGACTCCCTAGTAGAGTCACCAAACTATTAGGTCTCAAAAACATTGGTTTGAAACCACAAGAGGTTGCCAAAATCTTGATACATTTTTGGCTAACGTACAAGGAAAAATGATGAATTTGAACCTTCTACTCTTTAGATTCTACCAGACCTAGGTGGGTATACCTATGTGAATGGAACATATTTGAACTGTGTGTTTCTTCCCTAAGAAATCTATCCACAATGGCAATTAGAAGTGGAGAAATGAAATCCTAATTTGGTATAGATTGTATAAGTAATCTTAAAGTAAAGATCAATATGTCCAGTTATCAGATGTAAAAATTAAATGGATGAAACTAAAAAAAAAAATGTATGAGTGGGCCTTGTTGGGTATATGGAGTCAACTGAAAAATCTAAGATGAGTGGATTATACTTGGCAAGAATTCAAACTGTTTGGCATTCCAATATTAGTCTATAACTTGTATAAACTTGCAAGAGTGTAATTACCAAGTTCTACTTAATGATCCAAATGATCCTTCTAAATTATTGTGAATGACTGAAAGGATTTAATATTTACTTGAAAGAATAGATCAATCATACCACACAAGTAAAACAAATGTGTATTGATAAACTGAGTATATGCTTGATATATCAATTCAAATAACAGACAAACATCAACTTTGGAGACAACCTGATAATATTTTCAATTAAGTCAACAAACAATTGATACCAGTATGATACCAAAATATCAAAGATCTTCCATTAGCTTCTTCAGAAACATGCTTGCAACATAGTCTTTTGAAACATCATGGAAACTTTTCCTACTATCTACTTATTCCTATTCACCTATATCTATTCTGTCATTATGAAACAAATATATATACATCAAAATTTTGAAGGGACGCGTCCCTTCATAAATGTCTTTTACTAAAAATAACAATTAACAATAATTAAAACAAGCACTTAGGCTCTATCTAGCCACAAATGAACTTTTGACAAATGATCAAAATAATCTTGTCGCTCATGAGTGTCGACATCTCCTAACCCGTTTCTGATTGATATCTCCATTTTTACCATTTTCTCATTCTATTCGCAGGCCTCATCCAATGTTGAGTCTTTTCCTGTAGCTGTTTCTACAATGTTTCACAGCATTAACTCACAATCCTCAATCCATTTGGCCTTTTCTCTTATTTTTCCTCCATTTTCAAATAATGCTGGTAGTCCCTTTTTTGAGGCATCAATTATTCCTTTTGCATCCCCCTACAATTCCTCATGGAAGTCTCTGTGTTTCCTTATGATTTGGTTAGAAGTATCAATAGCCACATTATCAAGAATATCCCTCTTATTTACTTCTTGGAACTTTTCTTGGATTCTACCATCAATTCTCTTATGCTCGTGCTCTACAATATAATTCTTTCAAATTGTCCCCCATAGTTTGTTCAACCACATAATTAGGTTGGCCTGTCTCTTTCTAATCACTGCACTAGGTGTATCAGATTTACCCTGAGAATATGCATCTAATCCCTCTCATTGGTCTTTTTTTATAGCTCTCCCCATGAGTTAGCAGCCTAGTGGATCCCAATGTGATTCCCATCATTTCCATTAAGTGATCATTTTCTCTAAGTATTCTTTCATTATTCATCTTATACATTTGGATTTGGGCCTTATTCAATTTGGAGACATTAATGCCAATCTCAGTTGTATCCATAGGATCAACTTCTCCAACCTTTAGTGTCATGACATGCCCAAAAGCTTTTTCAGTATCAATAACAACAGATTTTTTATGCGGCAAATACAAAGCCCATATCATAAGTGAACCTTCATCAAGGTTATATTTGGATCCTGTATATACCTCAGTTACTCCTTCAGGGCTAAGCTTATGTGTAGCATTATTATTTCTTAGGAAACTATAAAAAACCAAAGAGAATTCAGATCTAACCTTAGGAAAATCATAACACCTGCATCTTCCAATAGTTTTCTTCCCTTCTCAGGGGTCAGGTCTTTCATTTCTCTTTCTATACTTTACTTTAAATTATCCAATAATTTTCCTTCATTACTCGATGTTATACTTTCAACTGACTCCCTTATTCATTTTCCTTTTTGTTTGTATAGGAAAGCTTTGAATTCTAGAGAGTTCACAAATTCATCATCAGCCACAAATGACTTATATGCCATTTTCCTTGTATCTGTATCTGAACCTTCTTTAGTAACTGGTTCTTTAGGAGGAAACTTGTAATCTTGAGTTTTTAGTCTGGAGATTTTGTCAGCTGGACTTTGAGGCCCATCATCACCAGATGTCTCTTCTCTAGAAGATAACAACTCTGCATCTTGTATTCCTTTCATTTGGTGTGCCAGTCCCCTAGTGTATTCATTAACTACCCTTTCTGTTTCTTCCTCATTCAAATTTCTGATTAAATAATCATATTGATAGGGTATATGATCATACCCTCTAGATCAAAACCCTTTCGTGGTGCAACTCTATTTAGATTATATTGCAACAATTTATCAAGCATCATATCATAGCCATCTTTTGACAATAAAGTAAAATCACCAAAGCACAATGTGTTGGGCATGAATGCTTGTTTTCCAAAAGAACTTAAATTCATGACATTTGAATAATCCATTTGTATCATGATCTCCAAGTAAGCAATTCTATCAGGCACCATTTTGGGCAAGATAAAAGGTGTATCTTTGAAACCATATACTCTATTCATAGTTTGCATCTTCAAAACAATACCAATCTCCCCAATTGTGGCTAATAGGCCCATTGAAGTCTTTGGGTATAAGAAATCTCTTTATCTCATTAGATAATGAATATTCACAAGGATGATTAAAGAATCTATACAATGGTTTCACAAAGTACTCAAAATGTACAAAACTAGAGCTGGAAAACCTGCTATCCCAAATAGCAGTCCATAGCCGAATTGGTAATAATTGACCTTCCCTATCAAACTATGAAACTCTTAATTTTTTGGGCCACATCCCCAATTCTTTTCCATAATACAGTATTATATGAATAAAAACTGAATAATTCTTGAAATGTAAAACAAGAGATCCATTTTTTATTGCCATCAACCCTAAATCAAGTCCTTTGAAGATGTATGAGGCATAATCAAAGGGTCTAGAATTATGACATTAAAAATCTATTGCAATCACCATTGGGACAATTGATATATACTCTAGTGGAACCGAATTTCCATCCCTCTAAGGTCTATGCAATGGTAGCCTCCAACCCTTATATATGGTGTCCATCCTCTAGAACTCTCTCTCTAATTATTCATGCAAAAAAAATTCATCACATGTCCTTCCGAAGTTAAAAAATTCACATATCGCTGCTTTCGACACATGTATGAATGACTTTCTTGATGGATGAAAAATGGCTTTGAGGTTTGGGTTATAGTGGGAAGCTAAGAGTTTCACCAATTCTACATCCACAAACACATTCGAGCAGGCTAACTTGCCTAGGTTGAAGTTCCAAGGATTACATATTGGCTCAAACTGATTCCTCCGATGGTAGTGAAAAGTGAACAACTCATATCCCCTAATTGAGGTCCATACATCCCCATTGTGTTTACATTTATCCTAAAGTTTCTCTACCTCTGCCCTAAGCTACGCATAGCGCCTGGAATTTGGTCGTGAGCCAAGTAGCTAATCAATAAGATCTTAATTTACTTTCCTCTCAGCTACCTCTGGCTCATTCCTAGTCTCAATTTTTTTCTTTTTTTCTTTAGAATTACTACCCTCACCTTGCCTCGTTCCTTTTGATTTCCATGAACTCGTAGTTTCCATTTTATTTTGTTAAGATTATAGAATTGAAAATGTAATTGCAGAGAACTCACAAGCTTTATTTGAAAACCTTCGGCTGCAAAATCCTCTGGCCGTTCGTTCGCTCTCCTACTTCTCCTACTGTCAATTCTGTAAAATCTCCTTTAATCATTCTTCTTCAACTCAGGGAATTATCTATGCAATGTTTATTTGTGTTGCCATTAATGTTTTAGCTTTGAGCACAAGCTTAGTAGGTTTTTTGAACTTCCCACTGTCAAATCAAATTATTATATCGAAATGACAATTTGAAACTCTGGGCAATCCTTTTGTTTGAGTCGAACCAAAAATTCACTAAAAAACATAGGTGTCACCAAGTATCACTCCAATGAACCTTTTGATCTATTTGCATCTTTATCGACAAGAGAATAAGCATTGCTGAAAGATTTTGAAACTTTCTCTGATGTTACAAGTCTCCCTGATGTACATTTCTTTCCTTTCGAATGAGTTGGGAAGACTCTCTCTGATGTAACTTCCATCAGCGTGACATAGAGAGTAGGGAAGACATTTCAGACTTATTTCATTAGCACATGTCTTCCAAATATACTCCTTCACACTTCATCGGTGAGACAAAATGGGTATCTCGTCGATGGCATTCCACCGACGTGACATGTATGTTCGGGCTGACTTGTAGATCTCACTCTGATAGTGTTTGTCTTGCCAATGACTTTCCTCGTGAGACCACGAGTTGTATCTTCCCAATATATATCCTCCCAAATAATTTGATAAATGTGACATTCTTGACCTTTCGCCGATATACGCAAAACACCTATATTGGAATGGAATAGCTTATGGGTTGGAGAGATCTGTACTTACTCATGCCGACATGGATCATTTATTCATATGCTCCTGCTCAGAGGGATTTTAAGGTATCAAAAGGTCAAATCTGATATGATCACCGGTAGTTATAATATGCAGAGAAGATTATAGCAATCTTATACTCAAGATATGGCTTTCAAAATTTTATAGTTCCAACACCTTCATTTTTTATTGAGTTATATAGCTGCACTTAGGAAACCCTTCGTGTTTGAATTTTCATGGGACATCGATCAAATTTAGTGACTACGATTGTGGATTGCAATTTAGTTGTCCCTTTTGTAAGTGTATTCTCTATTGCCTTTCTTGAACCTTCATTTTTCGTTGAGTTATAGCTGCATTTAGGAAATGGCTCGAGTTTCAGTTTTCGTAGGCCATCAATCAAATTTGGTGACTACCCTTGTGGATTACACTGTAGTTATACATTCTATACATGTATTTTGTATCGCCTTTCACGAACCTTCATTTTTTAAAGAGTTATAGTCACATTTTGGAAACCGCTCATGTTTAAGCTTTTGTGGGCCATTGATCAACTTTGGTGACTATGATTGTGCATTGTACTGTAGTTGTACATTTTTTACACATATTTTTAATCACCTTTCATGAATCTTCATTTTTTGTTGAGTTATAGTTGCATTTAGGAAAACGCTCGTGTTTAAGTTTTCGTGTGCCATCAATCAACTTTGGTGACTATGATTGTGAATTACACTATAGTTGTGCATTCTATACGCTTATTTTCTATCACCCTTTGTGAATCTTCATATTTCGTTGAGTTATAGTTGCACTTAGGAAAAAACTCATGTTTGAGTTTTCATGGGCCATCGATCAAACTTTGGTAACTACGATATTGGATTACGCTGTAGTTGTCCATTTTGTTTGCATATTTTCTATCGCCTTTTGTGAACCTTCATTTTTTGTTGAGTTATAGCCGTATTTAGGAAACCGCTCGTGTTTGACTTTTCATTGGCCATCGATCAACTTTGGTGACTACAATTGTGGATTACACTGTAGTTGTGCATTATGAATGCTAATTTTCTATCGCTTTCGCGAACCTTTTTTTTTTTTGAGTTATAGCTGCATTTAGGAAACTGCTCATGTTTGTGTTTTTGTGGGCCATCGATCAACTTTGGTGACTATGCTTGTGATGACATTGTAGTTGTGCATTCTATATGCGTATTTTCTATAGCCTTTCACGAACCTTCATTTTTTGTTGACTTATAGCCTCATTTAGGAAACCACTCATGTTTGAGTTTTTGTGGGCCATCAATCAACTTTGGTGACTATGATTGTGGATTACACTGTAAATGTGCATTCTATATGCGTACTTTCTGTTGCCTTTCACGACCCTTCATTTTCGTTGAGTTATAGCCACACTTAGGAAAAAGCTCATGTTTGAGTTTTCGTGGGCCATCAATTAACTTTGGTGACTACAATTGTGTATTGCACTGTAGTTGTCCATTTTTTATGGATATTTTCGATCGCCTTTCGTGAACCTCCAATTTTTGTTGAGTTATAGCCACATTTAGGAAACCACTTGAGTTGGAGTTTTCATGCAGCATCGATCAGCTTTGGTGACTACGATTGTGGATTGTACTGTTGTTGTGCATTATGTATAGATATTTTTAATCGCCTTTCACAAGCCTTCATTTTTTGTGTTATAGCTGTATTTAGGAAACTACTCGTATTTGAGTTTTCGTGGGTCATCGATAAACTTTGGTGGCTATGATATTGGATTGCATTGTAGTTGTCCAATTTGTACGTGTATTTTCGATCACCTTTCACGATCCTTCATTTTTTGTTGAGTGATAGCGGCATTTAGGAAACCGCTCGTGTTTGAGTTTTTGTGGGCTGTCGATCAAGTTTGGTGACTACGATTGTGGATTGCACTATAGTTGTCCATTTTTCATGCATTTTTTCTATCACCTTTTGCGAACCTTCATTTTTTGTTGAGTTATAGCCGTATTTAGGAAACCACTCATGTTTGAGTTTTCGAAGACCATTGATCAACTTTGGTGTCTAAGTTTGTGGATTACACTGTAGTTGTGCATTATATACATGTATTCTCTATCGCCTTTCATCAAGCTTCATTTTTTATTGAGTTATAGCCACATTTAGGAAAATGCTCATGTTTGAATTTTTGTGGGCCATCAATAAACTTTGGTGCTACGATTGTTGATTGTACTGTAGTTGTGCATTATGTATGCATATTTTTAATCGCCTATCACAAACCTTCATTTTTTGTTGAGTGATAGCTGCATTTAGGAAAATGCTAGTGTTTCAGTTTTTGTGGGCCATTGATCAACTTTGGTGACTACAATTGTGGATTACACTATAGTTGTGCATTCTATATGCATATTTTTTATAGCCTTTCGTGAACCTTTATATTTCGTTGAGTTATAGGAGCACTTAGGAAACTGCTCATGTTTTAGTTTTTGTGGGCCATTGATCAACTTTAGTGACTACTCTTGTGATTACACTGTACTTGTTCATTCTATATGCGTATTTTCTATAACGTTTCGTGAACCTTGAATTTTTGTTGACATATAGCCTCATTCAGGAAATAGGTCATGTTTGAGTTTTTGTGGGCCATCAATAAACTTTGGTGACTATCATTGTGGATTGTACTGTAGGTTTGCATTTTGTACACATATTTTTAATCGCCTTTCACGAACCTTCATTTTTTGTTGAATTATAGTCGCATTTAGGAAAACGCTTATGTTTGTGTTTTCATGGGCCATCGATTAATTTTGGTGACTATGATTGTGGATTACACTATAAATGTGCATTCTATATGCATATTTTCTATTGGCTTTCACGAGCCTTCACTTTTCGTTGAGTTATAGCCGCACTTAGGAAAATGCTCGTGTTTGAGTTTTTGTGGGCTATCAATCAACTTTGGTGACTACCATTTTGGATTACACTATAAATGTGCTTTCTATATGCATCTTTTCTATCACCTTTCGCGAAGGTTCATTTTTCATTGAGTTATAGCCGCACTTAGAAAACCGCTCGTGTTTGAGTTTTCGTGGGCTACGGATCAACTTTGGTGACTACAATTGTGGATTGCACTGTAGTTGTCAATTCTGTATGCATATTTTCTATCACCTTTCGTGAAACTTCCTTTTTTGTTGAGTTATAGCCACATTTAGGAAATCACTCGAGTTTGAGTTTTCGTTAGCCATCGATCAACTTTCGTGACTACACTTGGGGATTACATTGTAGTTGTGCATTCTATAAGCATATTTTCTATCGCCTTGCATGAACCTTCATTTTTTGTTTTGTTATAGCTACATATAGGAAGCCACTCATTTTTGAGTTTTTGTGGGCCATTGATCAACTTTGGTGACTACGATTGTGGATTGTACTATAGTTGTGCATTCTATATGCATATTTTTAATCACCTTTCACGAACCTTCATTTTTTGTTGAGTTATAGCCACATTTAGGAAAACGCTCATGTTTTAGTTTTCATGGGCCATCGATCAACTTTGGTGACTACTATTGTTGATTACACTATAGTTGTGCATTCGTTACATGTATTTTCTATCGCCTTTCGTAAATCTTCATTTTTCGTTGAGTTATAGTTGCACTTTTAAAACCGCTCGTGTTTGAGTTTCTGTGGGCCATCGATCAAACTTAGTGAGTACAATTGCTGATTGCACTGTAGTTGTCCATTATGTAAGACTATTTTCTATCACCTTTCGTGAACCTCCATTTTTTACTGATTTATAGGCACATTTAGGAAAACGCTCATGTTTGAGATTTTGTGGGCCATTGATGAACTTTGGAAGCTACAATTGTGGATTACACTATAGTTGTGCCTTCTATACCCATATTTTATATCGCCTTTCATGAACCTTTATTTTTCGTTGAGTTATAGCCCCATTTAGGAAACTGCTCATGTTTGAGTGTTTGTGAGCCATCAATCAACTCTGGTGACTTCTATTGTGGATTCAATTGTAGTTGTCCATTCTTTATGTGTATTTTCTATTGCCTTTCAAGAACCTTCATTTTTTGTTGTGTTATAGCCACATTTAAGAAAATGCTCATATTTGAGTTTTCGTGGGCCATAGATCAAATTTTGTGACTATGCTTGTGCATTACACTATAGGCATTCTATACGCGTAGTTTCTATAGCCTTTTGTGAACCTTCATTTTTTGTTGAGTTATAGCCGCATTTAGGAAACCGCTCATGTTTGAGTTTTTGTGGGCCATCAATCAACTTTGGTGACTACGATTGTGGATTACACTATATTTGTGCATTCTATAGACGTATTTTCTATTTCCTTTCACGAACCTTCCTTTTTTGTTGAGTCATAGTCGCATTTATGAAACTACTCATGTTTGAGTTTTTGTGGGAAATCAATCAACATTGGTGACTATGATTGTGGATATTACTGTATTTGTGCATTCTGTATGCATATTTTTAATCGCCTTTCACAAACCTTCATTTTTCGTTCAGTTATAGTTGCATTTAGGAAAACGCTAGTGTTTGAGTTTTCATGGACCACTAATCAACTTTGGTGACTATGATTGTTGATTACACTATAGTTTTGCATTCAGTATGCATATTTTCTATCGCCTTTTGCGAATCTTCATTTTTCGTTGAGTTATAGCTGCACTTAGGAAATTGATTGTGTTTGGGTTTTTCGTGGGCCATCGATCAAGTTTGGTGACTACGATTGTGGATTGCACTTTAGTTGTGCTTTATGAACGCTAATTTTCTCACTTTTCTAGAACCCTATTTTTTGTTGAGTTATATAGCCGCATTTAGGAAACCACTCATGTTTGAGTTTTTGTGGACCTTCGATCAACTTTGGTGACTACGCTTGTGGTTTACACTATAGCTGTACATTCTATATGTGTATTTTCTATCACCTTTCGCAAACCTTCATTTTTATGTTGAGTTATAGCCGCATTTGGGAAATCACTCATGTTTTAGTTTACGTTTGCCATCGATCAACTTTGGTGACTACGCTTATGGATTACACTATAGTTGTGCATTCTATACCTACATTTTCTATCACCTTTCGTGAACCTTCATTTTTTGTTGAGTTATAGCCGCATTTAGGAAACTGCTCATGTTTGAGTTTTTGTGGGCCGTTGATCAACTTTGGTGAGTACGATTGTGGATTGTACTATAGTTGTGCGTTTTGTACATATATTTTTAATCGCCTTTCATGAACCTTCTTTTGTTGTTGAGTTATAGCTACATTTGTGAAAGCGCTCATGTTTGAGTTTTCATGGGCAATCGATCAAGTTTGGTGACTACTGTGAGATGGGGTTAAAATCAAATAGAATAGGTAAAGTGACAGCCAACACTTCTAAACTATTAATCCACATCCAAACAAGAGAAAACAAAGTAAGCATAAGGAAAATAAAACATTAAATTAAAATACTCCCCATGCTTGAACTTGAATCACTTCTCTTGCTCTCATATTTCTCATTTTGCAAATATGCCCTTAGATTTCTACTATGACTTGTGCAAATACCTGCAAATGATAAGTAGAAAGTTGGAGAAGAATAGTTGTTAAGCTGAAAATGGAGAAGGAAGCTTGCTTTTATAGACAACCATTCGAATGGACGGTTGAGATTAATCTTCTAGAAAGATTCCAAGATCAATGGATGGGAATGCATGAGAGGGATATTACGAAATGGATGGTTGAGATTAAGTCTCAGAAAAGATGCCAAGATCAATGGTCGAGAATTGATGCACCAAGAATATGCTATTCTTGGAGGAATCATGACAGGAAGACATGCAAAGACATGCAGGCCATGACAAACATGCAGGCTAGGATAGGCATGCAAGGACATGCAGGGACATGCAAGCTATGACAAGAAATGAATGTTATGATAGGGGATTATGATAGGGTATCTTTGACCAAATGGTGCATAAATAATTTATTTTAAATAATTTATTCGAAAATGTTGGAAATGAACAAGTGGAAAATAAATAATTTATTCAAATTATTTATTTGAAAATAGAAGAAACGGACAAGTGGAAAATAAATAATTTATTCAAATAATTTATTTGAAAATAGAGGAAATGGACAAGTGGAAAATAAATAATTTATTCAAATAATTTATTTGAAAAAATGAAAAGAGGAGCATTTAATTAAATTTATTAATTTAATTAAATGGAGAGATAGAAATTAGACCTTAAATAATTAATTTAGATTAACTATTTAATTAGGAGAGATGGCATGGGATAGTTAAATGATTTTAATAATTATTTAACTATGGAAGAATTAAAGGACCATGAATAGATAAATAATTAATGGTAATTATTTAACTATAGATGAAAGATGACAAAATAATTAAATAAATAATAATTTATTTAACTATTGAAGAAGAGGAAGAAATTAGTGACACGATTAGTTTATTTAATTGGTCAGGATAGAATAAATATTAGAACATGAATTAATTAAATAATTATTAAAAAATATTTAATTAATAGAGGAATATAATCAATCATAATTGAATAACTAAAATTATTATCGAAGGACGAGGATGAAGAAAAATGACACTCGAAGGCTTAAGACATTTTTATGTGTCTACATTTTGCCCCTCTTTGTCATAATGTAGCCTGTTGCATTGTAACAAAGAAAAATAAGTCAAAGTCATGCCCCAATGCAAAATAAGATGAGGAAGAATGATGAGGAGGGTTACGGTATGCCCCCTCGAGAGGATAGACGGGTTCCAAGAACACGGGTGTGCTCTCGAAATTGATGAAAAGACTAGAGGATGAAATACAGAAGAAATGTTAGCTTGGAAGGGGATGGATATTAGTGTGGAAGATAAGAGGATGAAGATGGAAAGCTAGATGAAAAAAAATAGAAGATAGGGGAACCAACTTTCATACTTACATTTTTATATTTATCATCATTGGGTAGATTATTGTAATGGCCAACAAACACCATGATATGACGTAGACAAAGGTGTGCAAGGTTGTACCATCACATGAGATAAGCAGTCGCAGACAAGGATGATCATGACTCATACAAAAAGGCACATTTTCCCCAGTCTTTTTGCCATAACCAACCGCAAGCAGAAAAAGACAAGAAAGACAAATCATGAAACGTCGTTGCTTCTCTAAATCCTATTTCCAGGACATCCTCGAGAAACTAGCAACATGATTACCAAAAAGGACAAAATAAAGCCAAATCCATCATCATGATACATCGCTACTTTTCTAAATCCCAGAGTCAGGACATCACTGAGAAACTAGTAACATGAGTGTCAAAAGACAAAACAAACCTCATGATACGTCGTTGCTTCTCTAAATCCTGTTGTCGAGATCTCGCTAAAAAACTAGTAACATGATGAAAAATCAATAGATAAGTGCCAAGTGTTTTCAAGTGTTTTAATGTCAAGATGTCTGTTTGATGTCGAGATGCCAGGGTGTCAAGGTTTTGACAATGCCAAGATGACGAGTGTCGAAGATTGCCAAATTCAAGAAGGACACATCCTGAATAATGTTGATGTCAAGAGGAGAAACCCCCAAAAGTCGAGAGGATCCCTCAAAATTCCAGGTGACAGTGACGATGCCTAGGAAGGACACATCCTAAGGCATAAATGATGGGGGTTGTTCTTCAGAAGGACACATCTGAAAGAACATTGATGTCAAGAGGAGTGGTTCTTAAATGTCAAGAGGATTGCTCAAAATGTCAGATGACGATGACGATGCCTAGGAAGGACACATCCTAGGGAATGATTAAATGACGGGCTACCCTTCAGAAGGACACATCTGAAGAGTAAGCAAGATTTGACTAGCTTGACTAAGTTTGACTGAGATTGACTGATTTTGATATGCCAAGATGATTGTCATGTTCCATTGACAGATTGTCAAAGTTCACTTGGGTAGATTGTTCATTCAAGTTTAAAGACTATTTCATGTGTGTGCAAAAATTGTGCAATGAACCCTAATGGACTGACCTAGTGTGGCCTCAGGGGCCCATCGACAGATGGCCTTGCCTACGTCATGCACTCAGAGACCTCGTAGTTCGACACGACCAAAGACTTTGTCTTGTTGATGAAAGATTGAGTCATGATTTATTTTGACTAACCTAATAGGACTGACCTAATGTCTCAGGGGCTCGAAGATGAGCCAAATGATAGAGACAATGTAGTTCGACAATGACAAAGACTAATCAAGACTTGAATTGACGTGACTGTGTTGACTAACATGATTCCGTTTTGGAAGTTTGTGTTTTCTTCAGGACATTTTTCAATTTTTAGGTCTTTTTTTTTCAGGACTTTTTTCTAATTTTTAGGTCTTTTTTAACATTTTCTGATTTTTAGGTCTTTTTCAAGACATTTTCTGATTTTTAGTCTTTTTTCAGGACATTTTCTGATTTTTAGGTCTTTTTTTAGGACATTTTCTGATTTTTAGGTCTTTTTTCAGACATTTTCTGATTTTTAGGATCACGTGCGGTACCCACTGTAGTCTCATGATAAAAGTTTACCCCTAGTCAAGTTGAGTATGAGCCAAGGAAAATGAAATGTAAAGAAAAGGCATGACTAGCATGGACAGTGGACAATATGCAAGACTTGATTTCAACTATTGTCAGCCATGGATAGAAATATCATGATATTAGGACAAAGTGTTATGGTGAATGTCGAAAAAGAGTATGTTCATTAGGGACAAAGGTAGATAGAGTGACAGTAGATGGCACAACAATGACTGACTACACATGGCACATTTTTGCCAGGTTTTCACCATGGTACTTATCCAAAGTGCCTGTTTACCAGGTTTTCACTATTGGACGAATTATTTCTCTTTATTTTTGTCATTTTATTCTTTTTTTTTTTTTTTTTGGTGTCACCAAGATGCCTGTTTGCCAGGTTTTCATCAAGGTGACGATTTTTTGATTTTCCAATTTTTTTGTATTTTTACTGGTTTTCAGATAGGCTTTCTAATGCTATGCATAGAATTTGTGCAAATGTAGACTATTGATTGGCTCTGTCAACTGTTCACCTTCAGGAGTAGCTAACTAATATGCTTCAGAACCAAATGATGCTATGATGACGTAAGGGCCCAACCAATTGGGCTCAAATTTCCCTGGCTTCTCCCTATCTGACTGATTCTTGGGATTTTGCATGAGAACTAAGTCACCAATGTCAAACTGTCGAGTCATCACCCTTTTGTTATAGCTTCTGCAAAGATGATTTTGGTATGCTCGTAAATGATTCAATGCATTATGTCTGCGTTCATCTAGCATTTCTAACTCATGTAGTCTTGATTGTCTGTATTCTTCATCAATAATGAGGCCTTTCATGGAGACTCGCAAAGATGGAATTTTGACCTCTATGGGCAAGATGGCTTCGGCTCCAAAGATAAGGGCAAAAGGAGTGGCACCAGTGGGAGTATGAATGCTCATGTGGTATGCCCACAAAGCAGGGTTGAGTTGGATGTGCCAATCATGAACAGTGTCATTGACAGTCTTTTTAAGAAGTTTGATAATGGTTTTATTAGATGCCTCAGCTTGACCGTTTCCTTGTGGGTAATATGGCGTGGAAAAGTGGTGGCTAATATGGAAACATTGACATAATTCACGAACTTCATGGTTTTTGAAGGGACGACCATTATCCGTGATGATGGATTGTGGAATGTCGTACTGACAAATGATATAATTGAGGATGAATTTGGAGATTTGTTTGTTGGTAATGTAAGTGAGTGGAATGGCCTTGATCCACTTAATAAAATACTCAGTGGCGGTGATAATGAATTTGTGTCCATTGGAGGATGTAGGGTGAATCTTGCCCACGAGATCAAGTCCCCATTGTGCAAAAGGCCAAGGAGAAGTGATCGGCCTCAACTCTTGTGCTAGAGCATGAATCAAATCACTATGAATCTAACATTGGTGACAAGTTCTTACAAATTCTAGTGCATCCTTTTCTAGTGTTGGCCAATAGTAACCAAGTCTCATAATCTTTTTAGCTAAGGTTGGGCCACTCGAATGGGACCCACATATACCATCATGTACTTCCTGTAAGGTCGCTTTTGCTTCATTAGTGTTGAGACAATGAAGAAGGGTATTGTCAAAGCTACGACGGTAAAGGGTGTTGCTGATGATGGTATAACGTGTAGCTTTGCGAATAAAGGACTTCCTTTGGTTATTGGAAAATTTTTGGGGAAGGATCTGTGAATGAACGTAGTCAAAAATGTCCTTGTACCAGGGGGAACTGGAACGAACAAGCTCACAGACCATTTCTGATTCGGGGACATCATAAGCCAGAACCAATAATTGCTCAACCAAAAACTCAAACTTTGGGACATTGCTGGGAATATCAAGCAAAGATCCAATAGTTGCCATAGCATCAACAGCCTTATTCTATGTTCTTGGAATCAATTCAAAGGATAGTCTATGAAAATATGTCAAGAAACGGTCAACCATTCATTTATAAGGAATTAGCTTCTCATCTTTGGTTTCATATTCATCATTGACTTGGTTTATAACTAGCTGAGAATTGCCAAGGACTTGTAAATTCCTAATTTTCCACTTGATAGCCATTTGGAGTCTTGTAATTAGTGCTTCATACTCTGCCATGTTATTAGTGCATGGAAATGCTATGCGAAATGACCTTGGGATGGAGTCTCCTTGTGGGGTAATGAATAATATTCTAGCTCATGATCCATGATTAGTGTGAGATCCATCAAAGTATAATTGCCAAGGCTGTTTAGATTTTGCATGACATATAGACTCATCTGGAAATTCTGTTGTAAGAGGATGGTTATCTAGTATTGGTGCATCTATGAGTTGGTTTGCTATTACCTGTCCCTTGATGGATTTTCATTCCACATATTGAATATCATATTCACTAAGGATTGTAATCCATTTTGCTAAACGTCCAGTCAATGTTGCTCGACTCAAGAGGTACTTCAAGGGATCGATCTTAGCTACCAAATGTGTCTTATGGTTTAACATGTAATGCCTTAATTTTTTGGCTGCAAATACAGCTGCCAAACAAGAATGTTCAATGGGTGTGTAATTTAGCTCATACCCCACCAGTGTTCGACTGATATAATATATGGCACTCTCTTTTTCTTCATAGTCATTTTGTGCTAGTAATGCCCCCAGTGCTGAAGTAGTTGCAGAGATGTACAAAATTAATGGTTTTCCTTGGATAGGAGGTATGAGAACTGGAGGTGACAATAAATACTGTTTGATTTGGTTGAATGCTTCCTGACACTTATTTGTCCACACAAAGGGGATCCCTTTGTGTAGAAGATACTGGAATGGTTGACACCTATCTACGAGTTGAGCAATAAACCGTCTGATGGATTGAAGTCTACCTTGTAGCGTTCTTAGGTCACTGATTCCCTTAGGAGGAGGCATATCCAATATAGCTTTGACTTTAGCGGGATCAACTTCAATTCCTCTATGGGAGACTATGTATCCCAATGACTTGCCTGATGCTACACCAAAAACACACTTTTTCAGGTTTAATCGAACCTTATACTGTTCCAACCTCCTGAAAACTTTGTCCAATACTGAAAGGTGGTCTTTTCTTGTCAATGAATTTTCCAAAAGGTCATCTACATAGTCCTCCATTAATGTGTGTATCATGTCATGGAATATTGTTGTCATTGCCCTTTGATATGTAGCACCTGCATTTTTAAGGCCAAATGACATTATAGTCCAACAGTATGTACCCCAAGGGCATGTGAAAGCAGTTTTGTGTTGATCTTCAGGGCAATACAAATCTGATTATAACCCGAGAAACCATCCATAAGGGACAACATCTCATATCCAACTGTAAGGTCCACTATGATGTCAATGTTCGGCAGAGGAAAATCATCTTTAGGACATGCTTTATTGAGGTCTCGGAAGTCTGTGCATACATGAATCTGTCCAATATACTTAGTGACAGGTATGAGGTTGGATATCCACTCAGCATAGCCAATTGATTTGATAAAACCCACATCCAACAACTTTTTGGGTTCAACTTTAACCAACAATGCCACTTGCGGGTGCATTTTTCTTAGCTTTTGTTTTACTGGCTTGGCATCTGGCAATAATGGCAAGTGATGCAATACTAACTCAGGATCTAATCCTGACATGTCTGCATAAAACCATGCAAATTTTACCTTGCGTTCTGAGAAGAACTTTTGAAATACTGGTTGTTCAACCTCTGTCAATGATGCCGCAAAGAGGACCATTTTGGGGTCTTCCATAGTAGCTATATTAACTGGTATGATGTCTTCTACAAGCATTGTTGATTTTTCTCTATCCATGGGGAGAAAGTCCAATCCTCCACCCTTAGGTGCCTCAGGGAAGTTTTCACCCTCGGATACGTCCTTTATTTTTACCATTTTGTCGTCAGAAGGTACCTTTCGGTTTTCACCTAGAGATGTATTATTTTTTACTTTATTTTTATTTTTAATTTTGTGACTAGAGGATGGCACAGTCTCCCCAAAATAAGCAAGACAATCCAAGTCAATGGAAAATCCAGCTTTGTGATCCCCATTTGTAATGCCCTCACGTAGTCCGAGAAATTCTGCTAAAGCCTCATCATTTTGAAAAGTGTCCATTATTGGTGGGCCTTGTTGGTTCCAGTCAATTAGGTCAGGGTAAACTAAAGATATCCCATCATTAGCATTTGCAAGTTGAGGAGATGACAAGGAGAGCATGCAAATGGATGTCAAGACATTAAAAATGAAATTGTCATCGTCTGGCTCTATGTCAAATTTTGTCTAGTATTCTCCTTCGCTTGTTTCATACTCACCAGCGAAATAAGGGACAAAGGGAGTAGCATTAGAGTCAGGATTAGTAGTGGCAAGTGACGGTTCAGGTGGTTCTAAATGATTCTCATCAATTTGGAATGACTGGGTCGGTATGTCAGGACTGGGATGAATGGGAATAGAACATGATCTAGACTTGACATCATTTGATGTTGTATCAATCTTAAACATTTTCCAGAATCGTTCCTCAAATGTAGGCTCACTAGGTTCGAGGAATAATTCGTCAAGGAAGTAGTCACTTAAGGATCGCTGAGAGCCAAATTCCCATTTGTGAGAGTTAGTTTCAGAGGAGGTGTCCTCAGTTGTCTCAACACAGTCTGAAGCATACACTAACTCACATGGAAGCACATTGGTACTCGGATCGCCAGATTCTCGTGGACCTAACCCTAACCCAAGATGTTTTGGTCTTTCTGAAACTGATAGTGGCTCACGCCTTCCATTTTTATCCTTGCCAATACCACTTTTTCCATCATAACCTTTTTCTTTTATCATGTTGTATCCTTTTCCATATATTGTTACTAGCAAGGGAGTTAAGTCTCGTGGTTCTCTATAAATCCAGGATAGTATATCATCCGTGTCCTCTTGACTCATTTCACCCTACTTTATGAAAATTGTATTTGGAGGAACCCTGAAAGTTTCTTTTTCTTGTATTCTAAAACAAGGTTTGCCATAGACTTGGGGAGACTTGGGCATCTTGGTTATGTAATAGGCCGTATTCAACTTGTACTCTCCACATCCTTGATCCTGAATCTGGAACCTCAGGTCGAAACTTGGGGTGATAAATGAAGTGGAAGGTGTTATGGAAGTGGTCATGGTGGTCAAAGAAGTAGGAGTGGAAGCGATGGATGAAGAAGCAGAAGATTTCAAGAGTGTTGAGGGATCAATGAATTTAGAAGGCAAAGATGTCAGAGCTTCCCTATTGATAGGGAATTGACGTTCCGAGACACCCCGTAAGTTGGTACAATATTGGAATGGATCAGGGTCTCCGTATATAGTAATCTCAATTCCTTCAAAAGGAAACTTCAAGAACTGGTGATATGTGGAGGGAATGGCTTTCAAAGCATGGATCCAAGGTCGACCGAGTAAAATGTTGTATGGCAGGTCCAAATCTAGAACTTGACAAGTGGTGTCAACAATGACTGGCCCGATCCAAATTGGGAGTGTAATTACACCCCGAGAGGAACGTTCTACATCATCATATGCCTTGATAACAATGTTTCTTGTGGTGTCTACGCAAGCATCAGAAAAGCCTAGTGCCTTGACCAATTTTAAGGAACATATATTCAGTCCTACTCCACCATCTACTAAGACTCGTCTGACCTTATGTTTATGAACAAAGACTTCGATATGAAGGGCATCATTATGGTTGGATTTGGATGACGAATAGTCTTGGTCAGAAAAGGTGATATGGTGGGGTGTCATGAGATATCCTACCATGGCTTCAAATTGGTTGACATCAATATATTGGGGAACAGAGGATTCTTGCAGTGTTTTGTTTAGGATGGCCTTATGGGCAGGCGAGATGCGTAACAACTCAAGAATAGAGATTTGTGTGGGTGTTTTTCCAAGATGGTCAATAAGATTAAAGTTTCCTTTACGTTGGGATTGCTTGTTTTGTGGACGAGATTGCGACTGTGAAGTGGATGGGCCAGCTATTGTTACCTTTGGTTGTCTAGGGGGAGGAGGGCCGACTATGGTGATCTTTCCACTGCGAGTGGTGACATTGCATTCAGGGACCTTTCTAACGGTGACCATGCAGACATGTCCCTCAGTTGTTCTAATGTGATGTATAATAGGTCCCCCAGAATAGTTGTATGCACTACGGGCATGGTTGGCTCGAGTATTGTTATTAAGGTTTGACATAGAAGGGTTTCCTGAACCATGATCCTGCAGTGGATTCTTGTGTATTGTATGATCCGCATTAGAGGCAAACTATGGCCTTCCAACTTCAATGATACGTTTTTCAATAAGGTCTTGTACCAGATTTTTCAATTGCTCACAAGAAGATGTTTTGTGTCTTTTTATTTGGTGATAGTCACAAAATGCATTATCATCCCACCAAGATGGTTTAAACTGTCCAGGGTCGTATGGTTTGGGGTCCTGAAGTGTGATGACACCATTTTGAACGCATTTCTTGAGTACTTCGTCAATAGGTTCACCCAAAGGGGTATATGTACGATTTCTAAGGAATTGTCTTGGTTGTCTAGGTTGCCCTTGAATTTGATTGTTTTGATTACCTTGGTTATTCTGATTTGTCTGGATAGCATTAGCAACATAGTTTTGTGTCATCATTTGTGTGTTTTGTGGTTGTGTTCCTTTTAGAGTAATCATAGGGCCCATAGTGTTGACAGCCTTAGCATCGACTACACCATCATTGGTAACATGTTTGTTCTTAACCCAGAATTTGTTTTTGTCAGTAGAAGGAGGGTTTGCATTTGTGTTTTTAGGACCGTATTTTAGTCTTCCTTCAGCTATGAGGGCTTGTTCAACTTGGACACCTCGTTCAACTAGGTCTACAAAATTTGTGCAACAATGAACACGCAAGCCATTTTTCAGTGGGCCCATTAACGTTTGTACGAACATGTCGACTTTTTCCTTTTTAGGTATGTCTATATGACAATGACTCAATAGGCCCCTCCATTTTTGAAAGAATGGTAAAAAGGTTTCACCCGAATCTTCTTGTGTGAGTTGGCATAAGTTGGTAATGGAGGTGTCTGTGTCAATGTTGTATGTCTAATTTTTCACAAATTTTTCAGCAAGTTCTTTCCATGACTATATTACAGGTTGTAGTGTATAGAACCATTCTAGCGCTGGTCCTACGAGGCTTTTAGGAAATAGTTGCATTAGATATGTGTGCTCATGAGCAATATCCACAACTTGTTATGAACTCTCTGATGTGGTCAAGTGGATTTGTTTTACCCTTGTATTTGTTGAAGTTTGGAGCCACATAACCATGTGGACATGGTGGCATGTACAAAGTTGTATCAAAAGGATATGGACATAAGTTGTATGGCATTTGTGTCTTCTTGTCAGAGGTTTTCATATTTTCCATCTGTTTTTGAAGGTCATCCACTTTTGCTAGCAAGGTGTGTATGATGGGATCATTGGTTGCCTGAAAGTAAGGTATGTTTTGCTGATATTGCTAGTTGTGATTAGGGATATGTTGTTGAGTATGAATCTGGGACGAGTATGTGGTAATATGTAACCCCGCCATGTTTGTCTGTATTTGAGGTACCTAACTTATTTGATGTCCAAATGTATGCATTTGCTGTGTCATTTGAGTTCCTTGTCCTTGTTGAAAGAATTGTCTGTGTGGCATGGTAGTGTTTGGTCCTTGAAAGTGTCTATGTGGTATATGTGTATTGTGCCCTTGTCCATGTGGGATGTTCATTTGTGATGATGTGTTAATGTTGTGTTGAGGGCCTTGAATGAAAACGCGCCATGAGTTTCGCCCAAAGGGATTAAATGAGGTTCCACCATAAGGATGTGATGAAGATGCCCCCATTGTCATAGATGAAGAGCCGACCATAGGATTTGAAGAAGTGGTGCCTACTGATGTGGATGCAAAGGTGGCTCCTATTGTTTGTGAAGATGATGTGGAAGTTGTAGGCATGGATTGTGAAAAGGTAGCTCCTAGCATTTGTGTAGATGATGTGGACATTGTAGGCATGGTCATAGTGGATGTTCCTCTAGTTGTGTTAGTTGAAGAGGAGGTGTTTTGATTTATGGTGCCACTAGATGTCACATTAATGGTGGTAGTAGCAACTTGCGTAGTAACATCAGTGTGATTGGTCGAGGTATTGTTCGTGTCATGTTGGGATGTTGTGTTTTGTGTCATATGATTAGGAGAGACAGGTCGTATGGTATTAATGTCAAAGCCTTTTGGTAATCTTGTGCCTTGGTCTAAGAGCATAGCGAGGTATAGTTCAGGATCGTTTAAGACCAATTCTTCTACAAGTGAAGTGAATTCCAGATTTTGGGCTGTTGCCTCTAAGTTTTCAATGTAAACTTGTCCATTTTGGTCTCTTTGTATGAATTGTTCAAAAAGTGGATTTTGAAAAGAATTTGACATGTTCATGGAAGATTGTGCATTCAAATTGCCAAATGGGTCATCAAAGATCCAGTCATTGGGGTTGGTGTTGATGTTGGTGTGGTTGTCAAAGTCTTGTCCAAAGTCTACCATTTGTTTTTTCTTTCGTTGAAGTCTTGTCTCCACCATCAAAGGAAATTCCTCAAATGAAGATAATAACAATGCAAGTATGACACTAACCTACATTTTTGTCTTTTTGTGTGATAAAGGATGACAATGCAACAGGATGATAATGTGTATCTAAGAAAATGTGTAATGTCGAAGAGTGAAAGTGATGATTAGGACTAGGATGATGAGGTACAAAATAAGGACTAAGATGATTATGTCAACTAAAAAGGCAACTAATGCAAAAGCCTAGGTTCAAAATAACAACTAGGATGAAATAATGTTTTTGGATTTTTTTGAATACAGGATGACAATGCAAGACTATTTTTTTGGATTTTTTGACAATAAGGGATGCAATATGACAATGTTGTCTAGAGAAAATGACTAATGCCAAAGGACAATGAAGACTAGGATGACAAGTTATGACACTATTTTTGTTTTGTTTTGTTTTGTATTTTTGGAGGATGTTAATGCAAGGTGATAATGACATTTTCCTAAAGAAAATGGCCAATGCAAGGTGATAAATTGTTAAGAAAGGATGTCAAATTTCAAGGTGACAGTGAGGACTAATGTGAAAATGTTGGTTAAGGAAATGACCAATGCAAAGTTTAGATGCCAAATGAGGACTATGATGACAATATTTTGGATTTTAAAGATATGCAAGGTGAGGACTAAAATGATTTGGAAAAAGGTTTCCTAACCACCCTATGCTTGATCTATGTCTCAATTTTGGAATATCAAAGGACTTGTTTGAAGGACTAAATGACAAGGACAAATGACAAATGAGTCTTCCTAACTAGACTTTTGAGTTGGAAGAATCTCACAAAAAGATAATGACTAAAAGAGATAATGATGTCTAAGTCCAATGATAACCTAATTTCGAAAGTCAAGATTTTGCAAAGTGAGGTAAGGTTGTCCTAATCCAAAATATGCAAAATGAGATGAGGACCTAAGTTTTTAGTTTATGACTGAAAATGCAAATGGTGAAACCTAAGGATGAAGGTAAATATTTGCAAAGATGACCCTATGATAAGATGCAAGCTCAAGTGTACAAGGAATGAGAGATTTGAGAAATTTCATGATTTGGTTTTGACATAAGACTTCTAGGCTGAGACTGTTGTTTTGATGTTTTATTGAAAAGTCTGAGTTGGTTGAGGTTTTGTGTCTAGATTTATGAATATTTTGTATATTGTTTGAAAATCTAGAAAACACTTGACGAGCATGATGTTTTGGTGTACGCAAACACACATGAGACAAGCACAATCCTAATAGGCCAAGGGTTTGTATACTTGATATAGCCCACCGATATACCCCGGATTGGTGCTAAACACCTTTCCTTCTTAAAAGCAGATAGCTTAGAAGTTTGGTGGCACTGGCTCCCCTCCATGGCTCATTATCGTCATTAAGGCACACCAACTTCGAATTCTTGGGTCATCACTTCCCAAGAACTGCTATCTCTACTCAAGGGAGTCAGTAGTGAGTATCTTTGGGCATAATACTGTACCTTGCACTATACCAAGCAATAGCTGAAAATGGTTGGCCTCTAAAACAAAAGGTGTCTAGTTAGGGCATCTGTTCGAGTGGCCACACATGGGGCGAGAGATTAATCACTAATTAGGTGGCACTCCAGCCTGAAGAGGCTACGCTTAACAAGGTTTATGGGAGTACTACTCCATTCATGTGACACATCCACACTTATGGTACTTGAACTTTCCTCAAGCACCCATTTTATATCCCGGCTGGAAGTGGCTTGGATTTAGCCTGTTACTAGTTGGGTCGTCTCTTAAGGTGAGTACTTTTTCCCTTAAGGCGGGCCCATTTCCAGAAATAATAACCATTTCTCTTACACCTAGGATCGTTTAAAAGTGCAAAGGGAGAGGATACTTCGATTATTAAGTCGTGAGGGTGACAAAAAATAAGGCGGGTTTGGTTTTCTGATCACCTAGTTTTCACAAGGTGAGAGCATAATCACCTACCACCTTCAAGCATAGTCAGACAAAATCAAGCACATGTTCATTTTAATGCACCAATGGAAGTGTTTTCTAAACTAGAAATCGCAAAAACATTGTTTGAGAAATGAGTCTTTGACTAACGGAGCTGCAAAACCACAAATTAGTAGTTTCATAAATGTCTTGGACCAACGAGAAAGCTACAAAAAAAACTAAGTTAGAACAAAAGATTAAAAACCAAACTAAAACTTAGTAAATAATTAAACTAGAAAATAAAAAGACTAAACTAAGAAAAAAGAATTAAAGAAAACTAAAAACTAAGAGCTTAATTTTTTTGTTGCTCCAAAAGAAACAAATTTTTGGTAGCCTCATTCCAAAGCCACATGCTACAAACAAAAGATTAGTAAACCAAAAAACTTGAATGAAAACAGCAAACTAAAAATAGTGATAACTTTCTCAGAACTAAACAAAATTTTAAATTGTAGATATCTATGGAAAGCTAAGACATAGAGCTTCAAAACCCAAAAAACATTTTGCAAAATTCTACACAACAAAAGTATTATAGAGAAAAGAAAAAACGGATTTTAATAACTAAATCTTAAAAAGCTGCGATCAGTAAAATGGCCATAACTTTCTCAAATCTTAACGAAATTTCAAACCGTTTAATGTTTCAAAAAGCTGAAAATAAGGCCTAAAAAACTTAGAAAATGTTTTAAAATATTTGATGTGTCCATCCTTTTGTGCTCAAATGAAGATGACAGGATTTCGTATGCATTCTTGGCTGTAATATGCAAAACAATGAAAACAAACCAATTTCTCTGCAAAATTATAAGATTCACGTCGGGTTCACCAAATGTGAGATGGGGTTAGAAAATCAAATAGAATAGGTAAAGTGATAGCCAACACCTCTAAACTATTAATCCACATCCAAACAAGAGAAAACAAAGTAAGCATAAGGAAAATAAAACATTAAATTAAAATACTCCCCATGCTTGAACTTGAATCACTTCTCTTGCTCTCCTATTTCTCCTTTTGCAAATTTGCCCTCAAATTTGTAGTGTGACTTGTACAAATACCTGCAAATGATAAGTAGAAAGTTGGAGAAGAATAGCTGTTAAGTTGAAAATGGAGAAGGAAGCTTGCTTTTACAGACAACCATTCGAATGGATGGTTGAGATTAATCTTCTAGAAAGATTCCAAGATCAATGGATGGGAATGCATGAGAGGGATGTTATGGAATGGATGGTTGAGATTAACTCTTAGAAAAGATGTCAAGATCAATGGTCCAGAATTGATGCACCAAGAATATGCTATTCTTGGAGAAATCATGACAGGAAGACATACAAAGACATGCAGGCCATGACAGACATGTAGGCTAGGATAGGCATGCAAGGACATGCAAGGACATGCAAGCTATGACAAGAAATGAATGTTATGATAGGGGATTATGATAGGGTATCTTTGACCAAATGGTGCATAAATAATTTATTTTAAATTATTTATTCGAAAATGTTGGAAATGGACAAGTGGAAAATAAATAATTTATTCAAATAATTTATTTGAAAATAGAAGAAATGGACAAGTGGAAAATAAATAATTTATTCAAATAATTTATTTGAAAATAGAGGAAATGGACAAGTGGAAAATAAATAATTTATTTGAAAAAATGAAAAGAGGAGCATTTAATTAAATTTATTAATTTAATTAAATGGAGAGATAGAAATTAGACCTTAAATAATTAATTTAGATTAACTATTTAATTAGGAGAGGTGGCATGGGATAGTTAAATGATTTTAATAATTATTTAACTATGGAAGAATTAAAGGACCATGAATAGATAAATAATTAATGGTAATTATTTAACTATAGATGAAAGATGACAAAATAATTAAATAAATAATAATTTATTTAACTATTGAAGAAGAGGAAGAAATTAGTGACACAATTAGTTTATTTAATCGGTCAGGATAGAATAAATATTAGAAAGTGAATTAATTAAATAATTATTAAAAATTATTTAATTAATAGAGGAATATAATCAAACATAATTGAATAACTAAAATTATTATCGAAGGACGAGAATGAAGAAAAATGACACTCGAAGGCTTAGGTCATTTTTGTGTCTACAACTACAATTGTGGATTAGACTGTAGTTGTGCATTCTATACATGTATTTTCTATCATCTTTTCCAAACCTTCATTTTTTGTTGAGTTATAGATTCACTTAGGAAACCGCTCATGTTTGAGTTTTCATGGGCCATCGATCAACTTTGGTGACTACGATATTGGATTGCACTGTAGTTGTCCATTATGTACATGCATTTTCTATCGCCTTTCGTGAACCTTCATTTTATGTTGAGTTAGAGCCATATTTAAGAAACCACTCGTGTTTGAGTTTTAGTGGGCCATCGATCAACTTTGGTGACTATGATTGTGCATTGGATTGTAGTAGTGAATTCTCAAAGCGTATTTTCTATCCCCTTTCGCGAACCTTAATTTTTCTTTGAGTTATAGCCGTATTTAGGAAACCGCTCATGTTCAAGTTTTTGTGGTCCTTCGATCAACTTTAGTGACTAGAATTGTGGATTGCACTATAATTTTCCATTCTATTCATGTATTTTCTTTTGCCTTTCGTGAACCTTCATTTTTTATTGAGTTATAGCCACATTGAGGAAACGGTTCGTGTTTGAGTTTTCATGGGCCATCGACCAACTTTGGTAAGTACGATTGTGGATTACACTGTAGTTGTGCTTTCTAAACAATTATTTTCTATCACATATCACGAACCTTCATTTTTTATTGAGATATAGCCATATTTAGGAAACTCTTCACGTTTGAGTTTTTGTGGGCCATCAATCAACTTTTGTTACTACATTTGTAGATTGTACTATAGTTGTGCATTTTGTATGAATTTTTTTAATCACCTTTCATGAACATTCATTTTTTGTTGAGTTATACACGCATTTAGGAAAACACTTTTGTTTGAGTTTTCATAGGAAATTGATCAAATTTGGTGAATACGATTGTGGATTACATTGTAGTTGTGTATTCTATGCACATATTTTCTATGGCCTTTTGCAAGCCTTCATTTTTCATTGAGTTATAGCCGCCCTTAGGAAACTGTTCGTGTTTGAGTTTTCATGGGCCATCAATCAACTTTGGTGACTATGATTGTCGATTGTATTATAGTTGTCCATTTTGTACATGTATTTTGTATCGCCTTTCACAAACCTTCATTTTTTGTTGAGTTATTGCCGCATTTAGGAAATCGCCCGAGTTTGAGTTTTAGTGGCCATCAATCAAATTTGGTGCTACGATCGTGGATTGGACTATAGTTGTGCATTTTGTACGCATATTTTTCATCGCCATCACAAACCATCATTTGTTGTTCAGTTATAGCTACATTTTGGAGAATGCTCGCTTTTGATTTATTGTCGGCCATCGATCAAATTTGGTGATTACAATTGTGGATTGCAGAGTAGTTGTGTTTTCTATATGTGTATTTTCTATAGCCTTTTGCGAACCTTCATTTTTTGTTGAGTTATAGTTGCACTTAGGAAACTACTCATGTTTGAATTTTCGTGGGCCATCGATCAACTATGTTGACTATGCTTGTGTATTACACTGTAGTTGTGCATTCTATATGTGTATTTTCTATTGCCTTTTGTGAACCTTTAGTTTTTGTTGAGTTATAGCCACATTTAGGAAACTGCTCATGTTTGAGATTTTTTGGGCCGTCGATCTACTTTAGTGACTATGATTGTGGATTGTAATGAAGTTGTGCATTCTATATATGCATATTTTTAATTGCCTTTCACGAACCTTCATTTTTGGTTGAGTTATAAACGCATTTAGGGAAACCCTCGTGTTTTTGTTTTTGTGGGCCATCAATCAATTTTGGTAACTACGATTGTGGATTGCACTATAGCTGTCCAATTTGTATGCGTATTTTCTATCACCTTTCATGAACCTTCATTTTACATTGAGTTATAGCCACATTTAGGAAACCGCTTGTGTATGATTTTTCGTGGGCCATCAATCAACTTTGTTGACTACGCTTGTGGATTAAATTGTAGTTGTGCATTCTATATGCATACTTTCTATTGCCTTTCGTGAACCTTCATTTTTTGTTGAGTTATAGCTGCATTTAGGAAACTGCTAATGTTTAATTTTTTTGAGCCATCTATCAACTTTGGTGACTACGATTGTGCATTGTACTATAGTTTTGCATTTTGTACGCATATGTTTAATCACATTTCATGAACCTTCATTTTTTGTTGAGTTATAGCCAAATTCAGGAAACCACTCGTGTTTGAGTTTTCATGGGCCATCAATAACCTTTGGTGACTACGATTGTTGATTTTACTATAGTTGTGCATTTTGGACGTATATTTTTAATCGCCTTTCACAAACCTTCATTTTTTGTTGAGTTATAGCCGCATTTAGGAAAATGTTCGTGTTTGAGTTTTCATGGGCCATCGATCAACTTTTGTCACTACGATTGTGGATTACATTGTATTTCTGCATTCTATATGTGTATTTTCTATCGCCTTTTCTGAACATTCATTTTTTGTTGAGGTATAGCTTCACTTAGGAAACTGCTCATGTCTGAGTTTTCTTGGGCCATCGATCAACTTTGGTGACTACGATTGTGGATTGCACCGTAGTTGTCCATTATGTACTTGTATTTTCTAACCCCTTATGCGAACCTTCATTTTTTGTTGATTTATAGCCATATTTAGTAAACCGCTCGTGTTTGAGTTTTCGTGGGCCATTGATCAACCTTGGGGACTATGATCGTGCATTGCACTGTATTTGTGAATTCTTTGCACATATTTTCTATCCCCTTTCACGAACCTTAATTTTTTGTTGAGTTATAGTCGCATTTAGAAAACCGCTCATGTTTAAGTTTTCGTAGACCATTGATCAACTTTGGTAAGTACAGTTATGGATTGCACTGTAGTTGTCCATTCTTTCTGCATATTTTCTATTACCTTTCGTGAACCTTCATTTTTTGTTGTGTTATATCTGCATTTAGGAAACAACTCGTATTTGAATTTTCATGGGCCATCAATCAAGTTTGGTAACTATGATTGTGGATTACACTGTAGTTGTACATTTTATACACATATTTTCTATCATTTTTCATCGACCTTCATTTTTTGTTAAGTTATAGCCGCATTTAGGAAACTGTTCATGTTTGAGTTTTTGTGGGTCATCAATCAACTTTGGTGACTACGATTGTGGTATGTACAATAGTTGTGCATTTTATATACATTTTTTAATCGCCTTTCCCGAACCTTCATTTTTTGTTGAGTTATAGCCACATTTAAGAAAATGCTCATTTTTGAGTTTTTATGGGCCATCGATCAACTTTGGTGGCAACAATTGTGGATTACATTGTAGTTTTGCATTCTATACGTGTACTTTCTATCAACTTTCACAAACTTTTATTTTCGTTGAGTTATAGCCACACATAGGAAACCGCTCATGTTTGAGTTTTCATGGGCCATCGATCAACTTTGGTGACTACGATTGTGGATTGCACTGTATTTGTCCACTCTATATGCATATATTCTATTTCCTTTCATGAACATTCATTTTTGGTTGAGCTATAGCCACATTTAGGAAACCGCTCGTGTTTGAGTTTTCATGGGCCATTGATCAACTTTGGTGACTATGCTTATGGATTGCATTGTAGTTGTGCATTTTGTTTGCATATTTTTAATCGCCTTTCACAAACCTTCATTTTTTATTGAGTTATAGCAATATTTAGCAAATTGCTCGTATTTCAATTTTCGTGGGCCATCAATCAACTTTGGTCACTACGATTGTTGATTACACTGTAGTTGTCCAATTTGTATGCCTATTTTCTATCTCCTTTTGTAAACCTTAATTTTTGGTTGAGTAATAGCTGCATTTATGAAACTGCTTGTGTTTGAGTTTTCATGGTCCATAGATCAACTTTGGTAACTACAATTGTGGATTGCACTGTAGTTGTCCATTCTCTACACGAATTTTCTATCGCCTTTAACGAACCTTCATTTTTTGTTGATTTATAGCCGCATTTAGGAAACTACTCATGTTTGAGTTTTCGTGGGCCATCGATCAACTTTGGTGACAAGGCTTGTGGATTACACTGTAGTTGTGCATTCTATACAGTCCATATTTTCTATTGGCTTTCCTGAACCTTCATTTTTTGTTGAGTTATAGCCACATTTAGGAAACCGCCCATGTTTGAGTTTTTTTAGTCCATCTATGAACTTTGGTGACTACAATTGTAGATTGTACTGTAGTTGTGTATTCTGTATACATATTTTTAATTTCCTTTCATTGAACTTCACTTTTTGTTGAGTTATAATTGCATTTAGGAGAACACTCGTGTTTGAGTCTTCGTGGGGCATCGATCAAATTTGGTAACTATGATTATGGATTGCACTACAATTGTCCATTTTATCCGCGTATTTTCTATTGCCTTTCATGAACCTTCAATTTTCTTGAGTTATAGATGCATTTGGGAAACTACTCCTATTTGAGTTTTTGTGGGCCATCGATCAACTTTGGAGACTACACTTGTGCATTACATTGTAGTTGTGCATTCTATAAGTATATTTTCTATCATCTTTCGTGAACCTTATTTTTTTGTTTTGTTGTAACCGCATTTAAGAAACCGCTAATGTTTGAGTTTTCATGGACCATCAATCAACTTTGGTGACTATGATTGTGGACTGTACTATAGTTGTGCATTCTGTATGTATATTTTTATTCGACTTTCATAAAACATAATTTTTTCTTGAGTTATAGCCACATTTAGGAGAATGCTCTTGTTTGAGTTTTTGTGGGGCATCAATCAACTTTGGTGACTATAATTGTGGATTGCACTATAGTTGTGCATTATGCATGCTAATATTCTATCGCCTTTCACAAACATTCATTTTTTGTTCATTGATAGCTGCATTTAGGAAACCGCTCGTGTTTGAGTTTTTATGGGCCATCCATCAACTTTGGTGACTATGCTTGTGGATTACATTGTAGTTGTTCATTCTATAATTGTATTTTCTATCACCTTTCACAAACCTTCATTTTTTGTTGAGTTATAGCCACATTTAGGAAACCGCTCATGTTTGAGTGTTTGTGGGCCATCAATCAACTTTGGTGACTACGATTGTGGATTGTACTATAGTTGTGCATTTTGTACGCATATTTTTAATTGCCTATCACGAACCTTAATTTTTTGTTGAATTATAGGCGCATTTAGCAAAACACTCGTGTTTGAGTTTTCGTGTTCCATCGATCAACTTTGGTGACTACGATTGTAGATTACACAGTAGTTGTGTATTCTATGCATGTATTTTCTATCCCCTTTCATGAACTTTGGTGACTACAATTGTGAATTGCACTGTAGTTGTCCATTCTGTACGCATATTTTCTATCACCTTTCGTGAACCTTCATTTTACATTAAGTTATCGCTGCATTTAGGAAATCGCTCTTGTTTGAGTTTTCGTGGGCCATTGATCAAATTTGGTGACTGCGATTGTTGATTGCATTTTAGTTGTCCATTTTGTACACATATTTTCTATCGCCTTTCATGAACCTTCATTTTTTGTTGAGTTATAAAACCACTCGTGTTTGAGTTTTCGTGGGCCATCGATCAACTTTGGTGAATACGATTATAGATTGCATTGTAGTTGTGCATTATGTACGCATATTTTTAATCGCCTTTCACAAACATTCATTTTTTCTTGAGTTATATCCATATTTAGGAAACCGCTCATATTTCACTCTTCGTGGGCCATTAATCAACTTTGGTGACTATGATTGTGGATTGCACTATAGTTCTTTGATTTGTATGTGTACTTTCTATCACCTTTCGTAAACCTTCATTTTTTGTTGAGTAATGGCCGTATTTAGGAAACCGCTTGTGTTTGAATTTTCGTGGGCCATAGATCAATTTTGGTGACTACGATTGTGGATTGCACTGTAGTTGTCCATTCTATACACGTATTTTCTATCACATTTCATGAACCTTCATTTTTTGTTGAGCTATAGTGGCATTTAGGAAACCGCTCGTGTTTGATTTTTCATGGGCCATCGATCAACTTTCGACTAGGCTTGTGGATTACATTCTAGTTGTGCATTCTATACCCATATTTTCTATTGGCTTTCATGAACCTTCATTTTTTGTTGAGTTATAGCCACATTTAGGAAACTGCTCATGTTTGAGTTTTTCTAGGCCATCCATGGACTTTGGTGACTACGATTGTGGATTGTACTGTACTTGTGTATTTTGTATGCATATTTTTAATCACCTTTCACGAAACTTCATTTTTTGTTGAGTTATAGCCGCATTTAGGAAAACACTCATGTTTGAGTTTTCGTGGGGCATCGATCAACTTTGGTGACTACGATTGTGGATTGCATTGCAATTATCCATTTTCTACGCGTACTTTCTATTGTCTTTCATTGACCTTCAATTTTCTTGAGTTATAGCTGCATTTGGGAAATCGCCCATGTTTGAGTGTCTGTGGGCCATCGATCAACTTTGGTGACTACGAATCTAGATTGGATGTAGTTGTGCATTATGAATGCTAATTTTCTATCGCCTTTTGTGAACCTTCATTTTTTGTTCAGTGATAGCCTCATTTAGGAAACTGCTCGTATTTGAGTTTTTGTGGGCCATCAAACAACATTGGTAACTACGCTTGTGGATTACACTGTAGTTGTGTATTCTATAAGCATATTTTCTATAATATTTCGTGAACCTTCATTTTTTATTTTGTTATAGCTGCATTCAAGAAACCGCTCATGTTTGAGTTTTTGTGGGCCATCAATCATCTTTGGTGACTACAATTGTGGACTGTACTCTAGTTGAGTTATAGCCATATTCAGGAAACCACTCGTTTTGCACTTTTCGTGGGCCATCAATAAACTTTCGTGACTATGATTGTGGATTGCACTGTAGTTTTCCAATCTATACGCGTATTTTCTATCGCCATTTGTGAACCTTCATTTTTTCGTTGATTTATAGCCGCATTTAGGAAACTACTCGTGTTTGAGTTTTCATGTGCCATCGATCAAATTTGGTGACTACAATTCTGTATTCCATTGTAGTTGTCCATTCTGTATGCATATTTTCTATCACCTTTCGTGAACTTTTATCTTTTTTTGAGTTATAACCGTATTTAGGAAACCACTCGTGTTTGATTTTTGTGGGTCATCGATCAACTTTGGTGACTATGCTTGTCGTTTACACTATAGTTGTGCATTCTATACATGTATTTTCTATTGGCTTTCATGAACTTTTAATTTTTGTTGACTTATACCTGAATTTAGGAAACCACTCATGGTTGAGTTTTTTTAGGTCATCTATAAACTTTGGTGACTATGATTGTGGTAGGTGTGTATTTTGTACACATATTTTTAATTTCCTTTCACAAACCTTCATTTTTTACTGAGTTATAGCCACATCGATCAACTTTGGTGACTACGATTGTGGATTGCATTGTTGTTCTACATTATGCACACTAATTTTCTATCACCTTTCGCAAACATTCATTTTTTGTTCAGTGATAGCCGCATTTAGGAAACCACTCGTGCTTGAGTTGTTGTGGGCCATCGATAAACTTTGATGACTACACTTGTGGATTACATTGTAGTTGTGAATTCTATAAGTGTATTTTCTATCGCCTTTCGCGAACCTTCATTTTTTGTTGAGTTATAGCTGCATTTAGGAAACCGCTCATGTTTGAGTTTTGGTGGGACATCAATCAACTTTGGTGACTACGACTGTGGATTATACTATAGTCATGCTTTTTGTATGCATATTTTTAATTGCCTATCACGAACATTCATTTTTTGTTGAGTTATAGGCGCATTTAGCAAAATGCTCGTGTTTGAGTTTTTCGTGGGCCATCAATCAACTTTGGTGACTACAATTGTGCATTACACTGTAGTTGTGTATTTTATGCACATATTTTCTATAGCCTTTTGCGAACCTTCATTTTTTGTTGAGTTATAGCTGCACTTAGGAAAACGCTTTTGTTTGATTTTTCGTGGGCCATCGATCAACTTTGGTGACTACGATTGTCGATTGCTCTATAGTTGTCCATTCTCTATGTGTATTTTGTATCACCTTTCGCGAACCTTCATCTTTTGTTGAGTTATAGCCCCATTTAGGAAGCCACTCGAGTGTGAGTTTTAGTGGGCAATCAATCAACTTTGCTGACTATGCTTGTGGATTACACTGTAGTTGTGCATTCTATATGAGTATTTTCTATTGCCTTTCGTGAAACTTCATTTTTTGTTCAGTTATAGCCACATTTGGGAAACCACTCATGTTTGAGTTTTTGTCGGCCATCAATCAACTTTGGTGCTACGATTGTGGATTGTACTATAGTTATGCATTATGTACGCATATTTTTAATCGCCTATCACGAACCTTCATTTTTTGTTGAGTTATAGACGCATTTTGGAAAACGCTTATGTTTGAGTTATTGTGGGCCATCGATAAACTTTGGTGACTACGATTATGGATTACATTGTCGTTGTGTTTTCTATGTGTGTATTTTCTATAGCCTTTCGCGAAAAATAATTTTTTGTTGAGTTATATCCGCATTTACGAAACCGCTTGTGTTTGAGTGTTCATGAGCCATTGATCAACTTTCATGACTATGATTGTCGGTTACACTATAGGTGTCCATTTTGTACCCGTATTTTCTATCGCCTTTCGTGAACATTAATTTTTCGTTGAGTTATAGCTGCAGTTATGAAACTGTTCGTGTTTTAGTTTTCATGGGCCATCAATCAACTTTGGTGACTACGCTTCTGGATTACACTATAGTTATGCATCTATACGTGTATTTTATATTACCTTTTGTGAACATTCATTTTTTGTTGAGTTATAACCACATTTAGGAAAATCCTCATGTTTCAGTTTCTTTGGGCCATCGATCAACTTTAGTGACTACGATTGTGGATTGTACTATAGTAGTGCATTCTAAAGTATATTTTTAGTTGTCTTTCATGAACCTTCATTTTTTGTTGTGTTATTGCTACATTTAGGTAAACACTCATGTTTGAGTTTTTTGGGCCGTCAATCAACTTTCATGACTACCACTCTGGATTGCACTGTAGTTGTCCATTATGTACGAGTATTTTCTATTTCCTTTCATGAACCTTCATTTTTTGTAGAGTTATAGCCGCATTTAGGAAACCACTTGTGTTTGATTTTTCGTGGGCCATCAATCAACTTTGGTGACTACGACTATGGATTGCACTGTAGTTGTCCTTTTTGTACGCTTATCTTCTATTGCCTTTCGTGAACCTTTGTTTTTTGTTAAGTTATAGTCGCATTTAGGAAAACAATCGTGTTTGAGTTTTCATGGGCCATCAATCAACTTTGGTGACTACGTTTGTGGATTACACTATAGTTGTGTATTCTATATATGCGTATTTTCTACTGCTTTTCATGAACCTTCATTTTTTATTGAGTTATATCCACATTTTGGAAACCATTCTAGTTTGAGTATTTTTGGGCCATCTATCAACTTTTGTGACTACGATTGTGGATTGTACTGTAGTTGTGCATTATGTACGCATATTTTTAATCACCTTTCACAAACCTTCATTTCTTGTTATGTTATTGCCACATTTAGGTAAATGCTCATGTTTGAGTTTTTGTGGGCCATCGATCAACTTTGGTGACTAAAATTATGGATTGCACTATAGTTGTCCATTTTATATGAGTATTTTCTATCGCCTTTCATGAATCTTCATTTTTTGTATCTAGTTATAGCCGCATTTAGGAAACCACTGATGTTGGAGTTTTCCCAGGCCATCGATAAACTTTGGTGACTACAATTGTGGATTTTACTGTAGTTGTGCATTTTATACGTATAATTTTAATCGCCTTTTACGAACCTTCATTTTTTGTTGAGTTATAGTTGTAGTTAGGAAAACACTCGTGTTTGACTTTTCATGGGCCATCAATCAACTTTGGTGACTAGGATTATGGATTACGCTGTAGTTTTGCATTCTATATGCATATTTTCTATCGCCTTTTGCGAACCTTCATTTTTCATTGAGGTATAGCTTCACTTAGGAAACTGCTTGTGTTTGAGTTTTCGTGGGTCATCGATCAACTTTGGTGACTATGATTATGGATTACACTGTAGTTATCCATTATGTACTTCTATTTTCTATCGCCTTACGTGTAGATTCATTTCTTGTTGAGTTATAGCCATATTTAGGAAACCGCTCATGTTCGAGTTTTCGTGGGCCAATGATCAACTTTAGGGACTACAATTGTGCATTGCACTGTAGATGTGAATTCTCTACGCGTATTTTCTATCCCCTTTCGCGGACCTTAATTTTTTGTTGAGTTATAAGGAAACCACTCGCATTTGAGTTTTCATGGGCGAACGATCAACTTTGGTGACTACGATTGTGGATTGCACTGTAGTTGTCCATTATGTCTGCGTATTTTCTACTACTTTTCGTGTACCTACATTTTTTGTTGAGTTATATCCGCATTTAGGAATCGGCTTGTGTTTGAGTTTTCATTCGCCATCGATCAACATTGGTGACTATGATTGTGGATTACACAGTCTTTGTGCATTCTATACATGTATTTTTTATCGCATTTCGTGAACCTTCATTTTTTGTTGAGTTATAGCTCCATTTAGGAAACTGTTCATGTTTCAATTTTCATGAGCCATCGATCAAATTTGGTGACTACAATTGTGGATTACACTATACTTGTGCATTCTATAAGCGTACTTTCTATTGCCTTCCGCGAACCTTCATTTTTCGTTGAGTTATAGCCGCACTTAGGAATATGCTCGTGTTTGAGTTTTTGTGGGCCATCGATCAACTTTGGTGACTACAATTGTGTATTGCACTATAGGTGGCCATTTTGTACACATTTTCTATCACCTTTCGTGAACCTTCATTTTTTGTTGAGTTATTGCCACATTTAGGAAACCGCTCAATTTTCATTTTTCATGGGCCATCAATCAAATTTGATGACTATGATTGTGGATTGTACTATAGTTGTGCATTTTGTACACATATTTTTAATAGCCTTTCACAAATCTTTATTTTTTGAGTTATAGCCGTGTATGGGAAATTGCTCGTATTTGAATTTTTATGGGCCATCAATCAACATAGGTGACTATGATTGTGGAATGCACTATTGTTTTCCAATCTCTACACATATTTTCTATCGCCTTTTGCGATCCTTCATTTTTCATTGAGTTATAATCGCATTTACGAAACTGCTTGTGTTTGAGTTTTCACAAAACTGCTTGTGTTTGAGTTTTCATGGGCCGTTGACCAACTTTGGTGAATACGATTTGTAGATTGCACTATAGTTTGTCCATTCTGTATGTAGATTACATTGTAGTTGTGAATTCTATAAGTGTATTTTCAATTGCCTTTCGCGAACCTTCATTTTTTGTTGAGTTATGGCCGCAGTTAGGAAACTACTCGTGTTTGAGTTTTCGTTAACCATCGATCAACTTTGGTGACTACGCTTTTGGATTACACTGTAGTTGTTCATTCTATACATGTATTTTCTATTTCCTTTCACAAACTTTCATTTTTTGTTGAGTTATAGCCGCATTTAGGAAACCGCTCATGTTTGAGTTTTTTTGGCCATTCATCAACTTTGGTGACTAGGAATATGGATTGTACTGTAGTTGTGCATTCTGTATGCATATGTTTAATCGCCTTTCTTGAACCTTCATTTTTTGTTGAGTTATAGCCGCATTTAGGAAAACACTCATGTTTGAGTTTTCATAGGCCATCGATTAAATTTGGTGACTACAATTGTGGATAGTACTGCAGTTGTAAATTTTGTACGCATATTTTTAATAACCTTTCAAGAACCTTCATTTTTTGTTGAGTTATAACCCCATTTAGGAAAATGCTCATGTTTGATTTTTTGTGGGCCATTGATCAACTTTGGTGACTACGATTGTGGATTACACCATAGTTCTGCATTCTATACGCTTATTTTATGTCTCCTTTCGCTAACCTTCATTTATCGTTGGGTTATAGTTGCACTTAGGAAAACGCTCGTGTTTGAGTTTCCGTGGGCCATCGATCAACTTTGGTGAATACAATTGTGGATTACACTATAGTTGTTCATTCTATATGTGTATTTTCTATAACCATTCGTGAACCTTCATTTCTTGATTGAGTTATAGCTGCACTTAGGAAATCGCTCGTGTTTGAGGTTTTGTGGGCCATCGATCAACTTTAGTGACTACGATTGTGGATTACACTATAGTTGTGCATTATATACTAGTATTTTCTATAACCTTTCGCGAATTTTCATTTTTCTTTGAGTTATAGCAACACTTAGGAAACCACTCGTGTTTCACTTTTTGTGGGCCATTGATCAACTATATTGACTACGATTTTCGATTGCACTATAGTTGTCCATTTTGTACCCATATTTTCTATTGCCTTTTGCGATCATTCATTTTTTGTTGAGTTATAGCCGAATTTAGGAAACTAGTTGAGTTTTAGTTTTCATGGGCCATCAATTAACTTTGGTAACTACGCTTGTGAATTACAATGTAGTTCTGCATTCTTTACAAGTATTTTTTATTGCCTTTTGGGAACCTTCATTTTTTCTTGAGTTATAGCCGCATTTAGGAAACCGCTCATGTTTGAGCTTTTGTGGGCCATTAATCAGATTTCATGACTACGATTGCGGATCGTACTATAGTTGTGTATTCTAAACGCAAATTGTTAGTAGCTTTTCACAAACCTTCATTTTTTGTTGAATTATAGCCGCATTTAGGAAAACCATCGTGTTTGAGTTTTTGTGGGACATCAATCAACTTTGGTTACTACGATTGTGGATTACACTGTAGTTGTGCATTCTCTACGCATATTTTCTATCGCCTTTGGCAAACCTTCATTTATCGTTGAGTTATAGTTGCACTTGGAAAACTGCTCATGTTTTAGTTTTCATGGGCCATCATTCAACTTTGGTGACTACAATTGTGGATTACATTGTAGTTGTGCGTTCTATACGCGTATTTTCTATCGCCTTTCACAAACCTTCATTTTTCGTTTAGTTATAGCTGCACTTTGGAAAAGGCTCGTGTTTGAGTTTTCGTCAGCCATCGATCAACTTTGGTGACTACGATTGTGAATTTCATTGTAGTTATCCATTTTGTACGTGTATTTTTTATTGTCCTTCACAAACCTTCACTTTTTGTTGAGTTATAGCCGCATTTAGGAAACCGCTCAAGTTTGAGTTTTCATGGGCCATCGATCAACTTTGGTGACTACGCTTGTGGATTACACTATACTTGTGGATTCTATACATGTAATTTCTATCGCCTTTCATGAACCTTCAATTTTTGTTGAGTTATAGCTGCATTTAGGAAACCGCTCATTTTTGAGTTTTTTTGGGCCATCGATGAACTTTGGTGACTACGATTGTGGATTACTATAGTTGTGCATTCTATAGACATATTTTCCATTGCCCTTTGCGAACCTTACTTTTTTGTTGAGTCATAGCCGCATTTAGGAAATTGCTCATGTATGAGTTTTTTTGGGCTATCGATCAACTTTGGTGACTACACTTGTGGATTACACAGTAGTTGTGCATTCTATACACGTATTTTCTATCGCTTTTCAACAACCCTTCATTTGTGGTTGAGTTATAGCCACATTTACGAAACCGCTCATGTTTGAGTTTAAGTGGGCCATTGATCAACTTTGGTGACTATGATTGTGGATTGTACTATAGTCGTACATTATGTACACATAGTTTTAATCGCCTTTCACAAACCTTCATTTTTTTTTGAGTTATAGTAGCATTTAGAAAAATGGTCGTGTTTGAGTTTTTCATGGGCGATCCATCAACTTTGGTGACTACGATTGTGGATTACACTATAAATTTACATTCTATATGTGTATTTTCTATCGCCTTTTGCGAACATTAATTTTTCGTCGAGTTTTAGCTACACTTAGGAAACCACTCGTGTTTGAGTATTTGTGGGCCATCAATCAACTTTAGTGACTACAATTGTTGATT
This sequence comes from Sequoia sempervirens, assembly GCA_007258455.2. Taxonomy (NCBI): domain Eukaryota; kingdom Viridiplantae; phylum Streptophyta; class Pinopsida; order Cupressales; family Cupressaceae; genus Sequoia; species Sequoia sempervirens. The sequence goes on along the minus strand of VDFB02000010.1, from coordinate 30,109,721 downwards.
GCACTATAGTTGTCCATTTTGTAGGTGTATTTTCTATCACCTTTCAGAAACCTTCATTTTTTGTTGAATTATAGCCGCATTTAGGAAACCACTCATGTTTGAGTTTTTATGGGCCATCAATTAACTTTGGTGACTACGATTGTGGATTGTTGAGTTATAGCCACATTTAGAAAAATTCTCATGTTCGTGGGCCATTGATCAACTTTGAAAACTACAATTGTGGATTACACTGTAGTTGTGCATTCTATACGTGTCTTTTATATCGCCTTTCGCATACCTGCATTTTTCGTTGAGTTATAGCCGCACTTAGGAAACCACTCGTGTTTAAGTTTTTGTGTGTCATCGATCAACTTTGGTGACCACGATTGTCGATTGCACTGTAGTTTTCCATTTTTTATGAGTATTTTGACTTTCCTTTCGTGAACCTTCATTTTTTGTTGAGTTATAGTCACATTTAGGAAAACGCTCGTGTTTGAGTTTTCCAGGGCCATCAATCAACTTTCGTGACTATGATTGTGGATTGGACTATAGTTGTGCATTCTATACACATTTTTCTATTTCCTTTCACGAACCTTCATTTTTCATTGAGTTATAGCTATACTTAGGAAACTGCTGAAGTTTGAGTTTTCATGGGCCATCAATCCACTTTCATGAGTATGCTTGTGGATTACACTATAGTTGTGCATTCTATACGCATATTCTCTATTGCCTTTCGTGAACCCTCATTTTTTGTTTAGTTATAGCAGCATTTATGAAACTGCATGTGTTTGAATTTTTGTGGGCCATCGATCAACTTTGGCTACTACGATTTTTGATTACACTGTAGTTGTGCATTCTATAGATCTATTTTCTATTGCCTTTCGCAAACCTTCCTTTTTTGTTTAGTCATAGCCACATTTAGGAAACCACTCATGTTTGATTTTTTGTGGGGCATCAATCAACTTTGGTGACTACGATTGTGGATTGCACTATAGTTGTGCATTTTCTATGCATTCTTTTTATCACATTTCATGAACATTCATTTTTCATTGAATTATAGCTGCACTTAGGAAACTGATCGTGTTTGAGTTTTTGCGCTATTGATCAAATTTGGTGACTATGATTTTGAATTGCACTCTAGCTATCCATTTTGTACACGTATTTTCTATCAGCTTTCGTGAACCTTCATTTTTTGATGAGTTATAACTGCATTTAAGAAACTGCTTGTGTTTGAGATTTCGTGGGCCATCGACTAGCTTTGGTGTCTATGATTGTGGATTACACTGTAAATTATGTGCATTCTATATAAGTATTTTCTATCGCCTTTCGCAAACCTTCATTTTTAGTTAAGTTATAGTCGCCCTCAATCAACTTTGGTGAATAGAATTGTGGATTGTACTATAGTTGTGCATTATGTATGCATATTTTTAATTGCCTTTCATGAACCTTCATTTTTTGTTGAGTTATAGCCGAATTTAGGAAAACACTCGTGTTTGAGTTTTCGTGGTCCATCGATGAACTTTGGTGACTGCGATTGTGGACTATGCTATAGTTGTGCATTCTATAGATGTATTTTCTACTACCTTTCGTGAACCTTCATTTTTCATTGATTTATAGCTGCTCTTAGGAAACCGCTCGTCTTTGAGTTTTTGTGGGCCATCAATTACCTTTGATGACTACGATTGTCGATTGTACTCTAGTTTTCTAATCTATACACGTATTTTCTATCGCCTTTCGTAAGCCTTCATTTATTGCTGAGTTATAGCCACATTTAGGAAACCACTTGATTTTGAGTTTTTGTGGGCCATCGATCAACTTGGGTGACTACGATTGAGGATTGCACTATAGTAGTCCATTCTGTATGCGTATTTTTTTTCACCTTTCACGAAACATCATTTTTTGCTGAGTTATAGCTGCATTTAGGAAATCGCTCGTATTTGAGTTTTCGTTAGCCATCGATCACTTTGGTGACTACGATTGTGGATTGCACTATAGTTGTGAATTCTAGACGCGTATTTTCTCTCCCCTTTCACAAAATTTCATTTTTCGTTGAGTTATAATCTTATTTATGAAACCGCTCGTGTTTGAGTCTTCATCGGCCATCGATCAACTTTGGTCACTACGCTTGTGGATTACACTGTAGTTGCGCATGATATAGTCGTATTTTCTATTGCCTTACACGAATTTTCATTTTTTCGTTGAGTTATAGCCACACTTAACAAACCGCTCATGTTTGAGTTTTTGTGGGCTATCGATAAATCAACTTTGGTGACTACAATTATGGATTACACTATAATTTTGCATTCTATATGCGCATTTTCTATTTCCTTTCGCGAATCTTCATTTTTCATTGAGTTATAGCTGCACTTAGGAAACTACTCATGTTTGAGTTTTCATAGGCCATCGATCAACTTTGGTGACTACGATTTTGGATTGCACTATAGTTGTCCATTCTGTATGCATATTTTCTATTGCCTTTCGCAAACCTTCATTTTTCATTGAGTGATAGCTGCATTTAGGAAATCACTCCTGTTTGAGTTTTTCTAGGCCATCGATCAATTTTGGTGACTATGATTGTAGATTGTATATGTCCATTCTATATGCATATTTCCTATCGCCTTTCATGAACCTTTAGTTTTTGTTGAGTTATAGCCGAATTTAGGAAATCGCTCATGTTTGTGTTTTCATGGGCCATCGATCAACTTTGGTGACTACAATTGTGGATTAGACTGTAGTTGTGCATTCTATACGCGTATTTGCTATCGCTTTTCATGAGCCTTCATTTTTGGTTGAGTTATAGCCGCACTTACGAAACCACTCGTGTTTGAGTTTTTGTGTGCCATCGATCAACTTTGGTGATTACGATTATGGATTGCACTATAGTTGTGCATTTTGTATGCGTATTTTCTATCACCTTTTGTGAACCTTCATTTTTTCGTTGAGTTATACCCGCATTTAGGAAATTTCTTGTGTTTTAGTTTTTGTGGGCCATCAATCAACTTTGGTGACTATGATTGTGGATTGCACTATACTTTCCCATTCGGTATGTGTATTTTCTATCGCCTTTCGCAAACCTTCTTTTTTTGTTGAGTTATAGCTCCATTTTGGAAGCCACTCGTATTTTAGTTTTCATGGGCCACTAGTCAGCTTTGGTGATTACGATTGTGGATTACACTCTAGTTGTGAATTCTATACGCATATTTTCTATTTCCTTTCACCAACCTTCATTTTTAGTTGAGTTATAACTGCATTTACAAAATTGCTTGTGTTCAAGTTTTCGTGGGCCATTGATCAACTTTGGTGACTATGACTATGGATTGTACTATAGTTGTGCATTTTGTAGGCATATTTTTAATCTCCTTTTATAAACCTTCATTTTTTGCTGAGTTATAGCACCATTTAGGAAAACACTCACGTTTGAGTTTACGTGGGCCATCAATCAACTTTGGTGACTATGATTGTAGATTACACTATAGTTGTGCATTCTATATGTGTACTTTCTATGGCCTTTTGCAAACCTTTATTTTTGTTGAATTATAGCCACACTTAGGTAAGCGCACATGTTTGAGTTTTCATGGGCCATTGATCAACTTTGGTGACTACGATTGTGGATTGCACTATAGTTGACCATTTTGTACACGTACTTTCTATCGCCTTTTGTGAACATTCATTTTTTGTTGAGTTATAGCCGTATTTAGGAAACTACTTGTGTTTGAGTTTTCATGGGCCACCGATCAACTTTGGTGAATACGATTGTCGATTGCATTGCAGTTGTCTATTTTGTACATGTATTTTCTATCTCCTTTCGTGAACCTTCATTTTTTTTTAAAGTATAGTTACATTTAGGAAACTGCTCGTGTTTGAGTTTTCATGGGCTATCGATCAACTTTGGTGAATACGATTGTGGAATGGACTATAGTTTTGCATTATGAATGCTAATTTTCTATAGCCTTTCACAAACCTTCATTTTTTGTTGAGTTATAGCCGCATTTAGGAAGTAGCTCATGTTTGAGTTTTTGTGGGCCATCGATCAACTTCGGTGACTATGCGTGTGGATTACACTATAGTTGTGCATTCTATCCGTGTATTTCCTATCGCCTTTCCCGAACCTTCATTTTTAGTTGAGTTATAGCCACATTTAGGAAACCACTCATTTTTTAGTTTTTGTGGGCAATCAATCAACTTTGGTGACTACGATTGTGGATTGTACTATAGTTGTGCATTTTCTACACATATTTTTAATTTCCTTTCATGAACTTTCATTTTTTATTGAGTTATAGCCTCATTTAGAAAAAAAATTGTGTTTGAGTTTTCATGGGCCATTGATCAATTTTGGTGAATACGGTTATGGATTACACTATAGTTTTGCATTATACATGCGTATTTTCTATCTCCTTCCGTGAACATTCATTTTTCATTGAGTTGTAGTCGCACTTAGGAAACCGCTCGTGTTTGAGTTTTCATCGGCCATCAATCAACTTTGGTGACTACGATTGTTGATTGCGCTGTAGTTGTCTATTCTATACGTGTATTTTATATCGCCTTTCGCGAACCTTCATATTTTGTTGAGTTATAGCCGCATTTAGGAAACCGCTTGAGTTTGAGTTTTCGTGGGCCATCAATCATGTTTAGTGATTACGATTGTGGATTGCATTGTAGTTGTCCATTCTATACACGTATTTTCTATCACCTTTCGTGAAACTTCATTTTTTGTTCAGTTATAGCCGCATTTAGGAAACCACTCGTGTTTGAGTTTTCATCGGCCATCAATCAACTTTGGTGACTACAATTGTGGATCACACTGTAGTTGTGAATTCTACACGCATATTTTCTATCCCCTTTCACGAAGCTTCTTTTTTCATTGCTCAAGTTATAACCCTATTTAGGAAACCACTCGTGTTTGAGTTTTCATGGGCCATCGATCAACTTTATTGACTATGATTATGGATGGAATTGTAATTTTGCATTCTATACGCGTATTTTCTATCGCCTTTCACGAACCTTCATTTTTCATTTAGTTATAGCCGTATTTACCAAACTACTCGTATTTGAGTTTTTCTGGACCATCGATGAACTTTGGTGGCTAGGATGGTGGTTTGCACTGTACTTGTCAATTTTGTATGTGTATTTTCAATCACCTTTCATGAACCTTCATTTTTCATTGAGTTATAGCCACATCTAGGAAACTACTTGTGTTTGAGTTTTCGTGGGCCATCGATCAACTTTGGTGACTACGATTGTGGATGGAACTATAGTTATCCATTCTATACACGTCTATTCTATCACCTTTCGTGAACCTTCATTTTTTGTTGAGTTATAGACATATTTAGCAAACAACTCGTATTTGAGTTTTCCTGTGCCATCGATGAACTTTGGTGACTATGATTGTTGTTCGCATTTTAGTTGTTCATTTTGTACATGTAGAAAACCTTTCGCGAAAACCTTTCGCATTATGATTGTTGTGACTATGATTGTTGTTCGCATTGTAGAAAACCTTTCGCGAACCTTCATTTTTTGTTGACTTATAGGTGCATTTTGTAAACAACTCATGTTTGAGATTTGGTGGGCCATCGATCAACTTTGGTGACTATGATTGTGGATTGCACTGTAGTTGTCCATTCTGAATGCGTATTTCTATCACCTTTCGCGAACCTTCATTTTTTGCTTAGTTATAGCCGCATTTAGGAAACCACAGGTGTTTGAGTTTATGTGGGCCATTCATCAACTTTGGTGACTACGATCATGGATTACACTATAGTTGTGCATTTTATACACGTATTTTCTATCGCCTTTCGCGAACCTTCAAGTTTTGTTGAGTTATAGCCACATTTAGGAAAAAACTCATGTTTGAGTTTTCGTGGGCCATTGATCAACTTTCGTGACTACGGTTGTGGATTGCACTGTAGTTGTCCATTTTGTACATGTATTTTCTATCACCTTTCATGAACCTTCATTTTTAATTGAGGTATAGCCAAATTTACGAAACCGCTCGTGTTTGAGTTTTTGTGGGCCATCGATCAACTTTGATGATTACGATTGTGGATGGCACTATAGTTATCCATTCTATATGTGTATTTTCTATCGCCTTTCATGAAATATCCTTTTCCATTGAATTATAGATGTATTTACGAAACCGCTTGTATTTGAGTTTTTATGGGCCATCGATCAACTTTGGTGACTACGATTGTGGATTGCACTGTAGATGTCCATTTTGTACACATATTTCTATCGCCTTTCGTGAACCTTCATTGTTTGTTGATTTATAGCCGCATTTAGGAAACCACTTGTGTTTGAGTTTTAGTGGGCCATCGATCAACTTATGTGACAATGATTGTGGATTGCATTGTAGTTGTCCATTTTGTACGTGTATTTTCTATCGCCTTTCATGAAGCTTCATTTTTTTTTAGTTATAGCGGCATTGAGGAAACCCGCTTGAGTTTCAGTTTTTGTAAGCCATTCATCAACTTTGGTGACTACGATTATAGATTGCACTATATAGTTCTCCATTTTGTATGCTTATTTCTATCACCTTTCGCGAACCTTCATTTTTCGTTGAGTTATAGCCACATTTAGGAAGCCGCTCTTCTTTGAGATTTCATTGGCCATCGTTCAACTTTCATGACTACGATTCTAGATTGCACTATGGTTGTCTATTTTGTATGCGTATTTTCTATCGCCTTTCATGAACATTCATTTTTTGTTGGCTTATAGCTATATTTAGGAAATCACTTGTATTTTAATTTTCATGGGCCATCAATCAACTTTGGTGATTATGATTGTGGATTGCATTGTAGTTGTGAATTCTATATGTGTATTTTCTATTCCCTTTTGCGAAGCTTCATTTTTTGTTTAGATATAGCCGTAATTAGGAAACCGCTTGTATTTGAGTTTTTGTGCATCATCGATCAACTTTGGCGACTACAATTGTGGATTGCACTATAGTTGTCCATTTTGCACGCATATTTCTATCACCTTTCGTGAACCTTCATTTTTCGTTGAGTTATAGCCGCATTTAGGAAACTACTTGTGTTTGAGTTTTCATGGGGCATTGATCAACTTTGGTGACTACGAGTGTGGATTACACTATAGTTGTGCATTCTATACGCGAATTTTCTATCACCTTTCGCGAACCATCAATTGTTTTGAGTTATAGCTGCATTTAGGAAAGCACTCGTGTTTAAGTTTTTATAGGCCATTGATCAACTTTGGTGACTATGGTTGTGGCTTGCACTGTAGTTGTCCGTTTTGTACACATAATTTCTATCACCTTTCGCGTACCTTCATTTTTCATTGAGTTATAGCCGCATTTAGGAAACCAATCATGTTTGAGTTTTCCTGGGCCATCGATCAACTTTGATGACTAGGATTTTGGATTGCACTTTAGTTGTCCATTCCGTACACGTATTTCTATTGTCTATCTCGAACCTTCATTTTTTTGAATTATAGCCCAATTTAGGAAACTGCTCGTGTTTTAGTTTTCGTGGGCCATCAATCAACTTATGTGACTACGATTGTGGATTCTACTATAGTTGTCCATTTTGTATGCATATCTTCTATCGACTTTTGTGAAGCGTCATTTTTTGTCGAGTTATGGCCGCATTTAGGAAACTACTCTTGTTTAAGTTTTTGTGAGCCATTGATCAACTTTGGTGACTACGCTTGTGGATTTTACTATAGTTGTGCAATTTGTACATGTATTTTCTATCGATTTTCACAAACCTTCTTTTTTTGTTGCTATATGGCTACATTTAGGAAACCACACGTGTTTGAGTTTTCATGGACCATCAATCAACTATGGTAACTGCGATTGTGGATTGCATTCTACATTTGCATTATGAACTCTAAGTTTCTATTACCTTTTGCTAACCTTCATTTTGTTTTAGTTATAGCCACATTTAGGAAACTGCTCATGTTTGAGTTTTTGTGGGCCATCGATCAACTTTGGTGACTACGGTTGTGGATTAGACTGTAGTGCATTCTATATATGTGTTTTCTATTGCCTTTCGCGAACCTTCAGTTTTGTTGAGTTATAGCCGCATTTAGGATACCACTCATTTTTCAGTTTTGTGGGCCATCAATCAACATTGATGACTATGAATGTGGATTGTACTGTAGTTGTACATTTTGTACACATATTTTTAATCACCTTTCATGAACTTTCATTTTTATTAAGTTATAGCCACATTTAGAAAAACACTTGTGTTTGAGTTTTGGTGACTACGATTGTGGATTACACTGTAGTTGTGCATTCTATAGGCATATTTACTATCGACTTTCATGAACATTCATTTTTCTTTGAGTTATAGCCGCACTTAGGAAACCATTCATGTTTGAGTTTGGGCATTGATCAACTTTGATGACTATGACTGTGGATTGTACTGTAGTTGTGCATTTTGTATGCATATTTTTAATCGCCTTTCACGAACTTTCATTTTTATTGAGTTATAGCCGCATTTATAAAAACAATTGTGTTTGAATTTTGGTGACTACGATTGTGGACTACACTGTAGTTGTCCATTCTATACGTGTATTTTCTATCACCTTTTGCGAATCTTCATTTTTTGTTGAGTTATAGCCACATTTAGGAAACCGCTTGATTTTGAGTTTTCATGGGCCATTGATCAACTTTGGTGACTACACTTGTGGATTATATAGTAGTTGTGCATTCTATACACATATTTTCTATTGCCTTTCATAAACCTTCATTTATTAATTAATTATAGCTGCATTTAGCAAACCATTCATGTTTGAGTTTTTGTGGGCCATTGATCAACTTTGGTGACTACGCTTGTGGATTACACTATAGTTGTGAATTTTATACGTGTATTTTCTATCGCCTTTCATGAACCTTCATTTTTTGTTGAGTTATAGCCGCATTTAGGAAACTAATCGTGTTTCAGTTTTCATGGGCCATCGATCAACTTTGGTGACTACCATTATGGATTGTTGTACTATAGTTGTGCATTATGTACGCATATTTTTAATCACATTTCACGAACCTTCATTTTTTCTTGAGTTATAGCCGCATTTAGGAAAACGCTCTTGTTTGACTTTTCATTCGCCATCAATAACCTTTGGTAACTACGATTGCGGGTTACATTGTAGTTGTGCATTTTATATGCGTATTTTTTATCGCCTTTCGCGAACCTTCATTTATTGTTGAGTTACAACAGCATTTAGGAAACCAATCGGGTTTGAGTTGTTGTGGGCCATCGATCAACTTTGGTGACTACGATTGTCGATTGCACTCTAGTTGTCCATTCTGTATGTGTATTTTCTATCACCTTTCATGAAACTTCATTTTTTGTTGAGTTATAGCCGCATTTAGGAAACCACTTGTGTTTGTGTTTTCGTCGGCCATCGATCAACTTTGGTCACTACGATTGTTCATCGCACTATAGTTATGAATTTTATACGCATATTTTCTATCCCCTTCCGTGAACTGTCATTTTTTGTTGATTTATAACCTTAGTTAGGAAAATGCTCATCTTTGAGTTTTTGGGGACCGTTTTTCAACTTTAGTGACTATAATTGTGGATGGCTCTATACTTATCGATTGTATAAGCGTATTTTCTATCGGCTTTTCTTAAACCTTCATTTTTCATTGAGTTATACCTGTATTTAGCAAACTGCTTATATTTGAGTTTTCGTGGGCCACCAATTAACTTTAGTGACTATGATTGTGGATTGCACTTTACTTGTCCGTTCTGTACATGTATTTTCTATTGTCTTTTGTGAACCTTCATTTTTTGTTGAGTTATAGCCGCATTTAGAAAACCGCTCGTGATTAAGTTTTTGTGGGCCATCGATCAACTTTGGTGACTACAATTGTGGATTGCACTGCATTTGTCCATTTTGTACACATATTTTCTATCATGTTTCACGAACCTTCATTTTTTGTTGAGTTATAGCCGGATTTAACAAACCTCTCGTGTTTGAGTTTTTGTGGGCCATCGATCAACTTTGGTGAATACACTTGTGGATTACACATTAGTTGTACATTCTATACGTGTATTTTCTATTGCCTTCTGTGAACCTTCATTTTTTATTGAGTTATAGCCGCATCTAGCAAACTGCTCGTGCTTGAAATTTTGTGGGCCATCGATCAACTTTGGTGACTACGATTGTGGATAGTACTATAGTTGTGCATTCTGTAAGCATATTTTTAATCACCTTTCATGAAGATTCATTTTTTGTTGAGTTATAGCCACACTTAGGAAGTCATTCGTGTTTGAGTTTATGTGGGCCATAGATCAACTTTGGTGACTATGATTGTGGATTGCATTGTAGTTGTGCATTCTATTCGCATATTTTCTATCGCCTTTCGGGAACCTTCATTTTTTTTTGAGTTATAGCAGCACTTAGGAAACCGCTCGTATTTGAGTTTTCATGGGCCATCGATCAACTTTGGTGAGTATGATTCTGGATATCACTGTAGTTCACCAATCTGTACATGCATTTTCTATCACCTTTTCTGAACCATCATTTTTTGTTGAGTTATAGCCGCACTTAGGAAACCATTTGTGTTTGATTTTTTCTGGGCCATCAATCAACTTTGGTGACTACGATTGTGGATTGCACTGTAGTTGTGGATTCTATATGTGTATTTTCCATCACCATTCAAACCTTCATTTTTTGTTGAGTTATAGCTGCACTTAGAAATCTACTCATATTTGTGTTTTCGTGGGCCATCAATCAACTTTGGTCACTACAATTGTGAATTGTGTTGTACTTTTCCAATCTGTACATGTATTTTCTATTGCCTTTCGCGAACCTTAACTTTTTGTTCAGTGATAGCCGCATTTAGGAAACTGCTCATGTTTGAGTTTTCGTCGGCCACTGATCAACTTTGGTGACTACGATTGTGGATTACACTGTAGTTGCCCATTCTGTACACAAATTTCCTATTGCCTTTCATGAACCTTCATTTTTTATTAAGTTATAGCCGCATTTAGGAAACAGCGCGCGGTTGATTTTTCGTGGGCCATCGATCAACTTTGGTGACTACGCTTGTGGATTACACGGTAGTTGTGCATTCTATACACATATTTTCTATCGCCTTTCACGGCCCTTCATTTTTTGTTTAGTTATAGCCACATTTAGGAAATCACTCATCTTTGAGTTTTTGTGGGCCGTCAATCAACTTTGGTGACTAAGATTGTGGATTGTACTGTAGTTGTGCACCTTGTACGTATATTTTTAATCGCCTTTCAAGAACCTTCATTTTTTCTTCAGTACAATTGTGGATTGCATTGTAGTTGTGCATTCTATATGGGAATTTTCTATCACCTTTTGCGAACCTTGATTTTTCGTTGAATTATAGCCGCACTTAGGAAATCGCTCATATTTGAATTTTTGTAGAGAATTGACCAACTTTGGTGAGTATGATTATGGATTGCACTGTAGCTTTCCAATCTGTACACATATTTTCAATCACTTCTCGCAAACCTTCATTTTTCATTGAGTTATAGCCGCATTTAGTAAACCTCTCGTGTTTGAGTTTTCATGGGCTATCAATCAACTTTCAAGACTACACTTGTGGATTACATCTAGTAGTTGAGTATTCTATACGTGTATTTTCTATTGCCTTTCGTGAACCTTCATTTTTTGTTGAGTTATAGCTACACTTAGGAAACCACTCATGTTTGAGTTTTTGTCAGCCATTAATCAACTTTCGAGACTACAATTGTGGATTATACTATAGTTGTGCATTCTATACGCATATTTTTTATCACCATTCACGAACCTTCATATTTTGTTAAGTTATAGCCACATTTAGGAAAATGCTCGTGTTTCAGTTTAACTAGGCCATCGATCAACTTTCGTGACTATGTTTGTGGATTACACTATAGTTGTACATTCTATAATCGTATTTTCTATCACATTTCATGAACCTTCATTTTTTGTTGAGTTATAACTACACTTAGGAAACTACTTGTGTTTGAGTTTTGGTGTGTGTGCCATTGATCAAGTTTTGTGACTACGATTGTGGATTGCACTGTAGTTTTTAATTTTGTACGCATATTTTCTATCGCCTTTCATGAACCTTCATTTTTTATTGAGTTTTTATGGAGCATCGATCAACTATGGTGACTAAGATTGTGGATTGCACTGTAGTTTGATTTTTTGTGGGCTTCGATCAACTATGGTGACTACGATTGGGGATTGTACTGTAGTTGTGTATTTTGTATACATATTTTTAATCGCCTTTCACAAACCTTCATTTTTTGTTGAGTTATAGCCGTATTTAGGAAACCGCTCGTATTTGAGCTTTTGTGGGCCATCGATCAACTTTGGTGACTACACTTGTGGATTTCACTATAGTTGTGCATTCTATACGCGTATTTTCTATTGACTTTCATGAACCTTCATGTTTTGTTTAGTTATAGCTGCATTTACCAAACCACTCGTGTTTGACTTTTCGTGGGCCATCGATCAACTTTGGTGACTACGCTTGTAGATTACACTATAGTTGTGCATTCTATAGGCGCATATTCTATCGCCTTTCGCGAACCTTCATTTTTTGTTCAATTATAGCCACATTTATGAAACCACTCATCTTTGGGTTTTCACAGGCCATTGATCAACTTTGGTTACAAAAATTGTGCACTACACTATAGTTGTGCATGTAATATGCTCATTTTCTATCGCCTTCCACCAACCTTCATTTTTCATTGAGTTATAGCCACACTTAGGAAACCACTCGTGTTTGAGTTTTTGTGGTCCATCGATGAACTTTGGTGACTACGATTGTGGATTATACTATAGTTGTGGATTTTGTACGCATATTTCTTATTTCCTTTCATGAACCTTAATTTTTTGTTGAGTTATAGCCACATTTAGGAAAACACTCATGTTTGAATTTTCATGGGCCGTCAGACAACTCTGGTGACTACGATTGTGGATTACACTGTAGTTGTGCATTCTATATGCTTATTTTCTATTGCCTTTCACAAACCTTCATTTTTTGTTGAGTTATAGCCGCATTTAGGAAACCACTCATGTTTGGGTTTGTGTGGGCCATCAATCAACTTTTGTGACTACGATTGTGGATTGTACTATAGTTGTGCATTTTGTAAGCATATTTTTAATAGCCATTTACGAACCTTCATTTTGTGGTACGTTATAGCTACATTTAGGAAAATGATCTTGTCTCAATTTTCCTAGGCCATCGATCAACTTTGGTGACTATGATTGTGGATTACACTGTAGTTGTGCATTATATAATTTTATTTTCTATTGCCTTTCATGAACATTCATTTTTCATTGAGTTATAGCTATACTTAGGAAACTGCTTGTGTTTTAGTTTTTGTGGGCTATCGATCAAGTTTGGTGACTACGATTGTGGATTGCGCTGTAGTTATTGGTTTTGTATGCATATTTTTTATCGCCTTTAGTGAACCTTCATTTTTTATTCAGTTTTTGTGGGCTATCAATCTACTATGCTGACCAGAATTGTGGATTGCACTTTAGTTTAATTTTTTGTGGGCAACGGTCAACTATGGTGACTACGATTGTGGATTGTACTATAGTTGTGCATTTTGTATGCATATTTTTTATCAGCTTGAACAAACCTTCATTTTTTGTTGAGTTATAGCTCGCTCTATTTAGGAAACCGCTCATATTTGAGTTTTCATGGGCCATTGATCAACTTTGGTGACTACGATTGTGGATTGCACAATAGTTCTCCAATCTGTACACGTATTTTCTATTGCCCTTCATGACCCTTCATTTTTTGTTAAGTATTAATCGCATAGGAAACCTCTCGAGTTTGAGTTTTCATGGGCCATCGATCAACTTTGGTGAGTACGATTGTGGATTGTGCTGTAGTTGTCAATTTTGTACACGTATTTTCTATCGCCTTTCGCGAACCTTCATTTTTTGTTGAGTTATAGGCGTATTTAGGAAACCGCTCGAGTTTGATTTTTCATGGGCCATCAATCAAGTATGGTGATTATGATTTTTGACTGTACTATAGTTCTGCATTTTGTATGCATATTTTTAATCCCCTTTCGCAAACCGTCAATGTTTGTTGAGTTATCGTCATATTTAGGAAACTGCTCATATTTGAGTTTTTGTGGGCCATCGATCAACTTTGGCGACTACGATTGTGGATTGCACTCTAGTTGTCCAATCTTTGCGCATATTTTCTATCGCCTTTCGTGAAGCTGTATTTTTTGTTGATATATGGCTACATTCAGGAAATGGCTCGTGTTTGAGTTTTCATGGGCCATCAATGAACTTTGGTGACTACGATTGTGGATGGCACTATAGTTGCCCATTCTATACACCTATTTTCTATCGCATTTCACAAACCTTCATTTTTTGTAACTATCTTATAGCAACATTTAGGAAACCGCTCGTGTTTGAATTTTCATTAGCCATCGATCAACTTTGGTGACTACGATTGTGGATTACACTGAAGTTGTGCATTCTATATGCGTATTTTCTATCGCCTTTCGAGAACCTTCATTTTTTGTTGAGTTATAGCCACATTTAGGAAACCGCTCAAGTTTGAGTTTTTGTGGGCCATCAATCAACTTTGGTGACTACGCTTGTGGATTATACTGTAGTTGTACGTTGTATACTCATATTTTCTATCGCCTTTCATGAAACTTCATTTTTTGTTGAGTTATAGTCGCATTTAGAAAACCACTCATGTTTGAGTTTTTGTGGACCATCGATCAACTTTGGTGACTACACTTATGGATTACACTGTAGTTGTGAATTCTATACGTGTATTTTCTATCGCCTTTTGCAAGCCTTCATTTTTTGTTGAGTTATAGCCGCATGTAGGAACTGCTCGTGTTTGAGTTTTCGCGGGCCATCGATGAAATTTGGTGACTATGATTATGGATTGTATTGTAGTTGTGTATTTTGTACATGTATTTTTAATCGCATATCATGAACATTCATTTTCTGTTGAGTTATAGCCGCTTTTAGGAAAATGCTCATATTTGAGTTTTCGTGGGCCAACGATCAAGTTGACTTTGGTGACTACCATTAAAGATTACACTGTAGTTATGCATTGTATATGCCTATTCTCTATCGCCTTTTGCAAACCTTCATTTTTTGTTGAGCTATAGCCAAACATAGGAAAACACTTGTGTTTGAGTTTTTGTGCATGATCGATCAAATTTGGTGACTACGATTGTGAATTGTACTGTAGTTGTGCATTCTATACTACTATTTTCTATCACCTTTCGTGAACCTTCATTTTTTGTTGAGTTATAGCCACATTTAGGAAACCGCTAAAGTTTGAGTTTTCGTAGGCCATCGATTAACTTTGGTGACTATGATTATGGATTGCACTATAGTTGTCCATTATATACGCATACTTTCTATCGCCTTTTGCGAACCTTCATTTTTTTTTAATTATAGCCACATTTAGGAAACCACTCGAGTTTGAGTTTTCATGGGCCATCGATCAACTTTGTTAACTATGATTATGGATTAAACTGTAGTTGTGCATTCTATACGCGTATCTTCTATTGCCTTGTGCTAACTTTCATTTTTTGTTGAGTTATAGCCACACTTAGCAAACCGCTCATGTTTGAGTTTTTGTGGGCCATCAATCAACTTTGGTGGCTATGATTATGGATTACACTATAGTTGTCCATTCTATATGCATATTTTCTATTGCCTTTCGTGAACCTTCATTTTTTGTTGAGTTATAGCCGCATTTAGGAAACCGCTCGAGTTTGAGTTTTCATGGGCCATCGATCAACTTTGTTGACTATGATTATGGATTACACTTTAATTATCCATTATGTACGCGTACTTTCTATCTCCTTCCATGAAACTTTAGTTTTTGTTGAGTTATAGCCATATTTAGGAAACTGCTCGTGTTTGAGTTTTCATGGGCTATTGACCAACATTACTGACTAGGATTATGGATGGCACTATAGTTATAGCTGTATTGAGGAAATTTCTCGTATTTGAGCTTTCATGGGAAATCGATCAACATTGGTGACTACGATTATGGATTGTACTCTAGTTGTCCATTTTGTACGTGTACTTTCTATTGCCTTTCACAAACCTTCAATTTTCGTTGAGTTATAGCCACACTTAGGAAACCACTTGTGTTCGAGTTTTTGTGGGCCATCGATCAACTTTTCTGACTACCATTGTGGATTGCATTGTAGTTGCCCATTTTGTACACATATTTTCTATCACCTTTCATGAACCTTCGTTTGTTGTTGAGTTATAGCTGCATATAGGAAACCACTCGTGTTTGAGTTTTCATGGGCCATCGATCAGCTTTGGTGAATATGCCTTTGGATTACACTATAGTTGCGCATTCAATAGGCGTATTTTCTATCGCCTTTTGTGAACCTTATTTTTTTGTTGAGTTATAGCTGCATTTAGGAAACCGCTCGTGTTTGATTTTGTGTGGGCCATCGATCAACTTTGGTGGCTACGATTGTAGACTGTACTTTAGTTGTGGATTTTGTACACATATTTTTAATCGCCTTTCATGAACCTTCTCTTTTTGTTGAGTTATAGGAGCTTTATGAAAAATGCTCTCGTTTAAGTGTTCGTGGGCCATCGATCAGCTTTGGTGACTACAATTATGGATTACACTGTAGTTGTGCATTCAAAATGAGTATTTTCTAGCGCCTTTCTTAAACCTTAACTTTTTTTGAGTTATAGTTGCACTTAGAAAACCGCTCGTGTTTGAGTTTTGGTGACTACAATTACGGATTGCACTATAGTTGTCCATTCTGTACACATTTTTTGTCAAATTTCGTGAACCTTCATTTTTTCATTCAATTATAGCCACATTTAGAAAACCACTCATGTTTGATTTTTCATGGGCCATCAATCAACTTTGGTGACTACGATTGTTCATTGCACTATAGTTGTCCATTTTTAATGCGTATTTTCTATGGCCTTTCGTGAACCTTCGTTTGTTGAGTTATAGCCACATTTACGAAACCACTCATGTTTGATTCTTCATGGGCCATCAATCAACTTTGCTGACTATGCTTGTGGATTACGCTCTAGTTGTGAATTCTATACACGTATTTTCTATTGCCTTTTGTAAACCTTCATTTCTTTTCGAGTTATAGCCATGTTTAGGAAACTGCTCATGTTTGAGTTTCTGTGGGCTAGTGATCAACTTTGGTAACTACGATTATGGATTGTACTATATTTGTGCATTCTATACTCTTATTTTTAATTGCCTTTCATGAACCTTCATTTATTGTTGACTTATAACCACATTTAGGAAAATGCTCATGCTTGAGTTTACGTTGGCCATCAATCAACTTTCTTGACTACAACTCTGGATTACACTGTAGTTGTGCATTCTATACGCGTA
Source organism: Sequoia sempervirens (assembly GCA_007258455.2). Taxonomy (NCBI): domain Eukaryota; kingdom Viridiplantae; phylum Streptophyta; class Pinopsida; order Cupressales; family Cupressaceae; genus Sequoia; species Sequoia sempervirens. The sequence goes on along the minus strand of VDFB02000010.1, from coordinate 30,092,419 downwards.
TTTTCTATCACCTTTCGCGAACCTTTATTTTTCATTCAGTTATAGCCGCATTTCCGAAACCACTTTTGTTTGAGTTTTTGTGGGCCATCGATCAACTTTGGTGACTACGATTGTGGATTGTACTATAGTTGTGCATTTTGTATGCATACTTTTAATCGCCTTTCACAAACCTTCTTTTTTTGTTGAGTTATAGCCGAATTTAGAAAAAAGCTCGTGTTTGAATTTTTGTGGGCCATCGATCAACTTTGGTGAGTATGATTGTGGATTACATAGTAGTTGCATTCTATACACGTATTTTCTATTGCCTTTCGTGCACCTTCATTTTTCGTTAAGTTATAGCCGCACTTATGAAACCACTCGTGTTTGAGTTTTTGTGGGCCATTGATCAACTTTGGTGACTACGATTGTGGATTGTATTGCAGTTGTCCTTTTTGCACATGTATTTTCTATCGGCTTTCGTGAAACTTCATTTTTTGTTGAGTTATAGTTGGATTAAGCAAACCGGTCATGTTTAAGTTTTTGTGGGCCATCGATCAACTTTAGTGACTATGATAGTGGATTGCACTATAGTTTTCCATTTTGTATGCGTACTTTCTATTGCCTTTCACGAACCTTCATTTTTCGTTGATTTATAACTGCATTTAGGAAACCGCTCGTGTTTGAGTTTTCATGGGCCATCGATCAGCTTTGGTGACTATGATTGTGGATTGCACTTTAGTTGTCTATTCTGTGCACATATTTTCTATTGCCTTTCGTGAACCTTCCTTTTTTGTTGAGTTATAGCCGCACATAGGAAACCGCTTGTGTTTCAGTTTTCATGGGCCATAGATAAACTTTGGTGACTACGCTTGTGAATTACACTGGAGTTGTGCATTCTATTCATTTATTTTCTATCGTCTTTCACGAACCTTCATTTTTTGTTAAGTTACAGCCACATTTAGGAAACCACTCGTGTTTGAGTTTGTTCGGGCCATCAATCAACTTTGATGACTACGAATGAATATTGTACTGTAGTTGTGTGTTCTCTACACATCTTTAATCACCTTTCATGAACATTCAATTTTTGTTTGCTTATAGCCGGTTTTAGAAAAATGCTCACGTTTGAGTTTTCGTGGGCCATCGATCAACTTTGGTGATTACAATTGTGGATTACACTATAGTTGTCCATTCTGTACGCATATTTTCTATCGCCTTTCGTGAACCTTCATTTGTCATGTTTGAGTTTTCATGGGCCATCGATTAACTTTAGTGACTACGATTGTGGATGGCATTGTACTTGAACATTCTATACGTGTATTTTCTATCACCTTTTGCGAAACTTTATTTTTTGATGAGTTATAGCTGCATTAAGGAAACCGCTTGTTATTGAGTTTTCGTGGGCCATCGATCAACTCTAGTGACTACGATTGTGGATGGCACTATACTTGAACATTCTATACGTGTATTTTCTATCACCTTTTGCAAAACTTTATTTTTTGTTGATAGCTGCATTAAGGAAACCTCTCATTATTGAGTTTTCGTGGGCCATCGATCAATTTTGGTGACTACGATAGTGAATTGCACTATAGTTGTCCATTCTGTACGCATATTTTCTATCGCCTTTCAAGAACTTTCATTTTCTATTGAGTTATAGCCGCATTTAGGAAACCACTCGTCTTTGACTTTTCGTGGGCCATCGATCAACTTTGCTGACTACTATTGTCAATTGCACTTCAGTTGTCCATTCTGTACACATATTTTCTATCATGTTTCGTGAACCTTCATATTTTGTTGAGTTATAGCCGCATATAGGAAACCACTGGAGTTTGAGCTTTCATGGGCCATCGATCAACTTTGGTGACTACGCTTGTGGATTACACTATAGTTGTGTATTCTATAGGTGTATTTTCTATCACTTTTCGTGAACCTTCATTTTTTGTTGAGTTATAGCCGCATTTAGGAAATGCTCGTGTTTGAGTTTTTGTGGGCCATCGATCAACTTTGATGACTATGATTATAGATTTTAATTTAGTTTTGAAAACCTTCATTTTTTGTTGAGTTATAGCCGCAGTTAGGAAACTGCTAATGTTTGGGTTTTCATAGGCCATCGATCAACTTTACTAATTACAATTGTCGATTGCACTATAGTTGTCCATTATGTACACATATTTTCTATCGCCTTTCATGAACCTTGATTTGTCATTGAGTTATAGCCGCATTTAGGAAACCACTCGTGTTTGAGTTTTTCATGGGCCATTGATCAACTTTAGTGACTACGACTATGGATTAAACTATAGTTTTTCATTGTATATACGTATTTTCTATCACCTTTTGTGAACCTTCATTTTTTATTGTGTTATAGCCGAACTTAAGAAACCGCTTGTATTTGAGTTTTTGTGGGGCATCAATCAACTTTGGTGACTACAATTGTGGATTGCACTATAGTTCTGCATTCTATACTGGTATTTCCTATCACCTTTCGTGAACCTTCATATTTCATTGAGTTATAGCCGCATTAAGGAAACCACTCGTGTTTGAATTTTCGTGGGCCATCGATCAACTTTGGTGAGTACGATAGTGGATTGCACTATAGTTGTCTATTTTGTATGTATATTTTCTATCCCATTTCACAAACCTTCAGTTTTTGTTTAGTTATAGCCGTATTAAGGAAACGACTCATGTTTGAATTTTTGTGGGCCATCGATCAACATTAGTGACTACGTTTGTGCATTGCAGTTTAGTTGTCCATTTTGTACACATATTTTCTATCGCCTTTCACGAATCTTCATTTTTTGTTGAGTTATAGCTACATATAGGAAACCGCTCATTTTTTAGTTTTCATGGGCCATCGATCAAATTTGGTGACTATGATTGTGGATTACATTGTAGTTGTGCATTCTATAGGTGCATTTTCTATCACCTTTCGCAAACCTTCATTTTTTGTTGAGATATAGCCACATTTAGGAAACCGCTCATCTTTGAGTTTGTGTGGGCCATCAATCAGCTTTGATGACTCGTCGCGCCCACAAAAGGATATGAAAATCACGACAAGACCTATCCTGGGAATTGGACATTCTAGCAGGCGACTAATATCTTTTCATGGCCGTTCATTTACTTGTCAAACCAAGGAACGTATACTTGAAATGGAGCGGCACTGTATGTGCACTAAGAACTAGTTTCAGTCACAACTTAATGGAAATAAATACTTGGAAAGAATTCTACCTACGTTACTGGAAGGTAATGCTAAGTTCTCTAAACTCAACCATACTTTAACCAAAGTGGAAATCATAATAGCTACGACTGAGAAACAAACTATGAACTGGCCTTATGCTGTAGAAACAGACACAGGGATGGATTCCCAATGCTGCAGGAACAATATAAGACTGAGTTTGCACAGAAACTTCAAAAATGAAATCTAACTTATGATCAACAGAAAAATGAACGACTAACTAACTAACTATAGATACATACTAAGTGGGCCCCCCTTAGCAAGCATCAACTAATTACGCAAGTACTGAACTCAGAACTTCATCAGATTTTATTCATAAACTCAGAATGGTGTACATTGTTCCGTTCATATGAAAACTAACAAAAAACTCTATCTCTTGTCATACAGACTCTGATTTTTATTATCATACTAACTTTTACATGATATCCTTTCTATCTCATTATGCTTGCTCACTCGCGCAGGAGGAACACTTATTTAAATAAGGAAAATAACTAACTAACTAACCCAAACAGAGAAAGACATGGATGTAAATGCATCCAGGAATCGAGGAACAGACTAAATAAATGAACTTATCCGCTCAACATGATTTAGAGAGAGAATTTAGCATTCCACTCTTTCCAAATTAATTGACATTTAAATTCCTTCCCAACAATTTTGGTCAAAGAGTCTTTGCCAGAATAACTTCCTCGAAGTCATGCAGGAAATGGACTTTACTGCAAGGCCGAGATCAGCTACGCTTGACTCAATCATACTTTCTTCAACAACCTGTGAAACACAAGGCAACAGAAGTGAACGGAAACATGTACCAAAACTTACACGATATTCATTTATTAATCACATATCAAATTTACTTCATCATTCAAAAACTACATGTGTTATACTAGCCATTTGGAAAGTCAATTAGGGTAATAAATATAGACATATCAACATGATAGGCTGCAGGAATATAAAAGTGTATTGCTACATGATATCCCCCAATAAAAGGTTTCTAAATAGTTTAAACAACCATGAACAACGAAAGCAAGGGTATTAAAAGTACACCATGATACTCAAATTATGAGCATACTTTGGGCTCATCATTTTGCCCCCTACTAACCTGATGCTGGTCCTCTAGCATTAAACTTTCTGGTGGTCTCTCTGAAATTAGTGGTGGAGACATGACCCTGAAATGAAGTTCCAAATTTATAATAAAAACCCCTGAAACTCTACCACCTTTCATACCTATGAGCTTCTGTATCTTCATTAATATTTGTAGCTCGGTAGGGATAAAGAGGCCACATCAGTACAGGAGGTCTAAATGTCAAGGGTAACCACAACTCAAACCTCTTGTGAAGGCCCAACTGTATGTATCTGTTTGATCTTCTGAGAGTTGCTTTAAAATTTAGGGGACTGTGAGGCTCAGACCTTCTTAACCCAACAGTCAATCTCTCCCATCTCTTCTCAATTCTGGAGTATGACATCTTCCAAAATGAGTATTTCTGTTCTTGAAACTCATCATACACATGTTTTCTGAGATCGAATATTCTCATCCTGAATGTATTATTATTATGGCCATATGCCACAGTAAGCCAGGTTTTCAACATTGTATAGGGGTCTGAACTCTCAGGGCGCAAGGGAATAGGCTCATCCCTTTCTGCTTCTTCATATGCTTCCAATTGCCTACCATAATTAGCTTCACTTGCTTCCCAAGACATGAGTGATCTTAAATGAATGTCGCCAATGTACAAAAGTGGATTCCACTTTGTTTCAAAGGGAATTATAAAGCCATGCAAATAAAATTCACACAAAGAATTTCTTAGCCAATTAGGAGCTGCTTGGTATGCATCATAGAATTCTTTAGCAGTGTGAATAATAGGATCTAGATTCTTGGAAATTCTCATTAACTGGAACCACAAAAATTGTTCCTTGAGACACAGAGCATAAACTCTTGGCGGTGGTCTACACTCCATAATCTTACCAGTTATTGTCATCATTTCATACATTTTCTCCTTTAACTCCTAAATTTCCTGTTTCTGCCTTTCAATGTCTCTTTTCAATTTCTTCTTTTCTTCCTCCCAAAGACTTTGTTGCATTTCTGTCTTGGCTAGGTGGCGGAAACTGAAGGTCTGCAATGTGATCGGTCTCCAAGTGTTTCTAAGATATTCCAGGAATTCAATCAAAAATGTCTTTTTGTAGACAACCATGGCTTGACAGGTTTTAGGGGGTAATGAAGCTTCATTGGCCCACTCCAATTGTTCAGGCTATTCTTCCCCTTGCTGCAGGATAAATTCTTGTTGTTGTAGTGGAGAAGATTGTGCTTCCTTCGAAATTTGCATAGCCACAACAACCAAGTCATCGAGACTTGGTACCCCCCTTTCAATATGCTCAACTTCCATTGTCTCAATTTGTTCTTCTTTAGGAATAACAAATGGGCTCTGTACAGCATTCTCAGATACATCTTGAGAGACATTATGTTCATAACCTACAGATTCCTCTGAAATTATGATAATTTCAGGTTGAGGTGAAGCAGGGGAGACTTTACATTGTTTTCTTGTTGAAAATCTTCTTGGCAATGTTGCAGCTGCCGGAGGTGCTCTCGTAGCTTTCCTCTTTCTGAATTGCCTAGAGAGTTGTGCCTTATCAGAAGATGATGGTGAACTTGTGGTGGCAACAGGCATTGCTGTAGGAGAAATTGCTGCAGGAGAAGGTGCTGCAGGAGAAGAGCGTTACCTTTTCTGAGGATGAGGGTCAGATTCTGGGGTTTGTTTCACCCCAGATGACTCTCCTTCCTTTATTTTTCCTTTTCCTCTCCTACTAGTAGACCTAGTTTGCACCCAGGCAGAGGACTCTGGTGTGAACACTGCAGGACTAAGGGCTGCAGGACTAGATGACCCTTGCCTTGCTTCCCTACTAGTAGATGCTATTTTCTCTTTCTTTTTCTTAGGCCATGGAGCAAGTGCCCTAGGAAGTTCTAGAAGTTGCAGGCTCTTTTGGGCAACAAATTCTTGCCAGGAAAGAGGTGACACATCCCTCAAGGAGCATTCAATCAACAGTTTAATAAGGGCATGATGGGCAATAGAATTATCCCTCCCACTCTGGGTTTTATGGGCGTATTGCTTCAAAAGATTTAACAAAAAGTTTGGGACATTAACGGCTAACCCATGCCTCATATGACTAAGCAATTTAAAATGGTAGGAATGTAGGTAAGAAAAATGACCTTCACATGTTAAATACCTGATGATGAAAGCAACATATTCTGGATATGGGGGAGGCAACGAAACTCGCTTACATCCTTGCTTAGAGACCTCCAAGGGTCCGTCAGTTGGTATTGTAAATTTTGCCCTAGCAGAAACAACATCTGAAGAAAAATTCTCTCCTATAGCTGGAAGCCCGGTTACCTCTGCAATTCGTTCCTCGGTTATAGCTATTGTTAAACCCCATACTGTAGCCTCTCCTTCAGAAAGGGTTCTTAAAATTTTTCTTGTAGCTTCCTCATTGTAAGTATTTAACCTCAAAAATTAGTTCAACCAACCACAGAGGCTGAATGCTTGAACTGTTTGAGGATTCTGCATCAATATCTCATGAGCTACAGGCTCATGTCTTACTAGTTGACAACCCATATTCACAATTGTCTCGGCTGAAACTTAAACTCTTTTCTAAACTTTTTACTTTTATGCTCTGCTTTTTCTGCCCTGCCGTCACTTTCTCTTCTTTTCCAAGAATGAACTCAAAATATTTTTGCATGTAATAATTGTTATAACTACTTAAACAAGCGGTTTTAATTGTGATTTAAGGTGAAACATGCAGTCATACTTTGGAAAGTATAAGAAAATAATAAAGAAACATATCTGAACTGTTGTGACAGGAATGTAAGTGAAATGGATTATCCCGCCCCCTACTTAAAATATGACATGTGTCCACACATTTACTAAAGAATAGGCAGAGTTCAGGCAATAATGACTGATATAGACATAGTAGTAAATGAATAAAATAAAATAAATCAATGATGCGACAACAAAAGATATTGCATACCTTTCAATTAATGCTCGTACGTGCTGAGAAAGATGACAGCTTCAATATGATATGACAGTTGGGAATGAAATCATAATTAAGGGTGATGCGGATGAATGAGGTGGATGAGTGACGTGGACGGATGAGATGTATGGATGGAACGGATGGATGGAATGGAAGCTAAAGAAGTGAGATGTGGCGATGAGTGGGAACGAAGAAAAAGGGTTTCCTTAAAAGGAAACCTTTATTATGAGCATGCATTTAAAACATTATGGTGAAGCTGCAGGAGAAAGGCTAAAGCTTTCTACTGTACGAAGATTAATGGCAAGATCTTGAACAAACTACTGTATGAATTCTTCTTTTAAGACTAGCTTACGATACAACCGAAGATGGTGTCCATTAACCAGTAGCTTGAATCAAATAGGATCAATTGTGACTAATTGAACTGAACCATTATCAAATACATGTTCAATTTCATATGGGCCAAGCCATCAGGTTGTGAGTTTACCTTGATTTTCTTTATACCTTGAGTCATAGAGCAGCACCCAGTCATCGGCAGAGAATTGCTTCGTTTTGATATGTCGATAATGCCACTTTTTCCTTTGCTACTGTATGATTTCAGTATGTTGCAGGGCATTCCTTTAGAGCTCATCCAAAGCATTAAGCTACATGACTCTGTCCTTTTGTGCATTTGTTAAATCCATGTCCATCTCTAATGTTGTTCTTAGAGTCTTATGTTCGAATTCTATTAGCATCACAGCTGTTTTACCATACACCATTTCAAAAGGTGTATATCCTGTAGCAGTCTTCCAGGTAGTACGGTAGGCCCATATAGATTCTAGTAATTGTGCGGCCCAGTCCTTCCTATGTAAATCTACAGTTTTAGTCAAAATGGCCTCTATGTCCCTATTGGTGACCTCAACCTGGCCATTGGCCTGGGGGTGATAAGGAGTTGATTTCTTGTGCCTTATATTGTATTCATTTACTAAGGCTGTGATAAGTGTAGAAGTGAATTGTGCTCCTTGATCTGTCACTATTTCCCTAGGGACACCAAACCTAGTGAATATTTCCTCATAGAGGAATTCAGCTATTTTATTATCCCTAGCATGTTTCATAGATTTAGCCTCAACCCATTTTCTCACATAATCTGTGCATACAAGGATGTAGGACTTACCATTGGAAGGTGGATCAATTGGTCCCACAAAATTCAATCCCCATTTATCAAAGGGTGTAACAACAACTTGTGGAAATAGAGACATCTCATTAGATCGAGTTGTTCTTCCCATCCTTTGACATCTGTCACATCTCCTGGTATATTTGGCTGCATCTCTATGTAGAGTTGGCCAATAGTAGCCAGTATTTAAAATTTTCATTGTTGTTCTTTTGGCAGCAAAATGTCCACCACACGGCTCATCATGGCTTGCATGTAATATGTCATGAATGTCCTCCTCTTGTACACATCTCCTCATAACATGATCCGGCCCTGTATAAAACATGCAATCAACAATCCAAGAAAAGTTAAAGATTTTATCTGCTAATAATCTTTTTTCCTTAAGGGAGAATTGATGAGGAGTTCTTCCTGTGGCTAGATAATTTGCTATATCCACATACCATGGTTGAATAACCTTGATTGCAAACAGGTGCTCATCAGGAAAAGAGTCTTCAATAAGTACAGAGTCATCTTGCCTTTGAATTCTAGAAAGGAAATCAGCAACCACATTGGCTTTACCTAGCTTGTCCACAATTGTAATGTCAAATTCCTGCATCAGCAATAACCATCTGCCTAGTCTCCCAGATATTGAGCTTTTGTTCATGAGATACCGGATTGCTACATGATCAGTGTGGACAAATATTTGATAACTAGTGATGTAATGCTTGAATTTATTGAGGGCATAGATGATTGCCAACATTTCTTTTTCTGTAACAGTGTAGTTGAATTCAACCCCTTACATATTTTTGCTTATATAGTAGAGGGCATGTTCTGTTGATCCATCCTTCTGCCCTAACACTGCTCCAATGGCATAATCTGATGCATTAGTATGAATATGAAATGGAAGTGACCAATCAGGGCCTTTCAGAATAGGTGCCTGTGTAAGGGCTACTTTTAAATCAAGGAATGTTTTATCACATTCCTCAGTCCAAGAAAAATTTGCATCTTTCTTCAGCAGACTGTATAAGGGACCTGTTGTTTTTTTGAAGTCTTTGATGAATCTTCTGTAGTATCCAGCATGGCCAAGAAAGCTCCTTACTTATTTCTGCTTGGCCTCAATCTTAGCAAGATTAACCTGTATTCCTGTAGCAGAAATATGGTGACCAAGTACCATTCCCTTCTGCATCATCATGAAGCACTTTTGACTATTCAGCGATAGGTTGTGATCTTCACATCTCTGCAACAATTTCTCCAAGTTGGATTGAGCTTCCTCAAATGTTGTACCAGAAGTAGTAAAATCATCCATGTATATTTCCATGCAATCATATGAGATGTCTGAGAAGATACTTATGACTGCCCTCTAGAAAGTTGCAAGTGCATTGCAGAGACCAAAAGGAAAAACTGTATAGGCAAACATTCCCCAAGGGCATGTAAAAGTAGTCTTTTCTTGATCCTCAGGAGAAATTTTGATTTGTTGTACCCACTGAAGCCATCTAAGAATGAGAAGTACTTTTTCCCAGCTAAATTATCTAGAACTTGATCAATGAATGGAAGAGGAAAGTAATCTTTCTTTGTTGCCAAGTTGAGCTCTTTGTAATATACACATACCCTCCATTTTCCTTCTTTCTTATGAACAACAACCAATGGGGAAACCCACTGACTATCCAAGATTGGGTAGATAAAGCCAATTGTTAATATTTTCTGCAATTCTTCTTTAACAATTTCTCTCAAAGCTGGATTGATTCTTCTTTGAGGCTGCTTGACAGGTTTGAACTCACTGTTAATGTATATGCGATGTGTACATAGTTTTGGGTCTAAACCCTTCATGTCACCATATTCCCAAGAAAAAGCTAACTTATGACTAGCAAGTATTTTGATCATAGATTCTTGTTGCTCACTGGTGAGGTTTTTATTAATGCACAAGGTTTTTCCTGCAGCTACCTCAACTTGGGAGGTTAAATATTCTATAGATACCTCAGATAGAAATAGCATGTCTACCTCGTGGGGTAGCAAGGTGTGTAAGCAATCAGTTGCTGCAGGATAATGTGCTGATGTAGACGGAAGAAGAATAGTCTGCAAGGAACATGGAATTTTTTCACAATGAAAGTATTCGGTACCATAGTTATTCAGCAGGATATTAGATAGCATATCTTCTTCCTCTTGTTGTGCAATGAAACGCTCTCTGGTAATCATCATTAAATTGGCCACGGAGTTTGCTTCCTCCTCTCCTCCCAAATCTGGCCAAACAACCTCTCCATACTCAAGTTGGGGCAGGACTGGAAAATAGAGTGTAAGCTTCTTTGTGCTATACCCATCAGATATTGTCATGTTACCCGACCTACAACTAATGTAAGCATCAACAGTAGCCAACCAAGGCCTTCCTAGTATTACAGGGTATCCCCCCAATGATGCCTTTGGAGATAAGACCATAAAATCAGCAGGGTACTCCCAGGAATCTAAGGTGACTACCAGGTCTTCAACTACCCCATCAGGTTTGACAGTTGAGCTATCAACAAGTTGTAATATTGTAGCTGTAGTCCTTAGGTCTGAAATATTAAGTTTTACAACCAGGTCCTTTGTCATGACATTGATAGTTGCACCAAGATTTACTAAAGCATTCTTAATTTGCAACCCATTAACATTGATCTCCACAACAGGGCTTCCTGGATCTAAATATTTTGGGATGCTAAGCTTCCCTAGCATTAAGTTAGAGAGTTGGCCTATGACATGGACAGTTTGAGGGTCTTTCTTTTTCCCCCCCGGTTTCTTCAAACATGCCTCCTTGATGGCCTTACTATAGATAGGTACTTCTTTGTTTGCTTGGAACAAGGGAATTTTCACATATATATGTTTTAGCTGGTCAAGGATGTCAAAGGTAGGTTCCTCTTGTTTTCTTACATTTTCACCTTCCAACCTCTGTGGAAAAGGAGGGGACACTTTAGCAGATGCCTTAGGTAATGATGGAATTTGAATCTGAACTGGCTCATTTGGTTGCGCTTGGTCATTGGTATCTTCTTCATGGTCAGTCTCCTCAGATGGCAATTCTGATATTATGGGAGCAGATGGTGTGGGTAGCACAGTTCCTGAACATAAATTATTATTATTTAGGTAGAGAGCATAGGCAGGCTGATGATTAGGATCAGCAAAATAGACTTGCTGCTGCTGCTTATTATTAGGATTTGGCAATGGTTGAGCAGGAATAGGCATTTGTTTTGGAGGGCTAGTATTTGTTGTAGGTGCTGTAGGAGGTGGCATGAGGGCCTGTGGTTGTGACTGCTGAGGATGCAGGAAGGCAGGGGATTGGTTCTACCACTGCTGCAGACTTCTCCATTGAGGGTTCTGCTGCCAGTTACCTGGGGGTGGAGTCCATTGTCCTTGTGGCTACTGCCAACCTCCCTGAGGAGATTTCCATTGAGGATTCTGATAGCTAGGCCAGTGAGGTTGAGCAGTATTCCAAGGTTGTGATGGGCCATATGTAGGTTGTCACTGGTTATTGTAATTAGAATAAGGATTACCAAAAGTTAAAGGATCTTGAGGCATACCTTGTCGTTGAGCCCATGGTCGCCTTTGTGTAATGAAGAATACTTAGTCATCATCACTTTCTACCACCTTAAAGTCAGTAGGTAGCTGCATAGCCTCTAGTTTAGCCACCATCTTGTATCTGCAGACACGTTTCTTCTATATGCAATGTGGACAGAGCTCAGCCAAGATTGCTTCAACTTCCTCATGTTTCTTCTGAGCTTGCATAGTATCCAACTGTGTAGCCATGTTTATGATATCTTGCTTGAAATCTGAAAGAAAATTTGTGATCTCCATCCATGAAACCCCACTAGTAGAGGACTTTCCCACTGTGGCTTGATGACCTCTACCTTTCTTAACAATTGCTCGAGAGTAATTAAGACATATTTTCTTGATGTCATCCCAAGGCAGTTGGGTTATATCACCTCCTCCCATCAGGTCCAAGGCGTCTATACAGGTATCACTGATTCCCCTTAGAAAAAGTAGTTTTTGAGATTCTTTGTTGAGAGTATGGTCTGAATTCTTTTTTAGGGAAAACAAGAATCTTGAGATATAGTCTTCCAGGCTTTCATCCTCCTTTTGTTGAATTCGGAATATATCATCTCCCTTACTACCACTCTTACAATATTCCTTATATTTCTCAAGGAATTTTGCTTGCATGGCTGCCCAACTATCAACAACACCTCTTCCCAAACTCATGAACCATTTAAGGGCTCATTCCTTCAAAGTGGAAGGAAACAACTTCAGCCTGTGAGCATCTGAAGTGTAATCATAGCTGCAACAGAGGATATCAAACTCAAACAAGAAAGTTTCTGGGTCTTCCATAACTAGGCCATAAAACTTGGGAAGTAATGAAGAAGGAATATTTTTAAGGTTATCAGTATCTTGCTGGGCAACAATGGGAAACTCAAAAGTAGGAGGTGGATTAGGTGGATTATGTGCCATATTTGCTTGATGGAGTATCAAAGCAAATGGATTTTCCTTAGGTTCTTCGTCAGCTGGGTCAAATGGCAATTCAACAAACAAGTTTTCAGCAAATGGATTGATATCTTGGTCTCCTTCATCCTCAAATAGATTATAAGCTAGTTTAGGATTATTATCAATGGCTAGAAGGTCAGGAAGGAATCTTCCCAGAGCATCTCTTCTTCTATGCATGTAATAGAATGAATGGTGAATTGAAGGATTTTGAAAATTCTTGAATAACAGACTAAACTACTGCTAAAAATGACTTCTGACAGGTTCTTAGCTTGACACCATCCCCGACAATGACGCCAAAAATGGTCACGCCCATAAAAGATATGAAAATCATGGCAAAACCTATCCTAGGAATTAGACATTCCAGCAGGTGACTAATATTTTCTCATGGTCGTTCATTTACTTGTCAAACTAGGGAACGTATACTTGAAATGGAGAGGCACTGTATGTGCACTAAGAACTAGTTTTAGTCACAACTTAACAGAAATAAATACTTGGAAAGAATTCTACAGGTCTACGTTACAAGAAGGTAATGCTAAGTTCTCTAAACTCAACCATACTTTAACCAAAGCGGAAATCATAACAGCTACGACTGAGAAACAAACTATGAACTGGCCTTATGCTGCAGGAACAGACACATGGATGGATTCCCAATGCTGTAGGAACAATATAAGACTGAGTTTGCATAGAAACTTCAAAAATGAAATCTAACTTATGATCAACAAAAAAATGAATGACTAACTAACTAACTACAGATACTTACTAAGTGGCCCCCCTTAGCAAGCATCAACTAATTACGCAAGTACTGAACTCATAACTTCATCAAATTTTATTCATAAACTCAGAATGGTGTACATTGTTCTGTTCATATGAAAACTAACAAAAAACTCCTCTTGTCATACAAACTCTACTTTTTATTATCATACTAACTTTTACATGATATCCTTTCTATCTCACTATGCTTGCTCACTCGCACATGAGGAACACTTATTTAAATCAGGAAAACAACTAACTAACTAACCCAAACAGAGAAAGACGTGGATGTAAATGCATCCAAGAATCGAGGAACAGACTAAATAAATGAACTTATCCGCTCAACACGATTCAGAGAGAGAATTCAACATTCCACTCTTTCCAAATTAATTGAAATTTAAATTCCTTCCCAACAATTTTGGTCAAAGAGTCTTCACTAGAATAACTTCCTCGAATTCGTTCAAGAAATGGTCTTTACTACAAGGCCAAGATCAGCTGCGCTTAACTCGATCATACTTTCTTCAAGAACCTATGAAACACAAGGCAATAGAAGTGAACGAAAACATGTATGGCAACTTACATGATATTCATTTATTAATTACATATCAAATTTACTTCATCATTCAAAAACTATATGCATTATACCAGTCATTTGGAAAGTCAATTAGGGTAATAAATATAGACATATCAACATGATAGGCTGCAAGAATATAAAAGTGTATTGCTACAGGATATCCCCCAATAAAAGGTTTCTAAAGAGTTTAAACAACCATGAACAACAAAAGCAAGGGTATTAAAAGTACACCATGATACTCAAATTATGAGCATACTTTGGGCTCATCAATGACTACGATTGTAGATTGTACTTTAGTTGTGTGTTCTCTATGCATATCTTTAATCGCCTTTTATGAACATTAAGTTTTTTGTTGAGTTATAGCCACTTTTAGGAAAACGCTGATGTTTGAGTTTGTGTAGTCCATCGATCAACTTTGGTGATTACGATTGTGGATTGCACTATAGTTGTCCATTCTATGCACATATTTTCTATCGCCTTTCATGAACCTTCATTTGTCATTGAGTTATAGCTGCAATAAGGAAACCACTCGTGTTTGAGTTTTTGTGGGCCATCGTTCAACTTTGGTGACTACGCTTCTGGATTACACTATAGTTATGCATTCTATACGTATATTTTCAATTTCCTTTCACAAACCTTCATTTTGTTTTGAGTTATAGCCACCTTTAGGAAATCACTCATGTTTGAGTTTGTGTGGGCCAGCGATCAACTCTGGTGACTACGATTGGTGATTGTACTATAGTTGTGCATTTTTCACACTTATTTTTAATCACCTTTCATGAACCTTCATTTTTTGTTGAGTTATAGCCGCATTTACGAAAATGCTCATGTTTGAGTTTTCGTGGACCATCGATCAACTTTGGTAACTAAAATTGTGGATTACACTGTATTTACACATTTTATACCCATATTTTCTATCTCCTTTTGCGAACCTTCATTTTTCATTAAGTTATAGCTACACTTAGGTAACTGCTCGTGTTCGAGTATTTGTGGGCCATTACTCAACTTTGGTGACTAGGATTGTGGATTGCACTATAACTGTCAATTATGTATGCTTATTTTCTATTGCTTTTCATGAACCTTCATTTTTCGTTGAGTTATAGCCTCATTTAGGAAACCGCTCGTATTTGAGTTTTCATGGGCCATCAAGCAACTTTGGTAATTACGATTCTGGATTGCATTGTAGTTGTGAATTCTATACACGTATTATCTATTAACTTTTGCGAACCTTCATTTTTCGTTGAGTTATAACCGCATTTAGGAAATTGCTCGTGTTTCAGTTTTCGTGTGGCATCAATCAACTTTGGTGACTACGATTGTGGAGGACACTATAGTTGTCCATTCTATTCATGTATTTTTTATCACCTTTTATGAACCTTCATTTTTCGTTGAGTTATAGTCGTATTTAGGAAACCGCTCATATTAGAGTTTTCATGGGCTGTCGATCAACTTTGGTGACAATGATTGTGGATTGTACTATAGTTTTCCATTATGGACACGTATTTTCTATAACATTTCACAAACCTTCATTTTTCGTTGACTTATAGTCACATTTAGGAAACTGCTTGTGTTTCAGTTTTCGTGGGCAATCGATCAACTATGGTGAGTACGATTATGGATTACATTGTAGTTGTGCATTCTATATGCATATTTTCTATCGCATTTCACGGACCTTCATTTTTTGTTGAGTTATAGTTGCATTTAGGAAAATGCTCATTTTTTAGTTTTCGTGGGCCATCGATCAACTTTGGTGACTACGATTGTGGATTGCACATTAGTTGTCCATTTTGTACACGTATTTTCTATCGCTTTTCATGAACCTTCATTTTTTCCTGAGTTATATCTGCATTTAGGAAACCACTCATATTTGAGTTATCGTGGGTCATCGATCAACTTTGGTGACTATGATTGTGTATTGCACTGTAGTTATGCATTATGAAAACTAAATTTC
This sequence comes from Sequoia sempervirens, assembly GCA_007258455.2. Lineage (NCBI taxonomy): Eukaryota > Viridiplantae > Streptophyta > Pinopsida > Cupressales > Cupressaceae > Sequoia > Sequoia sempervirens. The sequence continues at coordinate 30,076,299 of VDFB02000010.1, read as the reverse complement.
TATCACCTTTCGGGAACCTTCATTTTTTGTTGAGTTATAGCCACATTTAGGAAACCGCTCGCGTTTGAGTTTTTGTGGACCACCGATCAACTTTGGTGACTACGATTGTCCATTGCATTGTAGTTGTGAATTCTATACTCATATTTTCCATTACCTTTTGCGAACCTTCATTTTTTATTGAGTTATAACCGCATTTAGGAAACCTCTCGTGTTTGAGATTTCATGGGCCATCGATCAACTTTGATGACTAAAATTGTGGATGGCACTATCATTATCCATTTTATACACGTATTTTCTATAGCCTTCCACGAACGTTCATTTTCATTGAGTTATAGGCTTATTAGGAAACTGCTCATATTTGAGTTTCCGTGCGCCATCGATCAACTTTGCTGACTATGATTGTGGATTGCACTTTAGTTGTCCATTCAATAAGTGTATTTTCTATAGCCTTTTACAAACCTTCATTTTTCATTGAGTTATAGCTGTATTTAGGAAACTACTCGTGTTTGAGTTTTTGTGGGCCATTGATCAACTTTGGTGACCACGATTGTGTATTACACTATAGTTTCTCATTTTGTACATGAATTTTCTATTTCCTTTCACGGACCTTCATTTTTTGTTGAGTTAATGCCACATTTAGGAAATTGCTCGTGTTTGAGTTTTCATGGGCCATTGATCAACTTTGCTTTTTGTATGCATAACTTTGCTTTTTGTATGCATATTTTTAATCGCGTTTCTCGAACCTTCATTTTTTGTTGAGATATAGCTGCATTTCAGAAAATGCTCTTGTTTGAGTTTTCATGGGCCATCGATCAACATTGATGTTTACCATTATGGATTACACTGTAGTGATGCATTTTATATGCATATTTTTTATTGCCTTTTGTGAACCTTCATTTTTTGTTGAGTTATAGCGAAATTTAGGAAACCGCTCGTGTTTGAGTTTTTGTGGGCCATAGATCAACTTTGGTGACTACGATTGTGAATTGCACTGTACTTGTGCATTCCATACTGGTATTTTCTATCAGCTTTCGAGAATCTCCATTTTTTGTTGAGTTATAGCCAAACTTAGGAAACCGCTCGTATTTGAGTTTTCGTGGGCCATCGATCAACTTTGGTGAGTACAATAGTGGATTGCACTATAGTTGTGCATTCTATACATGTATTTTCTATTGCCTTTCATGAACCGTCATTTTTTGTTGAGTTATAGCCACATTTAGGAACTGCTCGTGTTTGAGTTTTTGTGGGCCATCAATCAACTATGGTGACTACGATTGTGGATTGTACTGTAGTTGTGCATTATAAATGCATGTTTTTAATTGCCTTTGAAAAAAAATCTTTTTTGTTGAGTTGTAGCCGTATTTAGCAAACCGACTCGTATTTGAGTTTTCGTGTTCCATTGATCAACTTTGGTGACTACGATTGTGGATTGCACTGTAGTTGTCTAATCTATACATGCATTTTCTATTGCCCTACGCGAACCTTAATTTTTTGTTGAGTATTAGCTACATTTAGGAAACCGCTAGTGTTTGAGATTTTCTTGGGTGATAGATCAACTTTGGTGACTACGATTGTGGATTGCTCTGTAGTTGTCCATTTTGTACATGTATTTTCTATCACCTTTAGCGAACCTTCATTTTTTGTTGAGTTATAGCCGCATATAATAAACCGCTGAAGTTTGAGTTTTCGTGGGCCATCCATCAACTATGGTGACTACGATTGTGGATTGTACTCTAGTTATGCATTCTATATGCATATTTTTAATCCCCTTCCACGAACATTCATTTTTTGTTGTGTTATAGCCATATTTAGGGAACCAATTGTATTTTCGTTTTCATGGGCCATTGATCAACTTTGGTGACTACGATTGTGGATTGTATTGTAGTTGTCCAATCTATATGTGTATTTTCTATAGCCTTTCGTGAACACTTTTCATTGAGATATGGCCGCATTCATGAAATGCTTGTGTTTGAGTTTTCCTGAGACATCGATCAACTTTGGTGACTACGATTGTGGATGGCACTGTTGTTTTCCATTCTATACACATATTTTCTATCGCCTTTCGTGAACCTTCATTTTTTGTTGAGTTATAGTTGTACTTAGGAAACTGCTCGTATTTGAGTTTTTGTGGGCCATCGATCAACATTTGTAACTACGATTGTGGATTGCATGCTGTAGTTGTTCATTTTGTAGGCGTATTATCTATTGCCTTTCGCAAATGTTCATTTTTTGCTGAGTTATACTTGCATTTAGGAAACTGCTCTTCTTTAGCTTTCCATGGGCCATCGATCAACTTTAATGACTACAATTATAGATTGCACTATAGTTGTCCATTCTATACACATATTTTCTACCGCCTTTCGTGAAGCTTCATTTTTTGTTGACTTATAGTTGCATTCAGGAAACCGGTCGTGTTTGAGTTGTCATGAGACATCGGTCAACTTTGGCGACTACAATTGTGGATGGCACTGTAATTGTGCCTTTCTATATGCATATTTTCTATCGCCTTTTGTGAACCTTCATTTTTCATTGAGTTATAGTTGCATTTAGGAAACCGCTCATGTTCCGGTTTCCAATGGCGATTGATCAACTTTGGTGAATACAATTGTGGATTGCACTGTAGTTTTTCATTTTGTACGCATATTTTCTATCACCTTTCGTGAAACTTCATTTCTTGTTGAGTTATAGCCACATTTAGGAAACTGCTTGAGTTTGAGTTTTCGTGGGCCATCGATTAACTTTGGTGACTATGCTTGTGGATTACACTATAGTTGTGCATTCTATACGCGTATTTTCTATCACCTTTCATGAACCTTCAGTTTTTGTAGAGTTATAGCCGCATTTGGCAAACCGCTCATGTTTGAATTTTTGTCGGCCATCGATCAAATTTTGTGACTACGCTTGTGGATTGCACTGTAGTTGTGAATTCTATTTACGTATTTTCTATCGCCTTTCGTGAACCTTCATTTTTTGTTGAGTTATAGACGCATTTAGCAAACTGCTTGTGTTTGAGTTTTTGTAGGCAATTGATCAACTTTGGTGACTACGATTATGGATTGTACTATATTTCTGCATTCTGTATGCATATTTTTAGTTTCCTTTCACGAACCTTAATTTTTATTGAGTTATAGCCGCATTTAGGAAAATGCTCATGTTTGCCTTTTCTTGGGCCATCGATCAACTTTGTTGACTACTATTGTGGAGTACATTTTAGTTGTGCCTTGTATCCACGTATTTTTTATCGCCTTTGGCGAACCTTCATTTTTTGTTGAGAAATAGCAGCATTAGGAAAGCGATCGTGGTTGAGTTTTCGTGGGCCATCGATCAACATTGGCGACTATAATTTTGGATTGCACACTAGTTGTCCATTCTGTGTGTGTATTTTTTATGGCATTTCATGAAAATTCATTTTTTGTTGAGTTATAGCCACATTCAGGAAACCACTCTGTTTGAATTTTCATCACCCATCGATCAACTTTGGTGACTACGATTGTTGATCGCACTGTAGTTGTGAATTTTATATGCGTATTTTCTATCGCCTATTGCTAACCTTCATTTTTTGTTGAGTTATACCCTTATTTAGGAAATCGCCCATGTTTGAGTTTTCATGGGCCATCGATCAACTTTGGTGACCACGATTGTGGATGGGATCGTAGTTGTCCATTCTATATGCGTATTTTCTATCGCCTTTTGCAAACCATCATTTTTTCATTGAGTTATAGTCATATTTATGAAACTAATCATATTTGAGTTTTTGTGGGCCATCAATCAACTTTGGTGACTACGATCATGGATTCCACTTTAGTTGTCTATTTTGTACACGTATTTTCTATGGCGTTTCACACACCTTAATTTTTCAATGAGTTATAGCCACATGTAGGAAACAACACATGTTTGAGTTTTCATTGGCCATCAATCAAGTTTGGTGAGTATGATTGTGGATGGCACTGTAGTTATCCATTCTATACGCATATTTTCTCTCACCTTTCGTAAACCTTCATTTTTCGTTGAGTTATAGACGTATATAGGGAACCGCTCATATTTGAGTTTTCGTGGGCCATTGATCAACTTTGGTAACTACGATTGTAGATTGCACTTTAGTTGTCTATTTTGTACGCGTATTTCTATCACCTTTCACGAACCTTCATTTTTCATTGAGTTATAGCCGCATTTAGGAAACTGCTCGTGTTTGAGTTTTCATGGGCTATCGATCAACTTTGGTGACCACGATTGTGGATTGCATTGTAGTTGTCCATTCTATACACATATTTCCTATCAACTTTCGTGAACCTTCATTTTTTGTTGACTTATAGACACATTTAGGAAACCGCTTGTGTTTGAGTTTTTGTGGGCCATCGATCAATGTTAGGTGTATTTTCTATCGCCTTTCACGAACCTTCATTTTTCATTGACTTATAGCCGCAATTAGGAAACCGCTCGTGTTTGACTTTTCATCAGCGATCGATCAACTTTGGTGACTACAATTGTGGATTGCGCTTTGGTTGTCCATTCTAATGCATATTTTCTATCACCTTTCACGAACCTTCATTTTTTGTTGAGTTATAGCTGCATTTAGGAATCTGTTGGAGTTTGAGTTTTAATGGGTCATCGATCAACTTTGGTGGCTACGCTTGTGAATTAAACTATAGTTGTGCATTCCATACGCGTATTTTATATCACCTTTCATGAACCTTCATTTTTTGTTGAGTTATAGCCGCATTTAGCAAACTGCTTGTGTTTGAGTTTTTGTGGGCCATCGATCAACGTTGGTGATTACGCTTGTGGATTACATTGTAATTGTGAATTATATATGCGTATTTTCTATTTCCTTTCACAAACCTTCATTTTCTATTGAGTTATAGCTGCATTTAGGAAACTGCTCATGTTTGAGTTTTCGTAGGCTATCGATCAACTTTGGTTACTACGATTATGGATTGTATTGTACTTGTGCATTCTATACGCATATTTTTAATCGCCTTTCATGAACCTTCATTTTTTGTTGAGTTATAGTCACATTAAGGAAAATGCTCATGTTTGAGTTTTCATGGGCCATTGATCAACTTTGGTAATTACGATTGTGGATTACATTGTAGTTGTGCATTGTACATGCATATTTTTTATTGCCTTTCGTGAATGCTGATTTTTTGTTAAATTATATAAGCATTTAGGAAACCAATCATGTTTGAGTTTTTGTCGGCCATCGATCAACTTTGGTGACTATCATTATGGATTGCACTCTGGTTGTCCATTTTGTATGCGTATTTCTATCGCCTTTCGTGAAAATTCATTTTTAGTTTAGTTATAGTTGTATTTAGGAAACCACTTGTGTTTGAGTTTTCGTTGGCCATCGATCAACTTTGGTGACTATGATTGTTGATCGCACTATAGTTGTGAATTCTAAATGTGTATTTTCTATCCCCTTTCGTGAGCCTTTATTTTTTTTTGAGCTATAACCTTATTTAGGAAACCGCTCGTGTTTGAGTTTTTTTGGGCCATCTATCAACTTTGGTGACTATGATTGTGGATAGGATTGTAGTTCATGTCTATTCTATACGTTTATTTTCTATTGGCTTTTGCGAATGTTCATTTTTCATTTAGTTATTGATGTATTTATTAAATTGCTCATATTTGAGTTTTTGTGGGCCATCGATCAACTTTGGTGACTACGATTGTGGATTACACTGTAGTTATCCATTCTATATGCGTATTTTCTATTTCCTTTTATGAACCTTCATTTTTCATTAAGTTATAGCTGCTTTTAGGAAACCGCTCGTGTTTGAGTTTGTATGGGCCATTGATCAACTTTGGTGACTACGATTGTGGATGGCACGTAGTTATCTATTCTATACGCATATTTTCTATCGCCTTTCGCAAACCTTCATTTTTCATTGAGTGATAGACATAATTAGGAAACCACTCATATTTGAGTTTTTGTGGGCCATAGATCAATTTTGGTAACTATGATTGTGGATTACACTTTAATTGTCCATTTTGTACCCGTATTCCTATCGCCTTTTGTGAACCTTCATTTTTTGTTGAGATATAGCCGCATTTATGAGACCGCTCATGTTTGAGTTTTCGTGGGCCATCGATCAACTTTGGTGACCACGATTGTGGATACTGTAGTTGTCCATTCTATATGCATATTTTCTATCTCCTTTCATGAACCTTTGTTTTTTTGTTAAGTTATAACCGCATTTAGGAAACTGTTGTTGTTTGAGTTTTTGTGCACCATCAATCAACTTTGGTGACTACGCTTGTGGATTACACGCTAGTTGTGCCTCCTCCAGACATATTTTCTATTGTCTTTCGTGAACCTTCATTTTTTGTTGAGTTATAGCAGCATTTAGGAAACTGCTCGTGTTTCAGTTTGCGTGGGACATCGATCAACTATGGTGACTACGATTGTGGATTGTACTATAGTTGATCATTTTGTACACATATTTTTAATTCCTTTTCTCAAACCTTCATTTTATGTTGAGTTATAGCCGCTTTTAGGAAAACACTCATGTCTGAGTTTTAGTGGGCCATCGATAAACTTTGGTGACTAGAATAGTCGTGTACACTATAGTTGTGCATTCTATATGCGTATTTTCTATTGTTGTTGTGAACCTTCATTTTTCGTTGAGTTATAGCCACACTTAGGAAACTGCTCACATTTTAGTTTTCGTGGGCCATCGATCAACTTTGGGGACTACGATTGTGGATTGCATTGTATTTATCCATTTTGTACATGTATTTTCTATCACCTTTCGTGAATCTTTTTTTTTCTTGAGTTATAGCTGCATTTAGGAAACCGCTCGAGTTTGATTTTTTGTGGGCCATCGATCAACTTTGGTTACTACGCCTTCAGATTACAATGTAGTTTTGCATTCTATAGGCATAGTTTCTATCGCCTTTCGCGAACCTTCATTTTTTTTTGAGTTATAGCTACATAAAGGAAACCGCACGTGTTTGAGTTTGTGTGGGCCATCGATCAACTTTGGTGACTACGATTGTGGATTGTACTATAGTTGTCCATTTTGTATGCATATTTTTAATCGCCTTTCACAAACCTTCATCTTTTGTTCAGTTATAGCCGCTTTTAGGAAAATGCTCATGTTTTGAGTTTCTGTGGGCCATCGATCAGCTTTGGTGACTACAATTGTGGATTACACAGTAGTTGTGCATTCTCATTGTGTTTGAGTTTTTTTGGGCCATCGATCAACTTTGGTGATTATGATTGTGGATTGCACTGTAGTCCATTCTATACACATATTTTCTATCACCTTTCGCGAACCTTAATTTTTTGTTGAGTTATAGCCACATTTAGGAAACCAACCGAGTTTGAGTTTTTGTCGGCCATTGATCAACTTTGGTGACTACGCTTGTGGATTACACTGTAGTTTTTCATTCTATATGTGTCTTTTCTATCGCCTTTCATGAACCTTCATTTTTTGTTGAGTTAAACCCACATTTAGCAAACCGCTTGTGTTTGAGCTTTCGTGGGCCATCAATCAACTTTTGTGACTACGCTTATGGATTACACTGTAATTGTGTATTATATACGTGTATTTTCTATCAGTTATCGTGAACCTTCATTTTTTGGTTTTGTTATAGCTGCATTTAGGAAACCACTTGTGTTTGAGTTTTTGTGGGCCATCGATCATTTTTGGTGACTACGATTGTGGATTGTATTGTAGTTGTGCATTTTGTATGCATATTTTTAATTTCCTTTCACGAAACTTCATCTTTTTTTGAGTTATAGCCTCATTTTGGAAAATGCTCGTGTTTGACTTTTCATGGGCCATCGATCAACTTCAGTGACTACGATTGTAGATTACATAGTAGTTGCATTCTATACGCGTATTTTCTATCGCCTTTCGCGAACCTTCATTTTTCGTTGAGTTATAGCTGCACTTAGGAAACCGCTCGTGTTTGAGTTTTCATCGGCCATCAATCAACTTTAGTGACTAGACTAGTAGAATTTGGCATATAAGTGACTACGTGACTATAAAATTTAGTCACGTGACTAACACTAGTAGAATTTGGCAAATAAATGACTAATTTGATCATCATAAGTGACTAATTTGTTCATCAGGTAAAATCACAACTAAATAATTGTTCAAACAAATAAAAATGACTAAATAAATGACTATTACTCCTCTATTCTTTTTTCTTTCGAATTTGATCATAATCCATAGAGCTTAATCCCCCCTGATGGGACCCCTACCTAAGTGGGCAATTTGGCCGCCTAGGTTGCTTGGTGCATCAAAAATACCTATTGCATGGAAGGCATTGCCTCTCAGTGCAGTCTTAGGCCTTCACATATTTTATAAAAAAAATTAACATTTACATTCTTTAACTTTTATTACTCATTATGTTAATGAATAATTAATGTTTTTAACTATGTTTTGAAGCCAATTTGTTTTTCCTGTTGTGTTAGCATGTCAAATATATCAAAGAGAAATTGTGGTCAATTCCACCATTAAAATATGATTTTAACAATCCAATTGCATTTTGAGGGCTATCTTGTAGACACTTTCATTTCAAAAGGTTGAGTAGTTATTTCTAGAAGCTCAATTAGATTCAATTTACATAGATAATAGAAACGTAATGGTTGAGTCTATTGAAAACAAAGAGTTTTCCCTTAAAAAAAGAACATTTTGCCCTAAAAATGAAGATTTTGCCCTAAAATGAAGATTTTTCCTCAATGATGACTCTGATAGTTGTGGAGAGACCCCTCCCCAACCACCCAGTCTATATAAAAATACATTAATTATTAATTATAATAATTTTATATTTATATTTAATAATTTTTATTATAGTATACAATATATAATAATGATATAACATATATATATACTACTAAATATAATAATATTATATATAGATTAATCTGTATTACTATTATATTAAATATATATAATATATTACTTATATTTTGCATTATATAAAAAATTATTATTATTAATTATTAACTATAATAATTTTATATATGTATTTAACATAGCAAAATGTGCTCATTATTAAGATCTTGTCCATAATTTTCATTTTAATAAACATAATCTAAAACCTTTGTCGAAATGCCACCAATATGGAGAAGTGAAAGTCAAACCTTATTTTCAGGTGTAGCTTGCCAAAATGGAGAAGTGAAAGCCTCTACCCATTTTTCCGCATCGGCAATGTTGATAGTAGGACATGGTTTGTGCAGAATCTTGTGGTAAGTCACTTTTCCTGGTTTCAGTTAATTTTATTTTTCAAATTTGTATGCAGTCGAGCCATTTTTTATTATGTTCTATTACTATTTTTTCTTGAAAATGTAAGATCAGGGTTAGTGGAGGGGAGCAGGAGCATAGTGCATGAGTTGGAGGCACTGTCGAGCAAGAGGCTCGTATAGGTCAAGGGTTTGGTGGTCAGGGTTTTCAATCCCATGCATGGGGAATTTAGGGTAGTCATGTTGTTTGATGTATATTTGTTGCTCGCATTATGGGCAGATCCTCAATTATGGAAGCCTGACTCCATGCCTTCCATCATGCTTAGCCATTTGAGGTAACCTTCTTCACTTGTGATGCTTATTTGTGGAATACCCTAACTTTTATCTCTCTTTGTTTTTTGTTTCACAACTATGGAAATCACTCAAACATAGAACAATCTTGTTTCACACATGTTCCCTAGATTATTTTCATTTTATTAGCTTCACATTACTTTTGAAGTTGTATATGCTTTGTTTCAGTAGTTAAAAAGAGCTGAAACAGAGCATATACAAGGATCATTCTACTGTTGTCTTACTCCTACAACCTGTTGAATTGTCAATTATCACTCTCACACTCCCATTGCCTCTATAGACTTCAACATATTTACAAATATCATAAATCATAATTGTCCTTTCCTACACTAAAGGACTTCCAAGCATCAAGGAGCATGAAAACTCACCTTTGTCATGCCATTTAGGCAACCACCATGATACATATCAACCAACCATGACACATTTGCAACCACCATGACACATAGTAACCAACCATGTCACATTTGCAACCACTACCAAGACATTAATAACCACCCTGATAACAGTGCAACCATCATCTTAGTGATGTTGCCCAAGTGGAGTTGCTTGTGTGAAGTTTTTTTCTGTGCTTGCCTCCTTGTTGTGACTGGTAGTTGAAACGACCTTATGGGATCCTAGATTGCTTTCATCATTCTTTGATAATTTTGATTATGAAAGAGTTAACTAAAAAGATAATAACTATGTTGTTAAATCAAATGAGCATTATGTAACCTCATGTGAATGACACATTTGATTGTGAAGAAGTTTAAATAGCTCAATTTATAAATTTTGACTTGCTAAAATTTAAAAGTAAATGCATCTATGTACCCTCCCGTAGGACTCATAAGTGTTTAAGATGAACCAGATTAGGCAAATTAAATGTGTCAATTGCATGTTTCATTCATCTTGATTAGCATGTTATCGTGAATTATTGTTGTGAAGACCAAGTCAAACTGGGATGAAAATAGAAAGGAAAACAAAGTGAATGGATAGAAAACTATGGATATATGCTATGTATGGCTTTTAACATCTTTTTTTTCTATTTGCATTTTACCTCTTAACATAGCATTGTATAATGTATTTAAATGCCATTCAAAATAGTTCCACATGCCCCATATTATGTGTGTAATGTTGCAATAATAATCCTCATGCCTATATGGATATATGCGCAACAATTTAATTTATGTTATAACTTGTAAGGCCACCCGGTCAATTGTCAATAATGCATCTAGGATCTTTGACGTTTGGATGTTTAACGTTATAATCAATATGAGGATGATAATTTTAAATCATGTGATAATGCTTATAATACAAAATTATTCTTATGTCAAATAGTGAATGGAAAGACAATAAATTTTAATGGTCATACTATCAATGGACTTAAGTAAACAAATTCACATTTAGAAATATCTACATAGAAGCCAAAGCATATGAGAAGAGCAAATATTGGATATGAGTTAAATAAATGTTATGAACTGTACCATATACGAATTGTGGTTAAGGCTTGAGGGAATCAAGGAAAGGGAAGAGAGTAATTCTTTTATGGAATTTCTTGCATGAAGTCATTGTGTTTATTTATTACTCTATTCTTTCCCATGGTTAACCAAATATGAAATTAAGTTTTTGGTTAGCACATATATTATATATTGATACTTAGCTATTGTCTTATTGAAGAGTCTTGTTACTATTTAAATAATAAGATCCTCAAAGCCTTATGCTTACAATAATTATAAAAAGAACTCCCACATAATTATCACATAAGATAATTGTCACATCCCTCCTGTAACCAACTCCCATAGTGGAAGAAAATCAAATAAATAAATATGATTTTGACTTAATGAAAGTTGGTGGAGAAGACAATTTGAATTTATGAAGCATGGGGCAATGCATCGTAGAAGTGATGACCGTGCCATGAAAGAGGCATGGAGACCTTGGAAATAACACACAGTACAAATATTGAAACCATCCTCCTCCCATGACTTCAATAAATACACATTTAAGGCTGAGTAGTTCATTATTATTAGGCCCCCAATAAGTTAGTAGCTTGTAGTTAACGTGTTAGAAGAGATAGACCAAATATTAATTTCTCCCCAGTCAAACAAATCTAGAAGCAATCCAAAGACTTCCTACATGGTGAGCAAATGATGTTATGCATAAACATGATAGATCCAGAAAGAAAAAAGAGGAACCGTAATAGATTACTCTTGAAATTTAGAAAAGTTGTTAATCTTGATTTGAAGCGGTTGTAAGTGATTGATTATTTCAAATCTTTTATTGCTACCACCACTTACTTAAACTAAGACAATTCCAATGACATGCTTGAAGGAGATTTAGTTTATAGTACATTAATGACCTCTAAGTTGTTGAGATGGTTATGCTTCTTCATGTGATATTTAGGAACTTTCAGTATGAGGGTATGTGCAGGATCATGAAGGGCCAAAAAGTGGCAATATTATGGGTATTTATAGGGTATGTGGCTGACGACTTTTTTTTTACCCAAAATTGATGAAACGAAAAGGGTTTTTAGAGGAGATTCTCAGATTTCCACCAATAAAAATTATGCTTTAATTTGAATTTAATAAATAATTATTATTCATTTTCTATTAGAATTACGACTAAAGTCCTGATCGATAAGCTGATTGAAAAACATCTATAACTTTCAAATGGTATCACATTTTGAATCTGAAATATGTGTCACATTCTATGGTTCACATACTATAGGATTAAAAAGAAAAATTAAATTTCATGAAGTTTTCACCAAGTTAAGGTGGTCCGGACATACAATTTTTATATTTTTAAAGTTGTAATAAAAAAATCATAATTAATTATTTACTTGGAAAAAAATTACAAAAAAATATGCATCACATCCGGACATAAGTCCTCTACTTATATGTAAAATACTATAAAAAAAATATTATCATTTTATTATGGTTAGGGTGGTCAGACAGACACATACTTCTTATTTTTTCCCTGAAATTTAAGTACTACTGCATTGAAATTTCAATTTTTCACCAAATAGATTTTATTTATTTTTAAATAAACCTAGTAGTTTAGAAACTAAATTCAATTTTCTACATATTCTATTCTTACATATTTTTGAAATAATATAGATAACTTATTCAAATTTTTACGTCAATTTTCCTAACACTGATTTTTCTGATTTTTTTGCCACTTAAGGGCCTATTTTTTCCATGATGATCCTGCACATACCCATGAATTTTAGTGAGTTTACAGTTTAGATGCCAAATCACTTTGAGATGCTATTTGGTCATTATATGCCAAGTTTAATAGAACTATTGAGTAATTAAAGGGCCCATGTGAAGGTTTTTTATAGAATTTGAGCTTGTCTATTGTATTTTTTGGTTAACTCTGTTGGTTTGATATGTCATGTTACTAGTCAAAAGTATAATGTTAATCTAAACGGTTGTCAAAATATTGATGGACATTTTCATATTTTCTAGATGTAGGATCCTTTTCTGTAAGTTTTGACAGTGAGTAATATTTGTAAATGCTGACATGACCTGGTATTTCATGTATTTCATTACAAAATGATATCAAATGGTATTCGTAGTCATATCTTTATAGGGTTTTAATTATTCTGTAGCTGCATGTGCTTATTTTTTTGGTATCATAAAATACTTTAGACAATGGAAAATCCCAAAGGAATCAAGGATGAGGATAATAATGGTTTTGTATAGGGAGAAGACAATAATGGCATTCCCTTAAATTTCCTATTAGTACATCCCTTGCACCTCCTCAAATTTGACAGAATCCATCTGATCTTTTCAGTGTATAGGTTTGAAAATTGGTAGAAGGAAAATTGTGTTTGGTATAACACCAATACAATCTAATATTATGAAAGAATCTAAAGCATTTGATATTAGTGCCTGTTCTGAGGGTTGTGTAATGGCAAGAAGCTCAGAAGCAGAGAATTCATCCATAGTAGCATGCTTGTCATAATTTCCTCTTCAGCTTGGGGTTCTATAGGGAGAATTCATTCCATAGTAGCAAGCATTTCTTTATTTCTTCATCAACATGGTGGAATTTATTTGCTTGCAGCATTTTCTGCTCCACAAATTAACATTCTAGGCATCTATAGAGAGATTTTCAATTTATCCCATAGTAGCATGCTTCTCATAATTTCTCTTCAACTTGGTGGAATTTATTTGCTTGCATTTGCTGCTTCAGAAACTCATGTACTCGGGCCTTGTAATTCTATACAGAGAAATAGTTTGTAATTCTATAAAAAGGGCAAGATAAGTCTCAAGGTAGAAATTACCTGTATTACAGAGAGGAAGTCGTGTGTGTGAAGTGCACTTCCAAATTGTGGCAAGATTTTTTATTTTTTGAAACCCTAAAGCATATGATCAATTACAAGTATTTCCACAGACATTAGGGTAGAGTTGCTTCAAAACTAGAATTGTTTCATGCAAAAAGTGTAAACCTGAACTTTTAGCTAAATTCAAAAAACATTGTCCTGCTTTCCATTAATTTAGTAAAGTAACAGGGGAATTATCTTATAAAATGCACTCAGAAAACAAAATAACCACTATTTGCACTGCCAATAGCAACCTCAAATTTTATGATAATGTTAATTGCAGATTAAAATTTTACAAAAAATCATGTCTGTGAGCAACATATAAATAATGGCGATAAGTTGAAAAATAAAAAGTGTCAAGGAAATTAAGTTTATTGTGATAAAAAATAACGTGTGCCTGCCAACAACACAGCAAATGAATTTCTCAGAAGTAATTGAAAAACAATATGCCATTGAGATATTATATCCTCCACTATTTATACATGGGCATGAAAACCTTGGGCTCTTACCACCGGGTTCTCAGTAGGGTTTGTTCTATCCAGTTTGGCACAGACACAAAAGTGAAAACTATAATGAGAAAATACCTTCAAAAGGCATGCAATGATATATGAGATACATAAATGTATATGATTACTGACATTTTAATTTAACACTTGTAAACTAACAGTTGAATATGCAATATGTGAAAATTTAAATTAGGTTTAGTTTTACCTGAATTTTTTAGCTATATATGTGTCTGGTTTTGTTCACAGTTTCATAAACTTCATTGTTCCTCAAAATTATTTGTACTGCACCCACTATCATTAGGGTCACTGGATATAATAGAAAATTTATTGATTCATTTCTAGATTATGCCATCAGGTCTATTTATGAGTTTTTCTCCCATCTGCACTGGTGGATTAATTTGAGGATGATGCAACGTTCAGAAGTTGCAATTAAGAAACAAAACCGTGAAAAAATATTTGCAGAAGGAAAAAAAATAGCCAATATGGTTGTCAGTGAATCCGACAATTTTCAGGAGAAAAAAGATTCTCCTACCCACGTTCTTGCATCTATCAGCTAAATATTAATTTCAAATTTTGATTTTTTATTTATATATGTGCATAGTATTTAGATTAATAATTTTGATTTACTTATGGTAATATTCTGTTTTGCAAGGTCCATTTGGTTGTGGTGTAATGGTAATTGGCTTTTTGGGTAAGTCTCAAGTTTGATTCTCACTGTATGATAATGTGATCCAACACCATAGACTCTTAATGGGGCACCACTCTTTGAGACCATCAGAAACTACCTTCTACTTGGTTGTGTAGTGGCAGCAAAATATATAGCAATCTACGATAACAGTAAATTAACCATTACCTCATTGTAGAAGCTTCCATGCACCATCCCAGATCCTGATTTAAATACTAAATCTCTTTTTCTGGATTTGATTTTTAATTTCTTATATTCTTGCATTAAATACTAAATCTAATTTTTTGGATTTAATTTGATTTTTTGTTTCTTATATTATGTGATTCTAGCATTGCCATGGGGTTTCAGTATGCTATGCCTATCAAAAAAGAGCATGTGCTCAGTGACAATGATATAAAGTAGTTCAAGGTTTTGTAAGGTACGAGATTTTATCACATGACCTCATAGCTCTATGATGGTTGTTTTGGTGTTTTTAAAGTTCTACTTGCTTTGTTGCCATTATGATGATGATTTTTTTTTAAACTAAAGTTTTTGTTTTTGTGTCAGCATTCTTTGCTCTGCAGACATCATTTTGATAACATTTCTGGTTAAATGGTTGTACTCCTCTTTTGCTGCAAAATAAGCAAGTAATTTTTGTGACATTGGCCAGCTGTGTGTACAAGTTTTACTTCTTTAACCTATGGAGGGGGGGAAATGAACAAGAAATAAAGAGACAGTGACGTGATTATGTATATTACAGGCTTGTTATTGAATATGTTGTTTAGGCTCCAAGACATGCGATATAGTAGCATTTTAGTATTTGAAATACATTTATGGTTGCTATCTGAGAGAATTTTTGAGACAAAACTAACTGTGAAGTTTGAGTGTATTTACAACCAGCTTTTGATGTTAATTAGATGTTTAAATTGTTGAATATGCCAGCTGAGTGTAAATATTTGCTTGTTATGCCACTCTTTTTCCTAAACAAGAAAGAAAGAGATAATGCCATGGTTATGCATCTATATTCTTAAACTAACTGTAGGTTGGACTTCTTATGTTTGTAGTTGATGCTTAAATATCTTCAACATGTTAGTGTTTGAATTTTTAAAATGCATTTTAGGGCTGGGGGTTTGAGAGAATTTCTTGGACAAATTTACTAGTAAGCTTGAAGGTTTCTACTGCCTGAGGAGTTTGATGATAATTAAATAACTAGTTCTCAAATATTCCAGATGAGTATAAATTTTTGCTTCTTACTCTGCTTTTTCACATAAACAAGGAGTAAAGAGACAATGACATGGTTATGCATGTATAGACCTATTCTCTAAGCTCTAAAACTAATCCTAGGTACAAATTATTAAATATGTAGTTAAGTCTTTAAGATGTGCAATATTGCAATGTTCCAAGCATTTAAAATGAATTCTATGGCCTTGTTTTTGAGAAAATTTCTAAGACAAAAAGTTACAAGTTTTTTGTTTCACCTAGGGCAGACTAAAATAGAAAGATCGAGAGAGAATTTCATCCTTATGCAAGCATAGGCCTGTGTTCACTGGAACACTAGAGAATTCATAATGTGCTTTATTGTTGTGTACTTGAGAGAATTTCTGAGACAAAATTCAATATCAAGCTAGAACATATTTTTCTTAAGATTTAAATTTAGATGCATGTTTATTTATAAACATTTGAAATTTGAGCACATGAATTATGCTTCATGCCTTACACTTCAACCTAGTGTTGGTGACCCAAAATGTATTCCATAATTCAAGAGGATGAACCAAGACCTAGAATTGGGGATGTTTGTCAGTCGAGATTAATGAGACAAGACTTATGGCTAGACTTGCAAGCAATTAAAGACCAATTGACAAGAGTGGGTGACTGTTCTGCACTTTTGGCTCTCCAAGGCCAAGGAGGATGATTTTAGAGGTGACCAATGAGACAATTATAGAAAAAATGACACATTAGGTTGTTAGATACTCCTTATCATATCTATAGGATTGTCTCAAGGATATGTTACGAAACATTCACTACTCTAGCTCACTGACAACAAGAATAAAAATCTCCTTTAAGCAGATAAAGGCAAGCCATGCATGAAACCAAGACTATTAGTAAAGGCTTTCTCCCCTCCCCCCCTCTCTCTCTATATATAATATAATAACCATCATTTGCACAAAATGCACAAAATTGAGCCCATAATTTAGAACACAATTGATAATTGATAATTCAATGTCAATTGTCAAATAATAAATGTTAATGATAAATCAAAATAGTTTATATCATAGTAGTATTACTTGGAGTTGGGATTGACTTGGAAAACCAGAAGTATAAACTCAATTCAATGACATGGGATTTAATGAGGAAAAATTTAGGGAAAAAATGGTGTTTTCCATCTGATGCAGTGAAAAATTGGCTTTATTTTTTGTTTTTTAACTAGAGCAAGGGTTTGGGGACAACAGTCTCTAGTGGGGGTCTAAGGGAAACACCCCTCGTGTTCTCTGTTGCAATATAGGGCAGAGTTTAGGGGCACAGCCTCTGCTACCAAGGCCAAATTAAGGCCTTCAAGCCCACAAGGACCTCCATTGCACATGTAGTTTTTCCTTCTTGCTTGCAAAAGTAAATGTAACAATGTAAATGGCAAATGATTAAAACATAAAATTGAATATGCGCTGGGGTTTTAGGGAGTGAAATAACAATTTTTTATGTTGGGTGGCCTTGTTTCCCCCCATAAAGGGTTATTTTTTTATTTTTTTCTTTCAAGATGATGGAGAGGATATGCTTTATCCATGCCCCCAAACATCTCGCAACAGGGGAGCATGAGAATGCATCCGTATATTGATTGTATGCTATTGCATAATTTATTGAAAAGGAGTTCTTCCACTATAACATAGATTATTGCAAAGTTTGACAAGGAAGAAATGCATATGCGGTTTTGTTTAACATATACTATGGTGGAAATATTAGGATATGCTTCTGTTGAAGTGTGAAGTATATGTGAATTTTTCAATACTTGTTCTCTTTTTCACAATGCATGATGCTAAGAATTCTATCATCATTATAAAAGGAATAGTTTCCCTTTCCCTTTCTCAGCCATGACCAGGACAAAAAATTAAATCCATATAAACATTTATTTACTCTAAGTTATGTTAGCATGATGATTCAAGGGTGATATTTTGTGTGAAATACTAGACTTGTACCTCATTAGCATAATAGTTAATCCATCGGTTTCTTTCATACCGTTCAGTGTTACTATTTTCTAAATGGTGCAAAACAACAAATTTTTAAGATGTACATTGTTGAGCTATTTTTTCCCAAAGTTCCTTTAATGCTTTAAAACTCCAAAATTATTGCCTTGTTTTGACTTATTGATGCTTTACCTTTTTCATTATATTATAGAACATTTTCATGGGTTGTTGGAAAGTCTTCCCTTGGGCTACTGAGTTTGGTTACAAGTGATTCATCCAAGTTATTAATCTCCATCTTGTTATTATTAGATATAGTCCTTTAATATCTTTTATACTAGACTCCAATTGAAGTAGATTACTATATTGATGAAGCAAAGTTGCATTTTCATGCCACATTCTACTATACCATATACGTTGTTTGAATAATGTTTTAGTCAAATTTGAAAGTAGCAATTGAGGTAATGAAATGAATAAAGGAAGGAAATATTGCAAGTTATGTTTGTTAACTTGCTCCTCTTGTTCAACCTAATAGTGAATGCAGAATCACAAGCTATGCTAGTAAAAGAGATGGGAAAGAAAGGGGTTAAAAGATGGAGGCCAACTATAGCAAAGAAGAAACCATCACCCTCTCTGGAAAATAATGAAAATCCAAGTAATAACATACACAATAAGGACCCAGAAGATCAAAATTAGATGAAAAGGGGTAGAGCAAAGGGGTTGAAAAGAGAACCATATCCTATTATGGAAAATGAAGAAAAGGGCGAGAATGATGGCAAATCTAGTGAATTGGTGGATCGAAAACAAATTTTTGAGTTAAATCACTGTGAAGGTTTGCTTATTACACCTATTTTCTTGAATCTCATAAGCTAGCTTGGTTACAATTTGTGTGTGAGTGACGAATTTGTGTGCTCTTGAGTTCTTGTGACTTTGTTTCTACATGGGTTAATTAACTTGATTTGAAAGTCTAGCTATGTGTTAGTGTATATATAAAGATGATTCCATTATATGTGTGACATGCCTTTGTCATTGTGTTGGAATGTTTTAGCATGCTGTGTTTTGTGTAATTTTGTCTCAGAATTCAGTTATGGCTTACTTTTGTTTGCAATCCTTATAAGGAGAATGCATCACAACATTCACTTTGTAGCTATTTAATGGTTCCTATTAATTATCAAGGTTTTCCATGTTTATAATCTATCATGTATGTTTGAATCTCTTACCAATTCATCTTTTTGTTATATGGTTTGATTCAGTTTTTTTAATCTTTTGTTGATTGGAATAGGAAAATTTTAATTTCATATGATATGATTTAGAATGGTTCAATTGAACGTCGAATTGCTTCCATCCAAGCAATTCGTGATGCAGAGATCGAACATGTGCTTACTCAATTGAGAGTGGAACACTCAATGTTTTCAAAGGAACAACTTAGCATGCCACTTCTACAATTCTTGAAAGAATACTTCCCAAACACTATTGCTATAAAGAACTTAGAAAGAATTATTGAATTTCAAAGAAATACTCAAAACTATGATGTGGATGGAAGTCATGTTGGAGAGAAAGAATGGCGTATGTCACTTGGGTATCAAGGATCATTTGAACAACAATCAGTTTATGTTGATGACCAAACTATAGTGATGTCGACACCTGTTGGTTTTCACTTTACGAGTTCTCCAGGTTGGACATGAGCACTTGTAATATGATTGTCATGTTGAAGATTTTTTAATATAAGGTCTTTACTAGATTTTTATTTCTTTTTACATAAGAATCGGATATCACAATCCTTTGGTAATATTGAATTCATGTGTTGTTCATATGAGTCTTTTTTCTTGGCAGTGAAAGAAAAATTTATTCATAGCATTGGTATTCACATTTCCAACCTAGTAAAGTATCTTCAAAGATAAAGTTCTACTCTCTGTTTATTTTAATTTTTATACTTGCACATTTCATAGTTTTCTAGTATGTCACTTCTATCTGATCTTGACATATTGATGCAAGCTCTCACAATGTCTTCACTTTTTGTATTTTTATTTTGACTTATTAAGTATGTTTCCTCTATTATTAGGCTTTTGAAGAGAATTTTGAAATCAAAATAATCGATGGAGAAAGTTCATTTTAGACTCCTAACATGGTACAACTTTGTTATGATGGTTTCATGTTATTTAGTCTTGTTCTAATGAAGAGGAATGTATATTGTAGTAGCAATTGCTTTCATAGGCCCTTTATAAAGACTTTACTTATTCATTTCATACAAAACATGAAATTTCTTCTCTGCAAGAAGATGGCATGGTAAAATACATCACCATATTATCAATTACTCAGCTAAGTAATTTATTCTCATCCATATAAAATAATTTTCTTAAAAAAGGGATGTTGCCTTATGTGGATGTCTGCACTTTTTATGATAATCCTTTCATATGACTATCATGGGTTATTATGCATTTCTATCAGACAATATCTCTTATCAATCGAAGGCATTATAATGATTACAAAAGATTAAAAATAAATAAGTACTATTAAAACTCTCTCCCAACCTCTATCACTACAATGCCATAGCTAATACGTCGGGTCTACATTTTTCAAATTGATCCATGGAGGTTAACGCAAAAAAAACCAATCAAACTTGTTGATCAAGAGCAGATAGGTCAATGTGACCATGTAAAATGGTGGTTTAAGACAATAGTAGAATATTGTCTATACTAGCACAAGATGAAGATGTGGGATGAATCTTTCCTTGGTTGATGAGATCTTGAATTTGATGCCAAATCTTACTGTTCTCCCAAATCAATTTGCAATGGAGATATTTGTTTAGAAGTGAAGATCCTGGAAGACATCCTTTACTACTATAGCTGTTGATCAAGATGTTGCATCTGTTGTGTACCAGGCTTGTTAAAGGCTCCACTTCTTAGGATGAGCAATTGTCTTGAGAATATCACAAGAAACATGAACTTCTACATGAGACACATTGGCATATACCAAATTGTCTTGAATCTTCATAAAGGTATTGTCATAGCTGCAGTAATTGACTTTAATGGGCCAATGTTTTGGCTCAGCTTTTTATTCTTATCTCGGTCAAAGGCACATGACTTTCCATGGGCTTGATGCCTTACTTGAAAATAGATTGGTGCTTGACTTGTATCTCCTGATTAGAGATATGAGTATGGTTGAGGATGAGTATTTTTCATAAGGCTTATGATATTCTTCTGGCTTCCATTGTGATGTTAACATGGGTTACCCCTTCCATTGTGAGGCTTTAGGGTGGGCATCGACACTTAGGATAGTGGTGTTAGGGCTGGTTACTTTTTGTGAATGATTAGGGGTGGATTTCACAATTAGATATTTTCATGCGCAATATTCAGAATCATTATTGTCTGAGCCTTGTGGTTCTAGGACCACTTCTCTTTATGCCATCTCTTGCTTTTCTATATCATTGGAGTTGGGTTGTTGTCTCATGAAATTTTTGTTCCTAAGTCATTTTGGTATATTAATCTTTCCTCTATGTAATCCTTCATTCTGAAATACTCATGTCTTTAATTTGTTTTCACATATGAAACCAAACCAATTTCATCTTATAGCTAGTGTCAAGAGCTTTCCAACACTTTAAAAGGGGAAAAAATTAGAGTTCCGACAATAAAGTTATGCAAAGAGAAGAAAATGGTCATAAAGGGTCCAAAAGTGTGATTTCTAACTAGAAGTGTACAAGGGAAAAATGACATTGAGAATGGAAAAGTCTGATTTATAACTAGGAATGAAAAAGGGAAAAATGACAGATACTAGAAAAGTACAATTTCTAACTAAGTGCTTGAAATGAAATGAAATGAAATAAAGAAATGCATGATCTTATATTGAGTGAAAGTTGGAAAAATGGCTTAGAAAGCATGAAAATGTGTTTTTCCACCAAATGGTTTAATTTACTTAAAATGACAAACTGGCTTCA
>VDFB02000010.1:29930207-30054078 GCA_007258455.2 Sequoia sempervirens | reverse complement strand
GAACCTTTATTTTTCGTTAAGTTATTGCCGCATTTAGGAAACCGCTGATGTTTGAGTTTTTGTGGCCAATCAATCAAATTTGGTGACTACAATTGTGGATTGTACTGTAGTTGTGCATTTTGTACACATATTTTTAAACATTTTTTACAAACCTCCATTTTTTTTGAGTTATAGCTGTATTTCGGTAACAACTAATATTTGAGTTTTCATGGGCCATCAATGAACTTTGGTGACTATGATTGTGGATTGCACTATAGTTGTGCAATCCGTATGCGTATTTTCTATCGCCTTTTCTGAAAATTCATTTCTCAACGAGTTATACCCGCATTTAGGAAACCACTCGTGTTTGAGTTTTCGTGGACCATCGATCAACTTTGGTGACTACGATTATGGCTTGCACTATAGTTGTCCATTCTGTATACGTATTTTCTATTGTCTTTATTGAACCTTCATTTTTTGTCATAGCCGCATGTAGGAAAACCGCTAAGGTTTGAGTTTTCGTGGACCATCGATTAACATTGGTGACTACGCTTGTGGATTACACTGTAGTTGTGCATTCTATACACGTATTTTATAGTGCCTTTAAGCAACCTTGTTTTTTGTTCAGTTATAGCCGCATTTAGGAAAAAACACACAAGTTTGAGTTTTTGTGGGCCATCAATCAACTTTGGTGACTACGCTTGTGGATTACTCTATAGTTGTGTATTTTATATGCGTATTTTCTATCACCTTTCGCGAACCTTTATTTTTTGTTGAGTTATATCTGCATTTAGTAAACCGTTCATGTTTGAGTCTTGTGGGCCATTGATCAAGTTTGGTAACTATGATTGTGAATTTTACTGTAGTAGTGCATTTTGTATGCGTATTTTGAATTGCCTTTCATGAAGTTTCATTTTTTGTTAAGTTATAGTCGCATTTAGGAAAATGCTAGTGCTTGAGTTTTCATGGGCCATCGATCAACTTTGGTAACTATGATTATGGATTACACTGTAGTTGTACATTCTATACGCGTATTTTTTATCTCCTTTTTGTATCCTTCATTTTAGCTTAGGAAACCGCTCGTCCTTGAGTTTTCGTGGGCCATTGATCGACTTTGGTGACTACGATTGTGGATTACAGTCTAGTTTTCCATTGTCTACGTGTATTTTCTATTACCTTTCACGAACCTTCAATTTTTGTTGAGTTATAGCCGAATTTAGGAAACCACTCGTTTTTAAGTTTTCTTGGGCCAGTGATCAAATTTGGTGATTACAATAGTAGATTGTACTATCGTTGTGTATTATGTACGCATATTTTTAATTTCCTTTCATGAACCTTCATTTTTTGTTGAGTTATAGCCGTATTTAGGAAATCGCTTGAGTTTGAGTTTTCGTGGGCATTCAAACAACTTTGGTTACTACACTTGTTGATTACACTATAGTTGTAAATTCTATATGCTTATTTTCTACTGCCTTACGCGAACCTTTATTTTTCATTGATTTATAGTCGTACTTAGGAAACCTCTCATGTTTGAGTTTTCGTGGGACATCAATCAACTTTGGTGACTACGATTGTGGATTGCATTTGTAGTTGTCCATTATGTATGTGTATTTTCTCTCGCCTTTCGTGAACCTTCATTTTTTGTTGAGTTATAGCCAAATTTAGGAAACAGCTCCAGTTTGAGTTTTCGTGGGCCATTGATCAACTTTGGTGACTACGCTTGTTGTTTACACTGTAGTTGTGCATTCTACACGTGTATTTTCTATTACCTTTTGCGAACCTTCATTTATTGTTGAGTTATAACCGTATTTAGGAAACCATTCTTGTTTGAGTTTTTCTGGGCCATAGATATACTTTGGTGACTGGGATTGTGAACCTTCCTTTTCTATTGAGTTATACATTTAGGAAACCGTTCTTGTTTGATTTTTTTGGGCCATCAATCAACTTTGGTGACTACAATTGTGGATTGTATTGTAGTTTTGCATTATGTGTACGCATATTTTTAATCACCTTTCACAAACCTTTATTTTTTGTTGAGTTATAGCCACATTTAGGAAACCAGTCGTGTTTGACTTTTTGTGGGCCATCGATCAACTTTGGTGACTATGATTGTGGATTGCACTGTAGTTGTGCATTGTGAACACTTATTATCTATCACCTTTTGTGAATTATCATTTTTATTTGAGTTATAACTGCAATTAGGAAACAACTCGTGTTTGAGTTTTTGTGGGCCTTCGATCAACTTTGGTGACTACGCTTGTGGATTGCACTATAGTTATGCATTCTATATGTGTATTTTTTATTGCTTTTCACGAACCCTGACTTAATGTTGAGTTGTAGTTGTGCATTTTGTATGCATATGAGTGTTCGTGTGCCATCGATCAACTTCGTTGACTATGATTGTGGATTGAACTGTAGTTGTCCATTCCGTACGCAGATTTTCTTTCAATTTTCGTGAACCTTCTCTTTTTGGTGAGTTATAGCTGCATTTAGGAAACCGCACATGTTTGAGTTTTCCTGGGCCATTGATCAGTTTCGGTGACTACGATTGTGGATTGCATTGTAGTTGTAAATTATGAATGCTAATTTTATATCACCTTTTGTAAACCTTCATTTTGTGTTGAGTTATAGCTGCGTTTAGGAAACCACTCATGTTTGAGTTTTTCTAGGCCATTGATCAACTTTGGTGATTATGCTTGTGAATTACACTATAGTTGTCCATTCTATATGTGTATTATCTATCACCTTTCAGGAATTTTCATTTTTTGTTGAGTTATAGCCACATTTAGGAAATCTCTCAGGTTTGAGTTTTTGTGGGACATCAATCAACTTTGGTGACTACGATTGTTGATTGTGTTGAAGTTCTACATTTTGTACACATATTTTTAATTGCATTTAATGAACCTTTATTTTTTGTTCCGTTATAGTTGTATTTAGGAAAACACTCGTGTTTGAGTTTTCATGGGCCATTGATCAACTTTAGTGACTATGATTTTGGATTACACTGTAGTTGTGCATTCTATACGTGTATTTTCTATCGCGTTTCATGAACCTTCATTTTCGTCATGTTATAGCCACACTTAGGAAACTGTTTGTCTTTGAGTTTTTGTGGGCCATCGATCAATTTTGTTGACTATGATTATAGATTGCACTGTAGTTGTCCATTCTATACTCATATTTTCTATAGCCTTTCGCAAACCTTCATATTTTGTCGAGTTACAACCACATTTAGCAAATCGCTCGAGTTTGAGTTTTCGTGGGCCATTGGTCAAATTTGGTGACTACGCTTGTGGATTACATTATAGTTGTGCATTCTATAAATGTATTTTCTATTGCCTTTTGTGAAAATTCATTTTTTATTGATTTATAGCCTCATTTGGGAAACCACTCATGTTAGTGCTTTTTTGGGCTATTGATCAACTTTGGCGACTACGATTGTGGATTGTACCATAGTTGTTCATTGTCTATGCATATTTTTAATTGTCTTTCACGAACCTTCATTTTATGTTGAGTTATAGTCGCATTTAGGAAAATGCTCGTGTATGGGTTTTCATGGGCCATGGATCAAATTTGGTGAGTATGATTGTGGATTAAATTGTAGTTGTACATTCTATATGCATATTTTCTATCAACTTTCATGAACCTTCATTTGTCATTGAGTTATAGCTGCACTTATGAAACTGCTCGTGTTTGTGTTTTTGTTGGCCATCGATCAAATTTGGTGAATATAATTTTTGTTTGCACTATAGTTGTCCATCTGTACGAATATTTTTAATTGCCTTTCATGAACATTCATCTTTGAGTTTTCCTGGGCTATCGATCAATTTTGTTGACTATGATTGTAGATTGCACTGTAGTTGTCCATTCTGTACTCGTATTTTCTATAGCCTTTCGCGAACCTTCATTTTTTCTTGAGTTACAACCACAATTAAGAAACCGCTCAAATTTGAGTTGTCATGGGCCATTGATCAACTTTGGTCACTATACTTGTGGATTACATTGTAGTTGTGCATTCTCTACTTATATTTTCTATCGCCTTTCGTGAAACTTCATTTTTTGTTGCTGCATTTAGGAAACTACTATTGTTTGAATTTTTGTGGGCCATCGATCAACTTTGGTATCTAAGATTGTGGATTCTACTATAGTTGTGCATTCCGTATGCATATTTTTAATTGCCTTTCACGAACCTTCATTTTATATTGAGTTATAGTCACATTTAGGAAAATCCTCATGTTTGAGATTTTGTGGGCCATTTATCAACTTTGGTGACTATGATTGTGGATTGCACTGTATTTGTGCATTATGTATGCGTATTTTCTATTGCTTTTTGCGAACGTTAATTTTTTTTAGAGTTATAGCTACATTTAGGAAACCACTCGTGCTTGAGTTTTCGTGGGCCATCGATCAACTTTGGTGATTACGATTGTGGATTACACTATAGTTGTGCATTCTATACATGTATTTAAAAATATGCGTACATAATGCTCAACTATAGTAGAATCTACAATCATAGTAACCAATGTTAATCGATGGCCCAAAAAAACTCAAACATGAGTAGTTTCCTAAATGCGTCTATAACTCAACAAAAAATGAATGTTCACGAAAGGTAATAGAAAATATTTTATAGAATGGACAACTATATTGTAATCCACAAGCGTTGTCACCAAAGTTGATCAATGGCCCACGAATACTCAAACACGAGGGAATTCCCAAATGCAGCTAGCAGACAATGAGACACGAAGATTCATGAATGGTGATGGAAAATATACGTAAAGAATGGACAACTACATTGCAATCCACAATCATAGTCACCAAAGTTGATCAATGGCCCACGAAAACTCAAACACAAGTGATTTCCTAAATGGGGCTTTAACTCAATGAAAAATGAAGGTTCGTGAAAGGCGATAGAAAATACGTGTACAGATTGGACAACTACAATGCACAACTACAGTAAATCCACAATCATTGTCATCAGAGTTGATCAATGGCCCACCAAAACTCAAACTTGAGCGGTTTCCTAAATGCAAATATAACTCACCAAAAAAAGCATACAGGGGCAGTTTCTGAAGTGTGGCTATAACCCAACAAAAAATGAAGGTTCACGAAAGGCGATCAAAAATACGCGTATAGAATGCACAACTACTGTGTAATCCAAAATCGTAGTCACCAAAGTTGGTCGATGGCCCAGAAAAACTCAAACACGAGCGGTTTCCTAAATGGGGCTATAACTCAACGAAAAATGAAGGATCGCGAAAGGCGATAGAAAATACATGTACAGATTGGACAACAATAGTGCAATCCACAATCGTAGTCACCAAAGTTGATGGCCCTCGAAAACTCAAATATGAACAATTTCCTATATATGGCTATAACTCAACAAAAAATGAATGTTTGTGAAAAGTGATTAAAAATATGCGTACAAAATGCACAACTACAATACAATCCACAATTGTAGTCACCAAAGTTGATCGATGCCCCACAAAAACTCAAACATGAGCAAATTCCTAAATGCAGCTATAACTCAACAAAAAATGCGATAGAAAATACACATAGAGAATACACAACTACAATGTAATGTACAAGCGTAGTCACCAAATTTGATCAATGGCCCATGAAAACTCAAACTCGAGTGGTTTCCTAAATGCAGCTATAACTAAACAAAAAGTGAAGGTTCGTGAAAGGCGATCGAAAATATGCGTACAAAATGGACAGCTACAATGCAATCCACAATCTTAGTCACCAAAGTTGATCGATGGCCCACGAAAACTCAAACACGAGTAGTTTCCTAAGTGCAGCTATAACTCAATAAAAAATGAAGGTTCACGAAAGGCAATAGAAAATGTGCATATAGAATGCACAACTACAGTGTAATCCACAATTCAAATCACCAAAGTTGATCGATGGCCCACAAAACTCACACAAGAGCGTTTTACTAAGTGGGGTTATAACTCAACAAATTTTTTTGGGAAAATTGAAAATATGGGTTTTATACATGTGTGTAGAATTTTTAGTAGAAAGATTCAAAAAATTTGCATTTGTTACCTCTACTGCTTCTGCTTTTGAAAACAATCTATCTTTTTTAGGAACAACTTATTTTTTTTAAAAACAAATGATCTGGGTCTCTTTACAACATAAGCATCTATAAAACCCATATTTTTTATTTAGCACATGAGCAATTATAAAACCCATATTTTCGATGATCTGGGTCTACTCGGAATGACATTCTCTATAAAACCCATTCCTTAGATTTTTCATAAAAAGATTCAAAAACTTTACCTCTGTTACCCCTACTGCTTCTACTTTTTCAAAAAAGACTATCTTTTTCAAGAAAAAACTTATTTTTTCAAAAACCGAATGATCTGGGTCTCTTTAGCACACGAGCACCTATAGAAACCATATTTCAATTTTTCCAAAACAAATTGTTTAGTAGATTCTATTTTTGAGGGGTTCGTGCATGTTGAAATTTTTTTTTTTTGAAAAAAGGACAATCTGGTTCTACTCAGAATGATATTCTCTACCAAACACATCTCTCAAAATTTTCATAAAAAGATTCTAAATTTTTTCCTTTTTTAAGAACAACTTCTACTTTTCAAAAAAGTCTATCTTTTTCAAGAACAACTTTTTTTCTCAAAAAACAGACGATCTAGGTCTCTTTTTGAGGGTTTTTTTTCATGTTGGTGAAAATTTAGTTTTTCAAGATACGGAGATTTGGGTCTACTCAGAACAACATTCGCTTCAAAATCCATTTGTTAGATTTTTCATAATAAGATTCAAACAATTTGTCTCTCTTATCTCTATTGCTTCTACTTTTCAAAAAAATCTATCATTTTGAAGAAAAAGTTATCTTTTCAGAAAATGAATGATCTGGGTCTTCAGCACACGAGCACCTATAAAACCAATATTTTTGATTTTCCAAAAAAAAATTGTTTCCTAGATTCTATTTTTGAGGGGTTCTTGCAAGTTGGTGAAAAATAAGTTACTCAAAAAAATGACGATCTAGGTCTACTTAGAATGACATTCTCTACATAACCCATTTCTATGA
Organism: Sequoia sempervirens; assembly: GCA_007258455.2. NCBI lineage: Eukaryota > Viridiplantae > Streptophyta > Pinopsida > Cupressales > Cupressaceae > Sequoia > Sequoia sempervirens. The sequence goes on along the minus strand of VDFB02000010.1, from coordinate 30,047,057 downwards.
TTTTTCATAAAAAGATTCAAAAAATTTGCCTCTGTTACCTCTATTTCTACTCTTCACAATAGTCTATTTTTTTCTAGAACAACTAATTTTTTCAAAAAATGGACAATTAGGGTCTCTTGAGCACACGAGCACCTATAAAACCCATATTTTGATTTTTCCTAAAAAAATTGTTTCGTAGATTCTATTTTTGAGGGGTTTTTGCATGTTGGTGAAAAATTAGTTTTTCAAAAATAGGACAATCTGGATCTACTCAAAATGACATTCTCTACAAAACCCATTTCTCATATTTTTAATAAAAAGATTCAAAAAAATTGCATTTGTTACCTCTACTGCTTCTACTTTTTAGAAAAATCTATCTTTTTCAAAAACAACTTATTTCTTCAAAAAACGGACAATCTCTCTTTAGCACACGAGCACCTATAAAACCTATATTTTCAATTTTTCCAAAACAAATTGTTTTGTAGATTCTATTTTTGAGGGGTTCTTGCATGTTGGTGAAAAATTAGTTTTTCGAAAAGAGGATGAACTAAGTCTACTTAGAACGACATTCTCTACAAAACCCATTTCTTAGATATTTCATAAAAAGATTCAAAAAATTTGCCTCTATTATTACCTCTACTGCTTCTACTTCTGAAAAAGAATCTATGTTTTTCAAAAAGTAAAAAATTGACAATCTGGGTTTCCTTAGCACACGAGCACTTATAAAACCCATATTTTTAATTTTCTAGAAAAAAATTGTTTTGTAGATTCTATTTTTGTGGGGTTCTTGGATTTTATTTTTGAGAGGTTCATGCATGTTGGTGAAAAATTAGTTTTTCAGAAAAAAAAAAGATGATCTTGGTCTACTTAGCAAGACATTCTCTATAAAACACATTTCTCAAATTTTTCATAAAAAGATTCAAAAAATTTGCCTTTGTTACCTCCACTACTTTTACTTTTCAAAAAAAACTATCTTTTTCAAGAAAAAATTTCTTCAAAAAAAGGACGATCTGAGTCTACTCAGAACGACATTCTCTACAAAACCCATTTGTAAGATTTTTTTTGTCTCTGTTATCTGTACTGTTTCTACCTTTTAAAAAAATCTATCTTTTTGAAGAACAAATAATTTTTCAAAATGGATGATCCGGGTCCTTTGAAATATCAAGTAAATCTATAAATCCCATATTGATTTCCCAAATAATTTGTTTCTAGATTCTATTTTTGAGGTGGGTTCTGTGGCTGTTATAAAATTAGTTTTTCAAAAAAAGGACGATTTCGGTCCTTTCAGAATGACATTCTCTACAAAACCCATTTCTCATATTTTTCATAAAAAGATTAAAAATATTTACCTCTGTTACCTCTACTGCTTACATTCAAAAAACTCTATCTTTTTCAAGAACAACTTATTTTTTCAAAAAATGGACTATCAAGGTTTCTTGAGCACACAAAGTTCTATAAAACCCGTATATCGATTTTCCAAAAAAAAAAGTTTCGTAGATTCTACTTTTGAGGGGTACTTCAATGTTTGTGAAAAATTATTCTTTTGAAAAAGGGATGATCTGGGTCTACTCAGAACAACATTCTGTACAAAACTCATTTCTCAGATTTTTCACTAAAAAATTTAAAAATTTTGCCTCTGTTACCTCTATTGATTCTACTTTTTTTAAAATTCCTTTTTCCAAGAACAACTTATTTTTTCAAAAAACGGAAGATCTGGGTCTCTTGAGCACACGAGCACCTATAAAATCCATATTTTGATTTTCCCAAAAAAAATTGTTTCATCGATTCTATTTTTGAGGGGTTCTTGCATGTTGGTGAAAATACCTGTATAGAATGCAAACCTACAGTGTAATCAACAATCATAATCACCAAAGTTTATCGATGACCCACAAAAACTCAAACATGAACAGTTTCATAAATGCGGCTATAACTAAAAAAAAAATGAAGGTTCACAAAAAGCGATAGAAAATACGCATATAGAATGCATAACTATAGTGAAATCGACAAGCGTAGTCACCAAAGTTGATCAATGGCCCAAGAAAATTCAAAATTGAGCATTTTGCTAAATGGAGCTATAACTCAACAGAAAATGAATGTTCACGAAAGAAGATAGAAAATACACGTACAAAATGGGCAACTATAGTGCAATCAACAATTGTAGTAACCAAAGTTGATCGATGGCCCACGAAAAACTCAAACATGACTGTTTAAACAAGCATTATAAGTCTGACAATGAAGTTCATTAGTATATAGAAAATATGAAAATGGACGTTCATAGTGCAATCATTCATAGACACCAAAGTTACCGATGGTTCACGGCACCAAATACGACAGCCTCTAAATGGGCTATACTCAATAAAAATAGAAGGTTCAAAACGCTGACCTAAAAAATACGCCTGAGATTGCACAACCATAGTGTGGTCTCACAGAGTCACTGTTGATTTCCAATGACCCACGAAAACTCAAACTTGAGCGGTTTCCGAAATGCGGTTATAACTCAACAACAAATGAAGGTTTGCGAAAGCCAATAGAAAATACACATACAAAATGGACAACTACAGTGCAATCCACAATTGTAGTCACCAAAGTTCTTCAATGTCTCACGAAAACTCAAACATAGGCAGTTTCCAAAGTGCAGCTATAACTTAAAGATAAATGAAGGTTCGTGAAAGGCGAAAGAATATACACATAGAATGTGCAACTATAGTGTAATCCACAATCATAGTCACAAAACTTGATTGATGGTCCATGAAAACTCAAACTCGAGCGGTTCCTAAGGCTATAACTCAATAAAAAATGAAGGTTATAGCCACATTTAGGAAACTGCTCATGTTTGAGTTTTTGTTGGTCATCGATCAACTTTGGTGACTACGACTATGGATTGCACTGTACTTGTCCATTTTGTACGTGCATTGTCCATTTCCTTTCGCAAACCTTCATCATTTGTTGAGTTATAGCTGCATTTAAGAAACCGCTAAAGTTAGAGTTTTCTTGGGCCATCATTCAACTTTGGTGACTACAATTTTGGACTACTTTGGAGTTCTGCATTCTATACATGTATTTTCTATTGCCTTTCGTGAACCTTCATTTTTCATTTATTTATAGCCCCAGTAAGAGAAACCGCTCGTGTTTGAGTTTTTGTGGGCCATCGATGAACTTTGGTGACTACGATTGAGGATTGCACTATAGTTGTCCGTTTTGTATGTGTATTTTCTATTGCCTTTCGTTAAAGCTGCATTTACGAAACCGCTCGATTTTGAATTTTTGTGGGCCATCGATCTACTTTGGTGACTACGATTATGGATTACACTATAGTTGTAAATTATATGTGCGTATTTTCTGTCCCCTTTGTCGAAACTTCAGTTGTCGTTGAGTTACAGCCAAATTTAGCAAACATCTATATGCGTACACAAAATACGCATATAGATCAACATTTTAGTTTTTGTGGGCCATAGATCAACGTTTGAGTTTTTATGGGCCATCGATCAACGTTGTTGACTATGATTGTGGATTGCACTTTAGTTGTCCATTAGGTATTCATATTTTCTATTGCCTTTCGTGAACCTTCATTTATTGTTGAGTTATAGCCGCATTTAGGAAATTGCTAAAGTTTGAGTTTTCATGGGCCATCGATCAACTTTGGTGACTACAATTGTGGATTGCAGTGTAGTTTTCCATTCTGTACATGTATTTTCTATCACCTTAACCGCTCGTGTCTTAGTTTTCATGGGCTATTGATCAACTTTGGTGACTACGCTTGTTGATTACACTATAGTTGTGTATTCTATATGCATATTTTCTATCGCCTTTCATGAACCTTCATTTTCCATTGAGTTATAGCCATCTTTAGTCAATCACTTGTGTTTGAGTTTTTCGTGGGCCATCGATCAACTTTCATGACTACGATTGTGTATTCAACTATTGTGGTCCATCCTAAATGTGTATTCTCTATCGGCTTTCATGAACCTTCCTTTTTTGTTGAGTTATAGTTGTATTTAGGAAACCGCTTATGTTTGAGATTTTGTGGGCCATTGATCAACTTTGGTGACTATTCTTATTGAGTACACTATAGTTGTCCATTCTATATGCGTATTTTCTATTACCTTTTCAAAGTTTCATTTTTTGTTGAGTTATAGCTGCCATTAACAAACTGTTTATGCATAGTTTTTAAGGGGCATCAATCAACTTTTGTGACTACGATTGAGGATTACATTGTAGTTTTGCATTCTATATGCATATATTCTAGTGCCTTTCGTGAACCTTCATTTTTTGTTGAGTTATAGCAGCATTTAGGAAACCACTCTTGTTTGATTTTTTGTGGGCCATCAATAAACTTTAATGACTATGATTGTGGATTGTACAGTAGTTGCGCATTTTGTACACATATTTTTTAATTGCCTTTCACGAACCTTCACTTTTTGTTCAGTTATAACCACATTTAGTAAAATGTTTGGGTTTGAGTTTTCATGGGCCATCGATCAACTTTGGTGACTACGCTTGTGGATTACACTGTAGTTGTCTATACACATATTTTCTATCACCATTCACAAACCTTCAACATTGAGTTATAATACCAATAAGGAAACCGCTCGTGTTTGTGTTTTCGTGGGTCATCGATCAACTTTGGTGACTACGATTGTGGATGGCATCATAGATGTCGATTTTGTACACGTATTTTCTATCGCCTTTCACGAGCCTTCATTTTTTTTTGAGTTATAGCCGCATTTAGGAAACTACTCGAATTTGAGTTTTCATGGGCCATCAATACACTTTGGTGACTACGCTTGTGGATTACACTATAGTTGTGCCTTCTATACACGTATTTTCTATTGCCTTTTGCAAACCTTCTTTTTTTGTTCAATTATATCTGCATTTTCGAAACTACTCGTGTTTGAGTTTTTGTGGGCCATCAATCAACTTTGGTGACAGCGATTGTGGATTGTACTATAGTTGTGCATTTTGTATGCATATTTTTAATCACCTTCCATGAACCTTTATTTTTTGTTGAGTTATAATTTAGGAAAACACTCGTGTTTGAGTTTTCGTGGGCCATCGATCAACTTTGATGACTACGATTGCACGTTGCGCTGTAGTTGTCCATTTTGTTCATGTATTTTCTACCGCCTTTTGTGAACCTTCATTTTTTGTTGTCTTATACTCGCATTTCGAAAACCGCTCATGTTTGAGAATTAATGGGCTAGCGATCAACTTTGGTGACTACGATTTTGGATTGCATTGTAGTGTGCATTATGAACTCTAATTTTCTATTTCCTTTCACAAACCTTCATTTTTTGTTTAGTTATAGCCCATTTCGCAAAACCGCTCGTGTTTGATTTTTTGTGGGACATTGATCAATTTTGGTGATTACGCTTCTGGATTACACTATAGTTGTGTATTCTATACTCGTATTTTCTATCGCCTTTTGCAATCCTTTATTTTTTGTTGAGTTATATTTGCATTTAGAAAACTACTCATGTTTGAGTTTTTGTGGGCCATCAATCAAATTTGGTGACTAGGATTGAGGATTACTCTTTAGTTGTGCATTCTATATCCGTATTTTCTCTCACGTTTCATGAACGTTCATTTTTTGTTGAGTTATAGCTGCACTTAGGAAACTAATCATGTTTGAGTTTTCGTGGGCCATTGATCAACTTTAGTGACTATGATTGTGGATTACACTCTAGTTGTCCATACTTTACATGTATTTTCTATTGCCTTTCGTGAACCTTCATTTTATTTTGAGTTAAAGCTTCATTTAGGAAACCGCTTAAGTTTAAGTTTTTGTGGGTCGTGGATCAACTTTGGTTACTACAATTATGGATTGCACTGTAGTTGTCTATTCTTTACGTGTATTTTCAATCACCTTTCGCGAACCTTCATTTTTTCTTGAGTTATTGCCGCATTTAGGAAACCACCCGCGTTTGAGTTTTCGTGGGCCATTGTACTGTAGATGTGCATTCTTTACGCATATTTTTAATCGCCTCTCATGAACCTTCATTTTTTGTTGAGTTATAGCCGCATTCAGGAAAATGCTCATGTTTGAGTTTTCGTGGGCCGTTGATAAACTTTGGTGATTGCAATTTGGCGATTGCACTGTAGTACTTGATTATGTATATGTATTTTCTATCGCCTTTTGAGAAACTTCATTTTTTGTTGAGTTATAGCTCCATTTCAGAAACTGCTCACGTTTGATTTTTCGTGGGCCATGATCAACTTTGGTGACTATGATTCTGGATTACACTATAGTTGTGCATTCTATATGTATATTTTCTATCACCTTTCGTGAACCTTCATTTTTCGATGAATTATAGTTGGACTTAGGAAACCACTCCTATTTGAGTTTTCGTGGGCCATCAATCAACTTTGGTGACTACAATTGTGGATTAGACTGTAGATGTGCATTCTATATGCGTACTTTCTATCGCCTTTCACGAACCTTCATTTTTTGTTGAGTTGTAGCCACATTTAGGAAACTGCTCATATTTGAGTTTTACTTGGCCATCAATAAACTTTGGTGACTACAATTGTGGATTACTATGTAGTTGTGCATTCTATACATGTAAATATCATCTTTCGCGAACCTTAATTTTTTTATTGAGTTATAACCGTATTTAGCAAACTGCTCGTGTTTGAGATTTTATGGGCCATCGATCTACTTTAATGACTATGATTGTGGATTCCACTGTAGTTGTGCATTATGTATGCGTATTCTCTATCGCCTTTCAGAAACCTTTATTTTTTCGTTGACTTATAAAACCACTCGTGTTTGAGTTTTCATGGGCCATTGATCAACTTTGGTGACTACGATTATGAATTGCACTATACTTGTGCATTCTATAAGCGTATTTTCTATTGCCTTTCGTCAACCTTCATTTTTTGTTGAGTTATAACCGCATTTAGGAAAATGCTCGTGTTTGAGTGTTCGTGGCCTATCGATCAACTTTGGTGACTACAATATCGAAATACATTGTAGTTGTGCATTCTAGCATTCTATACTCGTATTTTCTATCGCCTTTCCTTAACCTTCATTTTTCGTCGAAAGTTCACGAAAGGAGATAGAAAATACGCGTGCCATTGATCAACTTTGGTGACTATAATTATGGATTGCACTGTAGCTGTCCATTATGACCGTTAATTTTCTATAGCCTTTCACGAACCTCCATTTTTTTCAGTTATAGCTGCATTTAGGAAAACTCTCATGTTTCAGTTTTTATGGGCCATAGATCAATTCTGGTGACTACACTTGTGTATTACACTGTAGTTTTGTATTACACTATATTTGGTGACTATGATTATGGATTGCACTGTAGTTGTCCATTATGTACGCGTACTTTCTATCGCCTTTCGTGAGCCTTCATTTTTTTTTGAATTATAACCACATTTATAAAAATGCTCGTGTTTCAGTTTTCGTGGGCCATCGATAAACTTTGGTGACTACAATTGTGGATTACACTATAGTTGTATATTCTATATGTGTATTTTCTATCACCTTTCACGAAACTTCATTTTTGGTTGAGTTATAGCTGGACTTAGGAAACCACTCATCTTTGAGTTTTTGTGGGCCATCAATTAACTTTGGTGACTTCAATTGTGGATTGCACTGTAGTTGTCCAATCTGTACACGTATTTTCTATTGGCTTTTGTGAACCTCAATTTTTTGTTGAGTTATAGCCGCATTTAGGAAACCGCTTGTGTTTGAGTTTTCGTGGGCCATCAATTAAATTTGGTGACTACGCTTGTGGATTACACTGTAGCTGCCCAATTTGTACGCATATTTTCTATAGCCATTCACTAACCTTAACTTTTTTGTTGAGTTATATCTGCACTTGGGAAATAAGTCATGTTTGAGATTTTGTGCACCATCGATCAACTTTGGTGACTATAACTAGAGTGTAATCAACAATCATAGTAATAAATGTTGACTGATGGCCCATGAAAATTGAACCAAACCCAGCTGATTAAAATTAAAGAGGATGGAAGAGATGAAAGATTCGACGGCCATCGAAAAATCAAACACAAGCATTTTCCTAAATGTGGCTATAACTCAACAAAAAATGAAAGTTCACGAAAGATGATAGAAAATATATGTACATAATGGCCAACTACAATGCAATCCACAATCGTAGTCACCAAATTTAATCGATGGCCCACACAAACTCCAATATGAGTGGTTTTTGATGTGTGGCTATAAATCAACAAATAATGAAGTTTCACAAATGGTGATAGAAAATACGCGTATAGAATGTACAACTACAGTGCAATCCACAATCATAGTCACCAAAGTTGATCGATGGCCCACAAAAACTCAAACACCAGCGACTTCCTAAGTGGGGCTATAACTCAATGAAAAATGATAGAACATACACATATAAAATGCACAACTATAGTGTAATCCGCAATAGTAGTCACCAAAATTGATCGATGGCCCATGAAAACTCAAACACAAGCATTTTCCTAAATAAGACTATAACTCAACAAAAAATGAAGGTTCATGAAAGGAGGTTAAAAATGTGTTCAGAATGCACAACTACAATACAATCTACAATCGTAGCCACCAAAGTTGATTGATGGCCCCATGAAAACTCAAACACGAGCATTTTTTCTAAATGTGGCAATCACTCAATAAAAAATGAAGGTTTGTGAAAGGCAATAAAAAATATTTGTACAAAATGCACAACTACATTGTAAGGCGATAGAAAATATTCATATAGAATGCAAAACTATAGTGTAATCCACAAGTGTAGTCACCAAAGTTGATTGATGCCCCACGAAAACTCAAACACGAACGGTTTCCTAAATGCGGCTATATCAACAAATAATGAAGGTTCGCGTAAGGCAATAGAAAATAGGGGTACAAAATGGACAACTACAGTGTAATCCACAATTGTATTCACCAAAGTTCATCGATGGCCCATGAAAACTCAAGCACAAGCGGTTTATTAAATGCGGCTATAACTCAATTAAAAATCAAGGTTCGCGAAAGGCGATAGAAAATATGCATACAAATTGGAACACCACAGTCCAATCAACAATTGCATTCCCCATAGTTGATTGATGGCCCACAAAAATTTAAATACGACTGTAACTCAACAAAAAAAGAAGGTTTTTGAAAGGAAATTTAAAATATGCATATATAATACACAACTATAGTGCAATCCACAATCGTAGTCACCAAAACATGAAGGTTTGTGAAAGGGAATAGAAAATACCCATACAAAATGCATAACTACAGTGCAATCCACAATCGTAGTCACAAAAGTTGATCACTAGCCCACAAAAATGCAAAGTCGAGCGGTTTCCTAAATGCAGCTATAACTCAACAAAAAATGAAGGTTCATGAAAGGCGATTAAAAATATGTGTACAAAATGTAGAACTATAGTATACAATCTAGTATCATAGTCACCAAAGTTGAATGATGACCCACAAAAACTCAAGCATGAATGGTTTCCTAAATGCGGCTATTACTTAAAAAAAAATTAAGGTTCGGGAAAGTGATAGAAAATACGTTTATAGAATGCACAACTATAGTGTAATCGATAATAGTAGTCACCATAGTTGATCGATGGCCCATGAAAACTCAAACACAAGCAGTTTCCTAAATGTGGCTACAAAGAATGAAGGTTCACGAAAGGTGATAGAAAATATGAGAACAAAATGGACAACTACAATGCAATCTACAATCACAGTCACTAAAGTTGATCGATGGCCCACAAAAATGTAAATACGAACAGTTTCGTAAATGCGGTCATAACTCAACAAAAAATAAATGTTTGCGAAGGGCAATAGAAAATATGTGTATAGAATGCACAACTACAATGTAATCCACAAGCGTAGTTACCAAAGTTGATCGTTGGCCCATGAAAACTCAAATTCGAGCGGTTACCTAAATGCGGCTATAATTCAACAAAAAATGAATGTTGGCGAAAGATAATATAAAATAAACATACAAAATGGACAACTATAGTGCAATCCACAATCGTAGTCACCAAAGCAAATTGATGGCCCACGAAAACTCAAACACGAGCATTTTCCTAAATTATAACTCTACAAAAAATAAAGGTTCATAGAAGGTGATTAAAAATATGCATACAAAATGCACAATTATAGTACTATCCACAATCGCAGTCACCAAAGTTAATCAATGGCCTAGAAAAACTCAAACATGAGTGGTTTCTTAAATGCGGCTATAACTCAAAAAAAATGAAGGTTCGCAAAAGGCAATAGAAAATACGCATATAGAATGCACAACTACAGTGTATTCCATAAGCGTAGTCATCAAAGTTGATCGATGTCCCATGAAAACTCAAAGACGAGCGTTTTACTAAGAGGGGCTATAACTCAACAATTTTTTTTGGGAAAATAAAAAATATGGGTTTTATACACATGTATAGGATTTTTCATAGAAAGATTCAAAAAAATTATCTTTGTTATCTCTACTGCTTCTGCATTTCAAAAAAATCTATCTTTTTCAAGAACAACTCATTTTCTGAAAAACCAGATGATCTAGTTCTCTTTACAACATGAGCATCCATAAAACCCATATTTTCGATTTTCTCAAAAAATATTGTTTCGTTGATACTATTTTTGAGGGGTTCTTGCATGTTGATGAAAAACAAGTTTTTCAAAAAAAGGACGATATGGGTATACTCAGAACGACATTCTCTACAAAACCTATTTCTCAGATTTTTCATAAAAAGATTCAAAAAAATTGTCTTTGTTACCTCTACCTATTTTTTTCAAAAACAAATTATTTTTTCAAAAAAACAGACGATCTGGGTCCCTTTGACACATGAGCACTTATAAAACCCATATTTTCAATGTTTCCGAAAAAAATTGTTTTGTAGATTCTATTTTTGTGGGGTTCTTACATGTTAGCGAAAATTAGTTTTTCAAAAAAAGACGATTTGGGTCTACTCAGAACAACATTCTCTACAAAACCCATTTATCAGATTTTTCATAAAAAGATTCAAATTTTTTGCTTCTGTTACCTCTACGCTTCTAGTTCTCAAACAAATCTATCTTTTTCAAAAACAACTTATTTTTTCAAAAACTGGATGATCCAGGTCTCTTTACCATATGAGCACCTATAAAACCCATATTTCAATTTTCCAAAAAAAAAATTGTTTCGTGGATTCTATTTTTGAGGGGTTCTTGCATGTTGGTGAAAAATTAGTTTTTCGAACAAACGACGATCTAGGTCTACTTATAACAACATTCTCTACAAAACCCATTTCTCAAATTTTTCATAAAAAGATTCAAAAAGTTTGCCCTTGTTACCTCTACTACTTGTACTGTTCGAAAAAATCTATCTTTTTCAAAAACAACTTATTTTATCAAAAAATCGACGATTAGGGTCTCACTAGCACATGAGCACCTATAAAACACATATTTCAATTTTCCCAAAAAAAATTGTATAGTGGATTCTATTTTTGAGGGGTTCTTGTATGTTGGTGAAAAAATAATTGAAAAACAGACAATCTGGGTTTACTCAGAACAACATTCTCTACAAAACCCATTTCTCAGATTTTTCATAAAAAGATTCAAACAAATTGCCTTTGTTACCTCTACTGCTTCTACTTGTCAAAAATATCTTTCTCAAGAATAACTTATTTTTTCAAAGAACAAAAGATCTAGGTCTCTTTAGCATACAAATATCTATAAAACCCATTTTTTTATTTTGCCAAAAAAAATTGTTTTGTAGATTCTATTTTTTAGGGGTTCTTGCATGTTGGTGAAAAATAAGTTTTTCGAAAAAAGGATGATCTAGGTCTATTCATAATGACATTGTCTATGAATCCCATTTCTTAGATTTTTCATAAAAAGATTCAAAAAGTTTGCCTTTGTTATCTCTTCTACTTGTACTTTTAAAAAAAAACTATCATTTTCAAGAACAACTTATTTTAAAAATACAACAGATGATCTGGGTCTCATTACTCTAAATGACATTCTCTACAAAACCCATTTCTTAGATATTTCATAAAAAGATTCAAAAAATTTACCTCTGTTACCTCTACCACTTCTACTTTTAAAAAAAATCTATTCAAAAATAACTTATTTTTTCAAAAAATGAATGATCTAGGTGTCTTTAGCACACGAGCACCTATTAAAACCATATTTTGATTTTTCAAAAAAAATAAAAAATCGTAGATTCTATTTTTGAGGGTTCTTGCATGTTGTTGAAAAATTAGATTTTCGAAAAAATGACGATATGGGTTTACTCAGAACGATATTCTCTACAAAACCCATCTCTCAGATTTTTCATAAAAAGAATAAAAAAATTTGCCTTTGTTACCTCCACAACTTCTACTTTTCAAAAAAATCTATCTTTTTCAAAAACAACTTATTTTTTCAAAAACTGGACAATCTGGGTTCCTTGAGCACACGAGTGCCTATAAAACCCATATTTTCAATTTTCAGAAAAAAAAATATTTCGTAGATTCTATTTTTCAGGGTTTCTTGCATGTTGGTGAAATATTAGTTTTTTCAAAAAGGATGATCTATTTTATTTTCCCAAAAAAATTGTTTCGTCAATTATATATTTGAGGGGTACTTGCATATTCATGAAAATACATGTATAGAATGCACACCTACAGTATAATCCACAATCATAGTCACCAAAGTTTATCGATGACCCACAAAAACTCAAAGACGAGCAGTTACATAAATACGGCTATAACTAAAAAAAATAAAGGTTCACGAAAAGTGATAGAAAATACACCTATAAAACGTACTACTACAATGTAATCCAAAAAAGTACTCACCGGAGTTGATCTATGGACAACGACAACTCAAAATCGAGCGGTTTGCTAAATGGGGCTATACCTAAACAAAAAATGAAGGTTCACGAAAGGAAATAGAAAATACACGTATAGAATGCGCCACTATAGTGCAATCCTCAATCGTATTCGCCAAAGTTGATTGATGGCTGATGAAAACTCAAACATGAGCGGTTTCCTAAATGCGACTATAACTCAACAAAAAATGAAGATTCACAAAAAATGATAGAAAATAAATTTACATAATGGACAACTACAATGCAATCCACATTTGTAGTCACCAAAGTTGATTGATGCTCCAAAAAAACTCAAACACGAGCGGTTTCCTAAACTCGGCTATAACTCAACTAAAAATGAAGGTTTGCGAAAGGCGATCAAAAATAAACATATAGATTGCACAAATGTAGTGTAATCCACAAGCATAGTCACCAAAGTTGATTTATGGCCCACAAAAACTCATACTCAGGCGGTTTCGTAAATGTGGTTATCAGTCAACAAAAAAAAAAGGTTTGTCAAAGATGATAGAAAATACACGTATAGAATGGACAACTACAGTGCAATCCAAATCCTAGTCACCAAAGTTGATCGACAGCCCACAAAAACTCAAACACGAGTGGTTTCCGAATTGCAGCTATAGCTCAAAGATAAATGAAGGTTAACGAAAGGCAATAGAAAATATGGATATAAAATGGACAACTACAGTGTAATCCACAATCGTAGTCACCCAGCTTGATCGATGGCCCACGAAAATTAAAACACGAGCATTTTCCTAAATGCAGCTATAACTAAAAAAAAATAAAGGTTCATGAAAGGCAATTAAAAATATCTGTACAGAATGCACAACTATAGTACAATCCACAATCATATTCACCAAAGTTTATTCATGGCCCACGAAAACTCAAACATCAACAATTTCCTAAATGCGGCTATAACTCAACAAAAAATAAAAGTTTGCAAAAGGCGATAGAAAATACACTTATAAAATGGACAACTAAGGTGCAATCCACAATCTTAGTTACCAAAGTAGATCGATGGCCTACAAAAACTCAAACACGAGTGTTTTCCTAAATGCGCCTATAACTCAACAAAAAATGAAGGGTCGTGAAAGACAATTAAAAATATGCATAGAAAATGCACAACTATAGTACAATCCACAATTGTAGTCACCAAAATTGATTGATGGCCCAACAAAACTCAAACATGACCGCTTTCGTAGTCACCAAAGTTGATCGATGGAAAACGAAAACTCCAACATGAGTGCTTTTCTAAATGGGGCTATAACTCAACAAAAAATGAAGGTTTTTGAAAGACGATTGAAAATTCGCATATAGAATGCACAACTAAGGTTTAATCCACAACCGTAGTCACCAAAGTTGGATCGATGGCCCATGTAAACTCAAACTCCTCCAGTTTCCTTAATGCAGCTATAACTCAACAAAACATGAAGGTTCATGAAAGGCGATAGAAAATAACAGTACAGAATGGACAACTACAGTGCTATCCACAATCGTAGTCACCAGAGTTAAACGATGGCGCATGAAAACTCAAACATGAGCGTTTTCCTAAACGCGGCTATAACTCAACAAAAAATGAAGTTTCGTGAAACGCGGTAGAAAATACGAGTATAGATTGGACAACTATAGTGCAATCCACAATCGTAGTCACCAAAGATGATCGATTGCCCATGAAAACTCAAACATGAAAGTTTTTCTAAATGCGGCAATGACTCAATAGAAAATGAAGGTTCATGAAAAGTGATTAAAAATATGAATACATAATGCACAACTATAGTACAATCCACAATAGTAGTCACCAAAATTGATCGATGGCCCAAAAAAACTCAAACATGAGCAATTTCCTAAATGCGGCTACAACATTTGCAATCCACAATTGTACTAACCAAAGTTAATCGATGGTGCACAAAAAATCAAACACGAGTGTTTTCCTAAATAAGGCTATAACTCAAGAAAAATTGAAAGTTCGTGAAAGGCAATAGAAAATACGTGTATAGAATGCACAACTATAGTCTAATTCACACTCCTAGTCACCAAAGTTGTTCGATGGCCCACAAAAACTCAAACATGAGCATTTTTCTACATGCGGCTATGACTCAATAGAAAATGAAGGTTCGTGAAAGGTGATTAAAATATCCATACAAAATGCAGAACAATAGTACAATCCACAATCGTAGTCACCAAACTTGATTGATGGCCCACAAAAACTAAAACATGAGCGCTTTCCTAAATGCAGCTATAAGTGAAATAAAAATGAAGGTTCGTGAAAAGCAATAGAAAATACATGTATAGAATGTACAACTAGAGTGTAATCCAAAGTGTAGTCAACAAAGTAATCGATAGAACATATGCGCACACAATCGACAACTACAATGCAATTGATAATCGTAGTCACCAAAGTTGATTGATGGCCCACGAAAACTCAAACACAAGCGTATTCCTAAATGCTTCTATAGCTCAACAAAAAATAAAATTTCATCAAAGGTGATTAAAAATATGCGTATAGAGTGCAAAACTATAGTACAATCCACAATCATAGTCACCAAAGTTGATCGATGGCCCAGAAAAACTCAAAGATGAGCGGTTTCGTAAATGCTACTATAACTCATTAAAAATGAAGGTTCGTGAAAGGCAATAGAAAATACGTCTATAGAAAGCAATACTACAGTGTAATCCACAAGTGTAGTCACCAAAGTTAATCGGTCCCACGAAAACTCAAACATGAGCGGTTTACTAAATGTGGGTATTAACTCAACGAAAAATGAAGGTTCGTGAAATGCGATGCAACATACACGTATAAAATGCACAACTACAGTTTAATCCACAATCGTAGTCACCAAAGTTGATTGATTGCCCACAAAAGCTCAAACATGAGTGGTTTCCTAAATGCAACTATAACTCAACAAAAAATGAAGGTTCGCTATAGGCGATGGAAAATACGCGTAGAATGCACAACTACAGTGTAATCCACAAACGCAGTTTGAGTTTTCATGGTCCATCGATCAACTTTGATGAGTACGATTGTGGATTGCACTGTAGTTGTCCATTCTAGCTGCATTGAGGAAACCACTCGAGTTTGAGTATTCGTGGGCCATTAATCAACTTTGGTAACTACAATTGTGGATTGTACTACATTGTAGTTGTGCATTCTATATGCATATTTTATATTGTCTTTCGTGAAACTTCATTTTTTGTTCTGTCATAGCTGCATTTAGGAAAACTGCTCGAGTTTAAGTTTTCACAGGTGATCGATTAATTTTCGTGACAACGCTTGCCGATTACACTATTGATGAAAAGGCGATAGAAAATACGAGTAGAAAATGGACAACTACAATGCAATCAGCAATCGTAGTATCCAAAGTTGATTGATAGCCCATGAAAAATCAAACTCGAGCGATTTCCTAATTGCAGCTATAACTCAACAAAAATTGAAGGTTCACGAAAGGCAATAGAAGATACGCGTATAGAATGCACAATTGCACTATAATCCAATATCGTAGTCACAAAAGTTAATTGATGGCCCACGAAAATTCACACATGAGCGTTTTTCCAAATTATAACTAACAAAAAATGAAGGTTCACGAAAGACGATAGAAAATACACCTACAGAATGGACAACTACAGTGTAATGCACAATTGTAGTCACCAAAGTTGATCAATGGCCCACGAAAACTCAAAGACGAGCAATTTCCTAAATGCGGCTATCACTCAAGGAAACAATAAGGTTCGTTAAAGGTGATAGAAAATACACGTATAGAATCGACAACTACAGTGCAATCTACAATCGTAGTCACCAAAGTTTATCGGTGGTGTACGAAAACTCAAACACGAGCAGTCTCTTAAGTGTCACTATAACTCAACAAAAAATGAAGGTTCACAAAAGGTGATAGAAAATAAACATATAGAATGCACAACCAAAGTGTAATCCACAAGCGTAGTCACCAGAGCTGATCTATGGCCCACAAAAACTCAAACACAAGAGTTTCATAAATGCGGCTATAACTGAAAAAAATTTAAGGTTCGCGAAGGGCGATAGAAAATTAACGTTCATAATGGACAACAAAAGTGCAATCCACAATTGTAGTCACCAAAGTTAATTGATGACCCATGAAAACTCAAACACGAGCAATTTCCTAAATACAAAAACTGAAGGTTCGTGAAAGGCAATTAGAAATATGTGTACAGAATGCACAAATACATTACAATCCAAAATCGTAGTCACCAAAGTTGATTGATAGCCCAACAAAACTCAAACATGGGTAATTTCCTATATACTGCTATAACTCAACAAAAAATGAAGGCTCATGAAAGGCAATAGAAAATACGCATATAGAAAGCATAACTAAAGTGTAATCCATAGGCGTAGTCACCAAAGCTTATCGATCGCCCACGAAATCTCAAACACGAGTGTTTTCCTAAATGCGGCTATAAGTAAAAAGAAAAAGCCGATAGAAAATATGTGTATAGAATGCAAAACTATAGTGCAAAACTCAAACAAGAGCAATTTCCTAAGTGCAGCTATAACTCAACCAAAAATGAAGATTCACGAAAGGTGATAGAAATAAGTATATACAATACACAACTAGAGTGTAATTGGCAATCGTAGCCCAAAATGTTGATCAATAGCCCACGAAAATTCAAACACGATTGTTTTCCTAAATGCGACAGTAACTCAACAAAACATGAAGGTTAATGAAAGTTTATTAAAAATATGTGTATAGAATGCACAACTACAATAAGTTCCACAATCGTACTCACAAAACACGAGCAATTTCCTAAGTGTGGCTATAAATCAACAAAAAATTAAGTTTCAGGAAAAGGTGATATAAAATACAAGTATAGAATGCACAAATAGAGTTAAATCCCCAATCGTAGTCACCAAAGTTGATTGATGGCCCAAGAAAACTCAAACACGAGCGGCTTCCTAAGTGGGCCTATACCTAAATGAAAAATGAAGGTTCGCAAAAAGGTGATAGAAAATACGCATATAGAATGCACAACTACAATGTAATCCACAATTATAGTAACCAAAGTTGATCGATGGCCCACGAAAACTCAAACATGAGCATTTTCCTACATACGGTTATAGCTCAACAAAAAATGAAGGTTCGTCAAAGGCAATTAAAAATATGTGTACATAATGCACAACTACAGTACAATCCACAATCGTAGTCACCAAAGTTCATTAATGGCCCTTTAAAACTAAAACTTAAGCAATTTCCTAAATGTGGCTATAACTCAAGAGAAAATCAATGTTCGCGAGAGCCAATGGAAAATACGTGTATAGAATGTACAACTAAAGTTTAATCCACAATCATAGTGACCAAAGTTGATCGATGGCCCACAAAACTCAAACACGAGTTGTATCCTAAATGCAGCCATAACTCAACAAATAATGAATGTTCGCGAAAGGCGATAGAAAATACACATATAGAATGCACAACTATAGTGTAATCCAAAAGCGTTCTCACCAAAGTTGATCAATGGCCCATGAAAACTCGAACCCGTGCAGTTTCTTAAATGTGGCTATAACTCAAAAAAAAATGAAGGTTGACGAAAGGCAATAGAAAATACGTGTATAGAATGCGCAACTATAGTGTAATCCAAAAACGTAGTCACCCAAATTGATCGATGGCCCACAAAAACTAAAACTTGAGTGGTTTCCTAAGTACAGTGCAATGCACAATTGTAGTCACGAAAGTTTGTCCATGGCTGACGAAAACACAAACTCGAGCAGTTACCTAAATGCGGCCATAGCTCAACAAAAACTGAAGGATCGTGAAAGGCGATAGAAAATACACATACAAAATGGACAACTATAGTGAAATCCACAATCGTAGTCACCAAAGTCGATCGATGGCCCGCGAAAACTAAAACACGAGTGGTTTCCTAAACTCAGGAATAAGTCAATGAAAAATAAAGTTTTGCGAAACGTGATAGAAAATGCGTGTATACAGTGGACAACTATAGTATAATCCACAATCGTAGCTACCGAAGTTGATCGATGGCCCATGAAAACACAAACATAGACATTTTGCTAAATGCGGCTATAACTCAACAAAAAATGAAGGTTTGTGAAAGGGGATTAAAAATCTGCGTAAAGAATGTGTAACTATAGTAAAATTTGCAAACGTAATCATCCTAAATGAGGCTATAACTCGACAAATAATGAAGGTTGACGAAACGCGATAGAAAATACGCGGATAGAATGCAAAACTTTAGAGTAATCAACAAGCATAGTCACCAAAGTTGATCGATGGCCTACGAAAACTCAACTTCGTGCGTTTTCCTCAATGCAGATATAACTCAACTAAAAATAAGGTTCATGAAAGGCGATAAAAAATATCTGTATAGAATGCAGAACTAAAGTACAATCCACAATCATAGTCACCAAAGTTGATTAATGGCTTACGAAAACTCAAACTCGAGCGGTTTACTAAATATACCTATAACTCAAGAAAAAATGAAGGTTCACGAAAGGTGACAAAAAATACGCATATAGAATGCACAATTATAGTGTAATCCACAAGCGTAGTCACCAAAGTTGAACGATGGACCACGAAAAATCAAACACGATCGGTTTCCTAAATGCAACTACAGCTCAACAGAAAATGAAGGATCGGAAAAAGTGATAGAAAATACGCATAAAGAATGGACAACTACAGCGCAATCCAAAATCGTAGACACCAAAGTTGATCGATGGCCCACGAAAACTAAAAAATGAGCGATTTCCTAAATGTTGCAATAAGTCAAAAAAAATGAAGGTTTATGATAGGGGATAGAAAATACATGTATAAAATGCATAACTACAGTGTAATCCAAAAGTGTAGTCACTAAAGTTGATCGATGACCCACAAAACCTAAAAGATGAGCAATTTCCTAAATGCGGGCATAACACAAAATTGAAGATTCACAAAAAGTGATAAAAAAATACGTGTATAGAATGGACAACTACAGTCTAATACACAAGTGTAGTAACCAAAGTCGATCAATGGCCCACAAAAACTCAACCACGAGTGGTTTCCTAAATAAGCCTATAACTCAACAAAAAGTGCAGGTTCGCGAAAGGCGATAGAAATTACGCATATAGAATGAAAAACTATAGTGTAATACACAATCGTAGTCACCAACATTGATCGATAGCCCACGAAAACACAAAGTTGAGCGATTTCCTAAATGCGGCTATAACTAAAAAAAAAATAAAGGTAGAGAATGGACAACTATTATGCAATCCACAATCGTAGTCACCAAACATAATCTATGGGATGGCCCATGAAAACTCAAACATGAGCAGTTTCCTAAATGCAGCTATAACTCAACGAAAAATGAAGGTTCATGAAAGGCGATAAAAAATACACGTACAAAATGCAGAATTATAGTGCAATCCACAATCATAGTCACCAAAGTTTATTGATGGCCCACGGAAACTCAAACATGAGCATTTTCCTAAATGCGGCTATAATTCTACAAAAAATCAAGGTTAGTGAAAGGGAATAGAAAATACGCGTATAGAATGGACAACTACAGTGCAATCCCAAATCCTATTCACCAAAGTTTATCAATAGCACATGAAACCTCAAACACGAGCAGTTTCCTAAATGCGGCTATAACTCAACAAAAAATGAAGGTTCACAAAAGGCAATAGAAAATACGCGTACAAAATGCAAAACTATAGTGCAATCCACAATAGTAGTGACCAAAGATGATCAGTGGCCAACGAAAATGCAAAGTCGACTAGTTTCCTAAATGTTATAACTCAAAAAACAAAGGTTCGCAAAAGGTGATAGAAAATATGCATAGAGAATGGACAAATTCAGTGCAATCCACAATCGTAGTCACCAAAGTTGATCGATGGTGCACAAAAACTCAAACATGAGCCGATTCCTAAATGTGGCTATAACTCAACAAAAAAGGAGCGTTTGTGAAAGGCAATAAAAAATAAGAGTATAGAATGCACAACTATAGTGTCATCCACAAGCGTATTCACCAAAGGGAAACGATGGCCCAAAAAAACTCAAATATAAACAGTTTCCTAAATGCGGCTATAACTCAACAAAAAATGAAGGTTCATCAAAGGCGTTATAAAATATGCATACAAAATGGACAACTATAGTGCAATCCACAATTGTAGTCACCAAAGTTTATTGATGGGCCACGAAAACTCAAACACGAGCGGTTTCCTAAATGCGGCTATAATTCAATGAAAAATGAAGGTTCACGCCAAAAAGTAAATAGAAAATATGCGTAAAGAATGGACAACTATAGTGCCATCCAGAATCGTAGTCACCAAAGTTGATCGATGGCCCACAAATACTCAAATACGAGCGGTTTCCTAAATACCACCATAACTCAACTAAAAATGAAGGTTCGTTAAAGGTGATAGAAAATACACGTATAGTATGCAAAAGTAAATTGTAATCCACAATCGTAGTCACCAAAGTTGATTGATGGTCCAGGAAAACTCAAACACCAGCGATTTCTGAAATCCAGCTATAGCTCAACTAAAAATGAAGGTTCGTGAAAGACGATTAAAAACATGCATACAAAATACACAACTACAATGCAATCCACAATCGTAGTCACAAAAGTTGATCGATGGCGCACAAAACCTCAAACATGAGTGGTTTCTTAAATGCGTGTAACTAAACAAAAAATGAAGGTTCGCGAAAGGAAATAGAAAATATGCGTATAGAACGCACAACTATAGTAATCCACAAGCGTAGTCACCAAAATTCATCGATGGCCCACAAAAACTCAAACGCAAGTGGTTTTCAAAATGCGGCTATACCTCAACAAAAGATGAAGTTTCACAAGAGGCGATAGAAAATACGTGTACAAAATGGACAATTATAGTGCAATCCACAATCATTGTCACCAAAGTTGATTGATGGCCCACGAAAACTCAAACATGACTGGTTTCCTAAATGAGCCTATAACTCAACGAAAAATGAAGATTCGTGAAAGGTGATATAAAATACGCGTACAAAATGGACAACTACAGTGCAATTCACAATCGTAGACACCAAAGTTGATTGATGGCCCAAGAAAACTCAAACATGATCGGTTTTCTTAAGTGCAGCTATAACTGAACGAAAAATGAAAGTTTGCGAAAGGTGATGGAAAATACGTGTATAAAGAATGCACAACTACAGTGTAATCGACAATCATAGTCACAAAAGTTGATCGATGGCCCACGGAAAATCAAACATGAACATTTTCCTAAATTCGGCTATAACTCAACAAAAAATTAAAGTTTCTGAAAGTCGATTAAAAATATGTGTATAGAATGCACAACTATAGTACAATCCACCATTGTAGTCACCAAAGTTGATTGATGGCCTACAAAAAACTCAATCATGAGCGGTTTCTGAAATGTGTTTATAACACAACAAAAATGAATGTTCACGAAAAGTGATAAAAATACGTGTATGGAAAATTAGTTTTCATAATGCACAACTATAGTGCAATTGACAATCATAGTCACCAAAGTTGATCGATGGCCCACGAAAACTCAAATACGAGTGGTTTCCTAAATGTGGCTATTACTGAATGAAAACTGAAGGCTCACGAAAGGCGATAGAAAATATGCATATAAAATGCAAAACTAAAGTCTAATCCACAAGCATAGTCACCAAAGTTCATCGAGTGGTTTCCTAAATGCGGCTATAACTTAACAAAGAATGAATGTTCGCAATCCACAATCATAGTCACCAAAGTTGATTGATGGCCCACGAAAACTCAAATAGGAGCGGTTTCATAAGTGCGGCTATAACTTAACAAAAAATAAAGTTCCATGAAAGGCAATTAAAAAAATGCATATAGAATACACAACTAGAGTAATCCACTATCGTACTCACCAAAGTTTATTGCTGGCCAACTATAGTGCAATCCGCTCATATTTGAGTTTTTGTGGGCCATCGATCAACTTTGGTGACTATGATTGTGGATTGGACTATAGTTGTCCATTTTGTATGCGTATTTTCTATTGCATTTCCTAAACCTTCATTTTTCTCTAGATATAGCCGCATTTAGGAAACCGCTAAGGTTTGAGGTTTTGTGGGCCATCAATTAACATTGGTGACTACGCTTGTGGATTACACTGTATTTGAGCATTCTATATGCATATTTTCTATCGTCTTTCATGAAACTTTTTTTTTTTGACTTATAGCTGCATTTACGAAAACACACGAATTTGAGTTTTTGTGGGCCATTGATTAACTTTGGTGACTACGATTGTGGATTACACTTTAGTTGTACATTTTTGTATGTTCATTTTCTATTGTCTTTTGTGAACCTACATTTTTTGTTGAGTTATAGCCGCATTTAGGAAACCATTCGAGTTTGAGTTTTCATGGGCCATCGATCAACTTTCGTGAGTACGGTTGTGGATTACATAGTAGTTCTATATTCCATAAGTGTATTTTTTATCGCCTTTCGCAAACCTTCATTTTTTGTTGAGTTATAGCTGCATTTAGGAAATTGCTCGTGTTTTAGTTTTTGTGGGCCATCGATTAGCTTTGGTGACTAGGATTATGGATTACACTGTAGTAGTGTATTCTACATGCGTAGTTTCTATCGCCATTCATGAACATTTATTTTTCGTTGAGTTATAGCCGCACATAGGAAAGTGCTCGTGTTTGAGTTTTAATGGGCCATCGATCAACTTTGTCAACTACGATTGTGGATTGCACTATAGTTGTCCATTCTGTATGGGTATTTTCTATCACCTTCTGTTAACCTTCATTTCTTGTTGAGTTATAGCCGCATTAGGAAACTACTCGTGTTTGAATTTTCGTGGGCTATCAATCAACTTTGGAGACTATGATTGTGGATTGGACTGTAGTTGTGCATTTTGTACTCATATTTTCTATCACCTTTCATAAACCTTAATTTTTTGTTGTGTTATAGCCGCATTTAGAAAAATGCTCGAGTTTGAGTTTTTCGTGGGCACTCGATGAACTTTGGCGAATACGATTGTGGATTACATTATAGTTGTGCATTCTATTCGTGTATTTTCTATAGCCTTTCACGAATGTTCATTTTTTGTTAAGTTATAGCAACACTTAGGAAACCGCGTGTGTTTTAGTTTTCGTGGTCCATCAATCAACTTTGGTGACTATGATTGTGGATTGCACTGTAGTTGTACATATAGTTGTCCATTATGTACTATTTTTTCTATCACCTTTTGCAATCCTTTATTTTTTGTTGATATATAGCTGCATTTAGAAAACCGTTTGAGTTTTAGTTTTCGTGGGCCATTGATTAGCTTTGGTGATGAAGTTTGTGGATTACACTGTTGTTGTGCACTTTATATGCGTATTTTCCATCGCCTTTCGCAAACCTTAACTTTTTTTTGAGTTATAGCTGCATTTTGGAAACTGCTCTTGTTTGAGTTTTTTTGGCCCATCGATCAACTTTTGTGACTACGATTGCGGATTGTACTATAGTTGTGCATTTTGTACCAATATTTTTAATCACCGTTTACAAACCTTCATTTCTTCTTGTCTTATAGCCACATTTAGGAAAATGCTCGTGTTTGAGTTTTCATGTGCCATCGATCAACATTGGTGACTATGACTGTGGATTACATTGTAGTTGTGCTTTCTATATGCATATTTTTTATTGCCTTTCGCTAACCTTCATATTTTGCTGAGTTATAGCTGCACTTACGAAACCGCTCGTGTTTGAGTTTTCGTGAGCCATCGGTTAACTTTGGTGACTGCGATTGTGGATTGCACTATAGTTGTCCATTATGTATGTGTATTTTCTATCACCTTTCACAAACTTTCAGTTTTTTGTAGAGTTATAGCCGCATTTAGCAAATTGCTCGTATTTCAGTTTTTGTGGGCCATCGATCAACTTTGATGACTACGCCTTTGGATTACAATGTAGTTGTGCATATTATATGCTAATTTTCTATTGCCTTTTGCGAACCTTCATTTTTTGTTGAGTTATAGCCGAATTTAGGAAACCTCTCATGTTTGAGTTTTTGTGGGTCATTGTTCTACTATGGTGACTACGATTGTGGATTTCACTATAGTTGTCTATTCTATATGCATATTTCTATCACCTTTTTTGAAGCTTCTTTTTTTGTTGAATAATAACCTCATTCATGAAACTACTTGTGTTTGAGTTTTCGTGGGCCATCAATCAACTTTGGTAGCTACGATTGTGCATTACATCGTAGTTGTGCATTTTATACATATATTTAGGAAACCGCTCATGTTTGACTTTTTGTGGGCCATAGATAAACTTTGGTGACAATGATTGTGGATTGCACCATAGTTGTGCATTTCATAAAGATATTTTTAATCTCCTTTCACAACCCTTCATTTTCTATTGAGTTATAACCGCATTTAGGAAAACACTCGTGTTTGAGTTTTTGTGGGCAATCGATTTACTTTGTTGACTACGATTGTGGATTACACTACAATTATGCATTCTAAACACCTATTTTATATCGCCTTTCAATAACCACAATTTTTGTTGAGTTATAGCCGCACTTAGGAAACTGCTCGTGTTTGAATTTTCGTGGGCTATCGATCAACTTTAGTGACTATGATTGTGGATTGCACTATAGTCATCCATTTTCTACTCGTATTTTCTATCACCTTTCGTGAACCTTCATTTTTTGTTGAGTTATAGCTGTATTTAGGAAACCTCTCTTATTTGAGTTTTTGTGAGCCATCATTCAATTTTGGTGACTACGATTGTGCATTACACTGTAGTTGTGCATTCTATACGCGTATTTTCTATCGCCTTTGGTGACCCTTCATTTTTAGTTGAGTTAGCTGCACTTAGGAAACTACTCATGTTTGAGTTTTTGTGGGCCATTGATCAACTTTGGTAACTACACTTGTGGATTATGCTATAGTTTTGCATTATAAAGGCGTATTTTCTATTTTCTTTCGCAAACCATACTTTTTGTTTGAGTTATAACCACATTTAGGAAAACAATCGTGTTAGAGTTTTCGTGGCCCATCAATCAACGTTGGGGAGTACAATTATCGATTACACTAGAGTTGTGCATTCTATACGTATTTTGTATCACCTTTCAAGAACCTTCATTTTTTGTTGAATTATAGATGCATTTAGGAAAATGCTCTTCTTTGAGTTTTCATGGGCCATCGATCAACTCTGGTGACTACGATTATGGATTACTCTGAAATAGTGGATTCTATATGTGTATTTTCTATCTCCTTTCATGAGCCTTCAATTTTTTTTGAGTTATAGCCGCATTTATGAAACCACTCGTGCATGAGTTTTTGTGGGCCATCGATCAACTTTGGTGAATATGATTGTTCATTACACTGTAGTTGTACATTGTATCAAGTATTTTCTATTGCCTTTCATGAAACTTCATTTTTCGTTGAGTTATAACCGCATTTAGGAAACTGGTCATGTTTGAGTTTTTTTGATCCATCAATCAACTTGTGTGAATATGATTGTGGATTGTATTGTATTTGTGTATTATGTATGCACATTTTTAATCGTCTTTCATGAACCTTCTTTTTTGTTGAGTTATAGATGAATTTATCAAAACGCTAGTGTTTGAGTTTTGGTGGGTCATCTATAACTTTTTAAAATACGATTGTGGATTATACTATAGTTGTGCATTCTATACGCATGTTTTCAATCACCTTTCGTGAACCTTCATTATTCATTGAGTTATAGCCGCACATAGGAAATACACGTATAGAATGCACAACTACAATATAATCCAGAATTGTAGTCACTAAAGTTGATCAATGGCCCACAGAAAGTTAAACAAGAGCGTTTTCCTAAATGCAACTCAATGAAAAATCAAGGTTCATGAAAGGCGATAGAAAATTTCATGTATACAATGTATAGAATGCACAACTACAATGTAATCCCGAGTAGTAGTCACCAAAAGTTGATCGATGGCCCATGAGAAGTCAAATGCGAGTGATTTCCTAAATGTGGCTATAACTCAACAAAACATGAAGGTTCACGAAAGGAGATAGAAAATACATGTACAAAATGGACAATTACCTTGTAACCCACACTCGTACTCACCAAAGTTGATCGATGTCCCACAAAAACTCAAACACGACTGGTTTCTTAAGTGCAGCTATAACTCAATAAAATATGAAGCTTCGCAAAAGGCAATAGAAAATACGCTTATAGAATGCACAATTATAGTACAATCAACAACCGTTGTCAACAAAGTTGATCAATGGCCTAGAAAAACTCAAACATGAGTAGTTTCCTAAATGCGGCTATAACTTAAAAAAAATTGAATTTTCATCAAAAGTGATTAAAAATATGAGTACATAATGCAGAACTACATTACAATCCAAAATCATAGTCACCAAAGTTGATCGATAGTCCAAGAAAACTCAAACACGAGCGGTTTCCTTAGTGCAGCTATGTCTCAATGAAAACTGAAGCTTTGTGAAACGTGATAGTAAATATGCGTGTAGAATGCACAGCTATAGTGTAATCCTCAATCATAGTCACCAAAGTTAATCAATCGCCCACGAAAACTCAAACACGAGTGTTTCCCTCAATGTAGATTAACTCATAAAATAATGAAGGTGCATGAAAGGCAATTAAAAATATGTGTACAGAGCGCACAACTACACTACAATCCACAATTTTAGTCACTGAAGTTGATTCATGGCCCTCAAAAACTCAAACATTAGTGATTTTCTAAATGTGGCTATAAATCAATAAAAATAGAAGGTTCAGGAAAAGGCGATAGAAAGTGCTATAGAATGCACAACTACAGAGTAGTCCACAAGCATAGTCACCAAAGATGACGGATGGCCCACAATAACTCAAACTCGTGCAGTTTCTTAAATGCGGCTATAAATCAACAAAAAATGAAGGTTCGCAAAAGGCAATAGAATATACACGTACATAATGGACAACTACAGTGCAATCCACAAGCGTACTCACCAAGGTTGATCGATGGTCAAAAAAAATTCAAAGACGAGTGGTTTTCAAAATGCGGCTATAACACAAAAAAATGAAGGTTCGTAAAAGGCGATAGAAAATACGCTTATAGAATACACAACTAAAGTGTAATCAACAAGCATAGTCACCAAAGTTGATCGATGACCCACGAAAACTCAAACTCGATCGATCTCCCAAATGTGGCTGTAACTCAACAAGAAATGAAGGTTCATGAACGACGATAGAAAATATGCATACAGAATGGACAACTATAGTGCAATCCACAATCGTAGTGATCAACGTTGATCGATGCCCCACAAAAACTCAAACACGAACAATTTGCTAAATGCGGCTTTAACTTAATGAAAAATCAAGTTTTGCAAAAGGGGACAAAAAATACACGTATATAATTTACAACTATTGTGCAATCCACAATCATAGTCACCAAAGTTGATCGATGGCCCATGAAAATGCAAACTCGAGCGGTCTGATAAATGCAGCTATAACTCAACAACAAATGACAGTTTTTGAAAGGTGATAGAAAATACACGTACATAATGGACAACTACAGTGCAATCAACAATCATAGTCACCAAAGTTGGTCAATGGCCCATGAAAACTCAAACACAAGTGGTTTCCTTTAGTGGGGCGATAAATAAACGAAAATTGAAGATTCGTGAAACGCGATAGAAAATACACGTATAGAATGCACAACTACAATGTAATCCACAAGCGTAGTCACCAAAGTTGATCGATGGCCCACGAAAACTCAAACTCAAACAATATCTTAAATGCGGCTATAACTCAACAAATGATGAAGATTTGTGAGAGGCAATAGAAAATAAACGTCCAAAATGAGCAAGTAAAGTCCAATCCACAATCGCAGTCACCAAAGATGATCGATGACCCACGAAAACTCAAGCTTTCAGATTTTCCTAAATGTGGCTATAACTCAACAAAAAATGAAGGTTCGCGAAAGGCGATAAAAAATACATGTATAGAATGCACAACTATAGTGTAATCCACAAGCGTAGTCACAAAAGATGATTGATGGCCCATGAAAAGTCAAAGTTGAGCAATAAGAAGGTTCATGAAAGGCGAAAGAAATTACACATTCAAAATGGAGAACTACATCATAATCCACAATTGTACTCATCAAAGTTGATCGATGGCCAACGAAAACTCAAACACGAGCGGTTTCCTTTAGTGTGGCTATAATAACTCAAAGAAAAATGATGTTTCGCAAAAGGCGATAGAAAATACACATATAGAATGCACAACTACAATGTAACCTGAAATTGTAGTCACCAAAGTTGATTGATGGCCCACAAAAACTCAAAAACGAGCGGTTTCCTAAATGCGGCTATAACTGAACAAAAAATTAAGGTTCACAAAAGGTGATAGAAATACATGTATAGAAAACACAAATATAATGTACTCCACAATCGTAGTCACCAAAGTTGATCGATGGCCCACGAAAACTCAAATACGAGTCGTTTCCTTAATGCGGTGTAACTCAACAAAAAGTGAAGGTTCGTAAAAGGCGATAGAAAATACATGTACAGAATGGACAAGTAGAACGCATTCCACAATCGTAGTCAGCAAAGATGATCAATGACCCACAAAAACTCAAACACGATCGGTTTCCTTTAGTGTGACTATAAATCAATGAAAAATGAAGGTTCACGAAAGGCGATAGAAAATACGTGTATAAAATGCACAACTACAGTGTAATCCACAAGCGTAGTCACCAAAGTTGATTGATGGCCCATGAAAACTCAAACACCAGCAGTTTCCTAAGTGCAGCTATAACTCAACGAAAAATGAAGGTCCACGAAAAATGATTGAAAATATGCATATAGATGCACAACTACAGTGTAATCAACAATCGTAGTCACCAAAATTGATCGATAGCGCATGAAAACTCAAACCCAAACATTTTCCTAAATGCGCCTAACTCAACAAAAAATGAAGGTTCGAGAAAGGCAATAGAAAATATGCATATAGAATGCACAACTATAGTGTAATCCACAAGAATAGTCACCAAAGTTGATCGATTGCCCATGAAAGCGGTTTCCTAAACACAACTATAGCTCAACAAAAAAGGAAGATTTGGTAAAAGGCATTAGAGAATAAGCATATACAATGGACAAACAATACTGCAATCCACAATTGTAGTCACGAAAGCTAACCGATGGCCCACGAAAACTCAAACATAGGTGATCTCCTAAACACGGCTATAACTCAATGAAAAATAAAGGTTCATGAAAGGCGATAGAAAATACGCGTATAGAATGCACAACTACAGTGTAATCAACAAGCGTATTTACAAAAGTTGATCGATAGCCCACAAAAACTCAAACACAAGTGGTTAAGACGATAGAAAATACATGTATAGAATGGAAAACTACAGTGCAATCCACAATTGTAATCACCAAAGTTGATCGATGGCCCATGAAAATTCAAACTTTAGCAGTTTCCTAAATGCGGCTATCACTCAACAAAAAATGAAGGTTCACAAAAGGCAATAGAAAACATGAATACATAATAGAAAACTAATGTGCAATCAACTATCGTAGTCAACAATGTTGATCGATGTCCCACGAGAACTCAAACACGAGTAGTTTGCTGAATGTGGCTGTAACTCAAGGACAACTGAAGTTTTGACAAAGGGGACAGAAACTACGTGTATATAATTTACAACTAAAATGCAATCGACAATCGTAGTCACCAAAGTATATTGATGGCCCATGAAAACTCAAAATCAAGCAGTTTCATAAATGCAGCCGTAACTCAACAAAAAATGAAGGTTTGTGAAAGGCAATAGAAAATACATGTACAGGACAGACAACTACAGTGCAATCCACAATCGTAGTCACCAAAGTTGATCGATGACCCACGAAAGCTCAAACTTCAGCAGTTTCCTAAATGTCTTTATAACTCAATGAAGAATGAAGGTTCGTGAAAGGCGATAGAAAATACGCATATAGAATGCAAAACTATAGTGTAATCCACAAGTGTAGTCACCAAAGTCGATCGACGGCCCATAAACACTCAAACACGAGTGGTTTCCTAAGTCCAGCACAACGAAAAATGAAGTTTCCCGAAAGGGGATAGAAAATACAGTACAGAATTCACAACTACGATTGTGGATTACACTATAGTTGTGCACTCTATAAGCGTATTTTCTATCGCCTTTCGTGAACCTTCATTTTTTGTTGAATTACAGCCACACTTAGGAAACCGTTCGTATTTAAGTTATCGTGGGCCATAGATCAACTTTGGTGACTATGATTGTGGATTACACTATAGTTGTGCATTCCATTCGTGTACTTTGTATCGCTTATTGTGAACCTTCATTTTTTGTTGAGTTATAGCTGCATTTAGGAAACCGCTTGAGTTTGAGTTTTCATGGGCCATCCATCAACTTTGGTGACTATGCTTGTGGATTCACTATATTTATGCATTCTATACGTGTATTTTGTATTGCCTATTATGAACCTTCATTTTTTGTTGAGTTATAGTAGCATCTTGGAAACCACTCGTGTTTGACTTTTTGTGAGCCATTGATCAACTTTGGTGACTACACTTGTGGATTACACTATAATTGTCCATTATGTATGTGTATTTTCTATCGCCTTTAGTGAGCCTTCATTTTTTGTTCAGTTATAGCCACATTTAGGCAACCGCTCATGTTTGAGTTTATGTCGGCCATCAATCAACTTTGGTGACCAGGATCCATTACACTATAGTTGTGCATTCTATACATTTATTTTCTATTTCCTTTCGTGAACATCCATTTTTTGTTGAGTTATAGCCGCAATTAGGAAACCATTCATGTTTGAGTTTTCATGAGCTAGTGATCAACTTTAGTGATTACGATTGTGGATTGCATTGTAGTTGTCCATTCTGTACGCATATTTTCTATCGCCTTTTGTGAACCTTTGTTTTTTGTTGAGTTATATGGCTGCATTTAGGAAACCGCTCGTGTTTGAGTTTTCATGGACCATCAATCAACTTTGGTGACTAAAATTGTGGATTAGACTCTAGTTGTGCATTCTACGCGTATATTCTTTCACCTTTCATGAACCTTCATTTATCATTGAGTTATAGCTACACTTAAGAAACTGCTCGTGTTTGTGTTTTCATGAGCCATTGATCAACTTTGGTGACTACAATTGTGGATTGCACTATAGTTGTCCATTCTGTACATGTATTTTCTATCGGGCTTTCGTGAACCTTCATTTTTTGTTGGGTTATAGCCGCATTTAGGAAACCGCTCGAGTTTCAGTTTTCATGGGTCATTGATAAACTTTGGTGACTACGCTTGTGGGTTACATTGTTGTGCAATCTATATGTGTATTTTCTATTGCCTTTCGTAAACCTTCATTTTTTTTTAGGTATAGCGGCATTTAAGAAACCGCTCATGTTTGAGTTTTTGCGGACCATCAATCAACTTTGATGACTAGGAATGTGGATTGCACTATAGTTGTCCATTCTGTATGTGTATTTTCTATCACCTTTAGTGAACCTTCATTTTTTTGTTGAGTTATAGTCACATTTAGGAAAACGCTCATATTTAGTTTTCGTGGGCCATTGATCAACTTTCGTGACTACGATTGTGGATTGCTATGTAGTTGCCTATTTTGTATGTGTGTTTTCTATCACCTTTCGCGAACCTTCATTTTTTGTTTAGTTATAGCCCCATTTAGCAAACTGCTCGATTTTGAATTTTCTTGGGCCTTTGATCAACTTTGGTAACTACGCTTGTTGATTACATTGTAGTTGTGCATTCTATATGCGTATTTTCTCTCACCTTTTGTGAACCTTCATTTTTTGTTTAGTTATAGCCGCATTTATGAAATTGTTTGTGTTTGAGTTTTTGTGGGTCATCGATAAACTTTGGTGACTACAATTGTGTATTACACTCTAGTTGTACATTCTATACACATATTTTCACCAACATACAGGAACCCTTGAAATATAGAATCAGCAAAACAATTTTTTTTTGGGAAAATCGAAATATGGGTTTTATAGGTGCTCCTGTGCTCAAGAGACCCAGATCGTCCTTTTTTTGAAAAAATAAGCTATTCTTGGAAAAGAGACTTTTTTAAAAGTAGAAGCAATAGAGGTAACTGAGCCAAATTTTTTGAATCTTTTTGTGAAAAATATGAGAAATGAGTTTTGTAGAGAATGTTGTTCTTAGTAAACCCAGATCATCATTTTTTCAAAAAACTAATTTTCACCAACATACAAGAACCCCACAAAAATAGAATCTACAAAACAATTTTTTTGGGGAAAATAAAAAATATGGGTTTTACAACTGCTCGTGTGCTAAAGAGACCCAGATCATCAATTTTTTGAAAAAAAATCTGTTTTTGGAAAAGATAGATTTTTTTGAGAAGTAGAAGCAGTAGAGGTAATAGAGGCAAATTTTTTGAATCTTTTTATGAAATATCTGAGAAATGGGTTTTGTAGAGAATGTTGTTATGAGTAGACTTAGTTCGTCCTTTTTTTGAAAAACTAATTTTTAACCAACATGCAAGAACCCCTCAAAAATAGAATCTACAAAACAATTTTTTTTGGAAAATAAAAAATATAGGTTTTATAGGTGCTCCTATGCTAAAGAGACTTAGATTGCCCATTTTTTGCATAAATAAGTTGTTCTTGAAAAAGATAGATTTTTCTAAAAAGTAGAAGCAGTAGAGGTAAGTTAAAATGCAAATTTTTTTGAATCTTTTTATGAAAAATCTGAGAAATAGGTTTTGTAGAGAATGTCATTTTAAGTAGATCCAAATCGTCCTCATTCTGACAAACTAATTTTTCACTAACATGCATAAACTCCTCAAAAATAGAATCTACGAAATAGTTTTTTTTGGGAAAATCGAAATATGGGTTTTATAGGTGCTCGTGTGCTCTAGAGACCCTAATTGTCCATTTGTTGAAAAAGATAGACTTTTGTGAAGAGTAGAAGTAGTAGAGGTAATAGAGGCAAATTTTTTGAATCTTTCTATGAACAATCATAGAAATGGGTTTGTAGAGAATGTCATTCTCAATAGACCCAGATTATCATTTTTTTGAAAAACTTATTTTTTACCAACTTGCAAGAACCCCTCAAAAATAGAATCTAGGAAACAATTTTTTTTTGGAAAATCGAACATATTGGTTTTATAGGTGCTCGTGTGCTGAAGAGATGTAAATCGTCCGTTTTTTGAAAAAATAAATTTTTCTTGAAAAAGATAGATTTTTTGAAAAGCAGAAGCAGTAGATGTAATAGAGGAAAATTTTGTGAATCTTATTTGTGAAAAATCTAAGAAATGGGTTTGTTAGAGAATTTCATTCCGAGTAGACCCATATTGTTCTTTTTTCGTAAAAAAAAAATTTCATCAACATGCAAAAACCCCTCAAAAATAGAATCTATGAAACAATATTTTTTGGGAAAATAAAAAATATGGGTTTTGTAGATGCTCATGTTGTAAAGAACCCTCAAAAATACAAGCTACGAAACAGTATTTTCTATTTCCTTTCATGAACCTTCATTTCTTGTTGAGTTATAGCCGCATGTAGGAAACTATTTGTGTTTGAGTTTTCATGGGCTATCGATCAACTTTGGTGGCTATGATTGTGGATTACACTGTAGTTGTGCATTCTATATGCGTATTTTCTATCACCTGTCGTGAACCTTCATTTTTCGTTGAGTAATAGCTTCACTTAGGAAACCGCTCGTGTTTGAGTTTTGTGGGCCATCGATCAACATTGGTGACTACGATTGTGGATTACGCTATAGTTGTGCATTATATACGCGTATTTTCTATTGCCTTTCGTGAACCTTCACTTTATGTTGAGTTATAGCAACATTTAGGAAACTGCTCGTGTTTGAGTTTTTGTGGGCCATTGATCAACTTTGGTGACTATAATTGTAGATTGTATTAAGAAACTATTTGTGCTTAGGTTTCATGAACCATTGATCAACCTTGGTGACTAAAATTGTGGATTGCACTGTAATTGTCTATTTTGTACTCGTAATTTCTATCGCCTTTCACAAACCTTCATTTTTTGTTGACTTATAGCTACATTTAGGAAACCACTCGAGTTTGAGTTTTCATGGGCGATCGATCAGCTTTGGTGACTATGATTGTGGATTGTACTTTAGTTGTGCATTTTGTCTGCATATTTTTAATTGCTTTTCACAAACATTCATTTTTTGTTCAGTTATAGCCGTATTTAGGAAACCGATCGTATTTGAGTTTTCGTGGGCCATCAATCAACTTTGGTGACTACGATTGTTGATTGCACTGTAGTCGTCCAATTTTTACATGTATTTTCTATCGCCTTTCACGAACCTTGATTTTTTGTTGAGTTATAGCCGCATTTAGGAAACCGCTCCTATTTGTGTTTTCATGGGACATCGATCAACTTTGGTGACTACAAATTCTAGATTGCACTGTAGTTGTCCATTCTTTAAGCGTACTTTCTATTTCCTTTTCCGAACCTTCGGTTATGGTAGTGTTATAGCCACATTTAGGAAACCGCTCATGTTTGATATTTTATGGGCCATCGATAAACTTTGGTGACTACAATTGTGGATTGTACTAGAGTTATAGCCATATTTTTAATCGTCTTTCATGAAAATTCATTTTTTGTTTAGTTATAGCCACAATTGTAGTAACCAAATTTTATCGATGGCCCACGAAAATTGAAACATGAGCGGTTTGCTAAGTATGGCTACAACTCAATGAAAAATGAGGTTTCACAAAAGGTGATATAAAATACATGTATAGAATGCACAACTATAGTGTAATGCACAATCGTAGTCACCAAAGTTGATCGATGGCCAACGAAAACTCAAACACAAGCGTTTGCGTAAATGCAGCTATAACTGAACAAAATTTGAAGGTTCCTTAAATGCGATAGAAAATCCATGTATAGAATGGACAACTACAGTGTAATCCACAATCGTAGTGACCAAAGTTAATCGATGGCCCATGAAAACTCAAACACGAGCGTTTTCCTAAATGCGGGTATCACTCAACAAAAAATGAAGGTTCACGAAAGGAGATATAAAATACACATAAAGATTAGACAACTATAATGCAATCCATAATAGTAGTCACCAAACTTGATCGAAGGACCATGAAAACTAAAACTCAAGTGGTTTCCTAAATGCGGCTATAACTCAAGAAACAATGAGGGTTCTCGAAAGACGATAGAAAACTACAGTGCAATCCACAATCGTAGTCACCAAAGTTGATCAATGGCCCACGAAAACTGAAACACAAGCGATTTCCCAAGTGCGGTTATAACTAAACGTAAATTGAAGTTTCATGAAAGGCGATAAAAAATACGCATATAGAATGTACAACTACAATACAAACCACAATGGTAGTCACCAATGTTGATTGATGGCCCACGAAAATAGGAAATCGAGCAGTTTCCTAAATGCGGCTATAACTCAAGAAAAAATTAAGGTTCACAAAAGGCAATAGAAAATATGTGGACATAATGGAAACCTACATTGCAATCCACAATCAATGTCACGAAAGTTGATCGATGGCCCACAAAAACTCACACACAAGTGGTTTGCTAAGTGCGGTTATAACTCAACGAAAACTGACGGTTCACGAAAGGCGATAGAAAAAACACATATAGAATGGACAACTATAATGTAATCCAGAATAATAGTCACCAAAGTTGACCAATGGCCCACGAAAAATAGAAATATAACCATTTTTCCTAAATGTGGCTATAACTCAACAAAAAATGAAGTTTCGTGAAAGGCGATTAAAAATATGCGTATAGAATGCACAACTATAGTGTAACCCACAATCGTAGTCACCAAAGTCGATTGATGGCCCAAAAAAACTCAAACATGAACGATTTCCTAAATGTGGCTATAACTCAACAAAAAATGAAGGTTCGGGAAAAGTGATATAAAATACGTGTATAGAATGAACAACTGCATTTTAATCCACAATCATAGTCACCAAAGTTGATCGATGGCCCACGAAAACTCAAATACAAGCTGTTTCCTAAATGCAGCTATAACTCAACAAAAAATGAAGGTTCACAAAAGGCGATAGAAAATAGGCATACAAAATGAATAACTACATCATTGCATTCCACAATCATAGTCACCAAAAATTATCGATGGCCCACAAAATGTCAAGCACCAGCAGTTTCCTAAATACGGCTATAACTCAACAAAAAATGAATGTTTGTGAAAAGCGATAGAAAATATGCATATAGAATGCACAACTACAGTGTAATCCACAAGCGTAGTCACCAAAGTTCATCAATGGCCCCCGAAAACACAAAATCGAAAGGTTTCTGAAATGTGGCTATAACTCAACAAAAAATAAAGGTACGCGAAAGTCAATACAAAATATGCGTACATAATAGACAACTACAATGTGGATTACACTATAGTTGTGCATTCTATATGCATATTTACTATCGCGTTTTCCGAACATTCATTTTTCGCTGAGTTATAGCCGCATTTAGGAAACCACTTGTGTTTGAGTTTTCATGGGCCATCAATCAACTTTAGTGACTACGATTGTGGATTTCACTATAGTTGTGCATTCTATATGAATATTTTCTATCGCCTTTCGCGAACCTTCATTTTTCGTTGAGTTATAGCCGCATTTATGAAATCACTCTGTTTGAGGTTTTGTGGGCCATCGATAAAATTTGGTGACTACGATTGTGGATTACATTGTAGGTGTGCATTCTATACATGTGTTTTTTATCGATTTTCATGAACCTTTATTTTTTCTTGAGTTATAGCCGCATTTAGGAAACTACTCATGTTTGAGTTTTTGTGGCCCATCAATCAACTTTGGTGACTACAATTGTAGATTGTATTGTAGTTGTGCATTCTGTAAGCATATTTTTACTCGCTTTTCATGAACCTTTTAATTTTGTTGAGTTATAGCCGCATTTATGAAATCACTCGTGTTTGAGTTTTTGTGTGCCATCAATAAATTTTGGTGACTACGATTGTTGATTACATTGTAGGTGTGCATTCTATACATATATTTTCACAAACATGCAAGAACTCCTCAAAAATAGAATCTAAGAAACAATATTTTTTGGGAAAATAAAAAATATGGGTTTTATAGTTGCTCGTGTGCTAAACAGACCTAGAACGTCCATTTTTTGAAAAAATAAGTTTGTTTTGAAAAAGATAGATTGTTTGAAAAGTAGAAGCAATAGAGGTAATATAGGCAATTTTTTTGAATCTTTTTATGAAAAATCCGAGAAATGGGTTTTGTAGAGAATGTTATTTTGAGTATACCCAGATCGTCCTTTTTTTGAAAAACTAATTTTTCACCAACATGCAAGAACCCCCCTCAAAAATATAATCTACGAAACAATTTTTTTTGGGAAAATAAAAAATATTTTATAGGTGCTTGCGTGCTAAAAAGATTTAGATCGTCCGTTTTTTGAAAAAATAAATTGGTTTTTATAAAGATGGATTTTTTTGAAAAGTAAAAATAGTATAGGTAACAAAGGAAATTTTTTTGAATCTTTTTATGAAAAATCTGAGAAATGGGTTTTGTAGAGAATGTCATTTTGAGTAAATCTGGGTCGTCATTTTTTTTTTAAAAACAATTTTTCACCAACATGCAAGAACTCCTAAAAAATAGAATCTACAAAACATTTCTTTTTGGAAAATAAAAAAATATGTGTTTTATAGGTGCTCATGTGCTCAACAAACCGAGATCATTCATTTTTTGAAAAAGTAAGTTGATTTTGAAAAATATAGATTTTTTTGATAAGTAGTACTAGAGGTAACAAAGGCAAAAATTTTGAATCTTTTTTTGAAAATTTTGAGAAATGGGTTTTGTGGAGAATGTTATTCTGATTAGACGCAGATTGACCTTTTTTCAAAATGCAATTTTTTCACCAACTTGCAAGAATCCCTCAAAAATAGAATCTAGGAAACAATTGCTTTTGGGAAAATCGAAAATTTGGGTTTTATAGGTGCTCATGTGAACAAGACACCCAGATTGTCCATTTTTTCAAAAAATAAGTTGTTTTTGAAAAAAAAGATGTTTTTGAAAAGTAGAAGCAATAGAGGTAACAAAGGCAAATTTTTTGAATCTTTTTGTGAAAAATCTAAGAAAATTGGTTTTATAGAGAATGTCGTTCAGAGTAAACCCAGATCGTCCTCTTTTTGAAAAACTAATTTTTCACCAACATGCAAGAACCCCTCAAAAATCGAATCTACGAAACAATTTTATTTGGGAAAATCGAAAATATGGGTTTCATAGGTGCTCAAGAGCTAAATAGACCCACATAATCCGTTTTTTTTTTTTAAAGTTGTTTTTGAAAAAGATAGATTTTTTTGAAAAATAGAAGCAGTAGAGGTAACAGAGGCAAATTTTTGAATATTTTTATGAAAAATAAGAGAAATGGGTTTTCTAGAGAATGTTGTTCTGAGTAGACCCATATCGTCCTCCTTTTGAAAAACTATTTTTTCACCAACATACAAGAACCCCCTCAAAAATAGAATCTACGAAACAATTTTTTTTGGAAAAATAAAAAATATGGGTTTTATAGTTGCCCATGTGCTGAAGAGATTTCGATCGCCTGTATTTTGAAAAAATAAGTATTTTTTGAAAAGATAATTTTTTTTCAAAAGTAGAAGCAATAGAGGTAACAAAGACAAATCTTTTGAATCTTTTTATGAAAAATATGAGAAATGGGTTTTGTAGAGTATCATTCTGAGTAAATCTAGATCATCATTTCCCCTCAAAAATAAAATCCACTAAACAATTTTTTTTTGGAAAATCAAAATATGGGTTTTATAGGTGCTCGTGTGCTGAAGAGACCCTAATCGTCCAATATTTGAAAAAATAAGTTGTTCTTGAAAAAGATAGATTTTTTTGAGAAGTAGAAGTGGTAGAGGTAACAAAGGAAATTTTTTTGAAACTTTTTATGAAAAATTTGAGAAATGGGTTTTGTATAAAATGTCGTTTTGAATAGACCCAGATCGTCCTCTTTTTGAAAAACTAATTTTTCACCAACATGCAAGAACACTTCAAAAATAGAATCCACGAAATAATTTTTTTTTCAAAAATCAAAATATGGGTTTTATAGGTGCTCGTATGCTAAAGAGACACATATAGTCCATTTTTTGAAAAAATAAGTTGTTTTTCAAAAAGATAGATTTTTTTGAGAAGTAGAAGCAGTAGAAGTGATAGATGCATTTAGCAAACCGCTGAAGTTTTAGATTTTGTGGGCCATTGATCAAATTTGGTGACTACGCTTGTGCATTACATTGTAGTTGTGTATTCTATATGTGTATTTTCTATCACCTTTTGCGAACCTTCATTTTTTGTTGAGTTATAGCCGCATTTAGAAAACTACTCATGTTTGAGTTTTTGTGGGCCATCGATCAACTTTGATGACTGTGATTGCGGATTGTACTGTTGATGTGCATTATATACGCATATTTTCACTCACTTTTCAAAAACATTCAATTTCTGTTGAGTTATAGTCATATGTAGGAAACCGCTCGAGTTTTAGTTTTTGTGGGCCATCGATCAACATTGGTGACTATGATTGTGGATTCTACTATAGTTGTACATTCTGTACACATATTTTTAATCATTTTTCACAAACATTCATTTTTTGTTGAGTGATAGCCATATTTAAGAAACCACTCGTGTTTGAGTTTTCGTGGGCCATTGATCAACTTTGGTGACAACGCTTGTAGTTTCATTGTAGTTGTCTATTCTATACACATATTTTCAATTACCTTTCATGAACATTCTCTTTTTTTTGAGTTGTGCATTAGGTACACATATTTTTAAATACGTTTATAGAATGCACAACTACAGTGTAATCCATAATCATAGTCACCAAAGATGATCGATGGCCCACGAAAACTCAAACACGAGCGGTTTCCTAAATGCAGCTATAACTCTCCAAAAGATGAAGGTTCTTGAAAAGATATATAAAAAATACGCATACATAATTGACAACTATAGTGCAATCCACAATAATAGTCACCAAAAATGATCAACAGCCCACAAAACTCAAACACAAGCATTTTCCTAAATGCGAATATAATTCAATGAAAAATGAATATTCATGAAAAGTGATTAAAATGTGTATAGAATGCACAACTATAGTAGAATCCACAATCGTAGTCACCAAACTTGACCGATGGCCCACAAAAATTCAAACATGAGTGGTTTCCTAAATGCAGCTATAACACAACAAAAAATGAAGGTTCACAAAATGCTATAGAAAATACACGTATAGAATGCACAACTACAATGTAATCCACAAGCATAGTGACCAAAGTTGATCGATGGCCAATGGAAACTCAAACTCAAACCTTTTACAAAATGTGGCTATAATTCAACAAAAAATGAAGGTTCATGAAAAGCAATTAAAAGAATGCACACATAATGGAAAAGTACAGAGCAAATAAAAATCGTATTCACCAAAGTTGATCGATATCCCACGAAAACACAAACACGAGCGGTTTCATAAGTGCAACTATAACTTAATGAACAATGAAGGTTCGCGAAAGCTGATAGAAAATACACATATAGAATGCACATCTACAATGTAATCCACAATCATAGTCACCAAAGTTGATCGATGGCCCACAAAAACACTAACATGAGAGGCTTCCCAAATGCTGCTATAAATCAACAAAAAATGAAGGTTCGAGAAAGGCAATAGAAAATACATGTATAGAATGCATAACTACAATGTAATCCACAAGCGTAGTCATGAAAGTTGATCAATGGCCCATGAAAATTCATACTCGAATGGTTTCCTAAATGTGGTTGTAACTCAACAAAAATTGAAGGTTCGCAAAAGGCTATAGAAAATACAAGTACAAAATGGACAACTACAGTGCAATCTACAATCATAGTCAACAAAATTGATCAATGGCCCAAAAAAACTCAAAGATGAACGGTTTCCTAATTGCTGCTATAACATAAAGAAAAATGAGGGTTCACGAAACGTGATAGAAAATACATGTATAAAATGCACAACTGCAGTGTAATCCAAAATCGTAGTCATGAAAGTTGATCAATGGCCCATGAAAACTCAAACACGAGCATTTTCCTAAATGCGGCTATGAAAAAAAAAAAGTTCGTGAAATGGGATTAAAAATATGTGTACATAATGCACAGCTTCAGCACAATTCACAATCGTAGTCACCAAAGTTGATTGATGGCCCACAAAAACTCAAGCATGAGTGATTTCCTAAATGTGGCTATTAGTCAACA
Organism: Sequoia sempervirens; assembly: GCA_007258455.2. Classification (NCBI taxonomy): domain Eukaryota; kingdom Viridiplantae; phylum Streptophyta; class Pinopsida; order Cupressales; family Cupressaceae; genus Sequoia; species Sequoia sempervirens. The sequence goes on along the minus strand of VDFB02000010.1, from coordinate 30,005,107 downwards.
AAAAATGAAGATTCGTGAAAGGCGATAGAAAATACACATATAGAATGAACAACTAGAGTGTAATTCACAAGCATAGTCACCATAGTTGATGAATGGCCCAAAAAAACTCAAACACGAGCAGTTTCCTAAATGCGGCTATATACTCAACAAAAATTGAAGGTTCGTCAAAGCCTATATAAAATTAGCGTTCATAAGGCACAACTACAGTGCAATCAACAATTTTAGTCACCCAAATTGATCAATGGCCCACAAAAACTCAAACATGTGCGGTTTCCTAAATGCAGCTATAATTCACCACAAAGAGAATGTTCACAAAAGGCAATAGAAAATCCGCGTACATAATGGACAACTATAGTTCAATCTATAATTGTAGTCAACAAAGTTGATCGATAGCACAAGAAAACTCAAACACGACTATTTTCATAAATGTGGCTATAACTCAAAAAAAAATGAACATTCATGAAAGGTGATTAAAAATATACGTACAAAATGTACAACTACATTTCAATCCACAATCGTAGTCACTAGATTTGATAGATGGCTCACAAAAACTCAAAAATGAAGGTTACCGAAATGTGGCTATATTAAACAAAAAATAAAGGTTCTCGAAAGGCAATAGAAAATACATATACAAAATGGTGTACTATAGTGCAATCGCAAAATTGCATTCACCAAAGTTTATCAAGGGCCCATGAAAACTCAAACATGAGCGTTTTCCTAAATACGATTATAACTCAACAAAAAATGATAGTTCATGAGAGGCGATTAAAAATATGCATATAGAATGCACAACTACAGTAAAATCCACAATAGTAGTCACCAAAGTTGATTGATGGCCCACAAAAACTCAAACATGAGCGGTATTTCTAAATGCAGCTATAACTCAACAAAAATGAAGGTTTGCAAAATGTGCACAATAGAAAATATGTGTATAGAATGCACAACTACAGTGTAATCCACAAGCGTAGATACTAAAGTTGATCGATGACCCACAAAAATTGAAACTCGAGTGTTTTCCTAAATGCGGCTATAACTTAACAAAAAATGAAGGTTCACGAAACGCGATAGAAAATATGCGTACATAATGGACAACTACAATGCAAACAAAAATCATAGTTACCAAAGTTGATCAATGGACCAAAATAACTCAAACACGAGTGGTTTCATAAGTGCAGCTATAACTCAATGAAAATTGTATGTTCAGAAAAGGCAATAGAAAATACACGTATAGAATGCACAACTATAATATAATCCACAATCATAGTCACCAAAGTTGATCTATGGCCCACGTCAACTCATACATGAGCATTTTCTTAAATGTGGCTATAAGTCAATAAAAAATGAAGGTTGATTAAAGGCGATTAAAAATATGCGTAGAGAATGAACAACTGTAGTACAATCTACAATCGTAGTCACCAAAGTTGATCGATGGCCCACAAAAACTCAAATACAGTTTCCTCAATGTAGCTCTAACTCACCAAAAAAAGAAAGTTCAAAAAAGGAGATAGAAAATCCTTGTACAAAATGGACAATTATAGTACAATCCACCATCGTAGTCACCAAAATTGATGAATAATGCACAAAAACTCAAACACGAGCGGCTTTTTAAATGCAGCTATAACTCACAAAAAAGATAAGGTCCACAAAAGGTGATAGAAAATATGTGTACAGAATGGACAACTAGAGTTCAATCTGAAATCGTACTTACCAAAGTTCATCGATTGCGAACGAAAACTCAAACACGAGCATTTTCATAAATGTGGCAATAACCTAAGAAAAAATTAAGGTTCGTGAAAGGCGATTAAAAATATACGTACAAAATGCACAACTACAGTACAATCCACAATCGTAGTCACGAGAGTTGATCAATGGCCTAGAAAAACTCAAACATAAGCGGTTTTCCTAAATGCCGCTATAACTAAAAAAAACATAAGGATTCACAAAAAGCGATAGAAAATAAATGTATAGAATGCATAACTATAGTGTAATCCACAAGTGTAATCACCAAAGTTGATCAATGGCCCACAAAACCTCAAACACGAGCGGTTTCCTAAATGCGGCTATAACTCAAATAAAAATTAAGGTTCACAAAAGATGATAGAAATAAGCATTCACAATGGACAACTACAGTGCAATCCACAACCATAGTCACCAAAGTTGATCGATGCCCCATCAAAGTTCAAACACGAGCGGTTTCCTAAATGTGGCTATAACACAGCAAAAAATGAATGTTCACTAAAGGTGATGTAAAATACATGTACATAATAGAAAACTACAGTGCAATCCACAATCGTAGTCACCAAAGTTGATTGATGGCCCACGAAAACTTAGACATGAGTGTTTTTCTAAATGCAACTATAACTCAACAAAAAATCAAGGTTCGAGAAAGGTGATTTAAAATATGCATACATAATGCACAACCATAGTATAATCCACAATCATAGTAACCAAAGTTGAACGATGACCCACGAAAACTCAAATGAACAAGATTTCCTATATGTGGCTATAACTAGACAAAAAATGAAGGTTTCTTCAAAGGGGATAGAAAATTAGAGTTTATAATGCAAAACTACTATGCAATTCACAATTGCAATCACCAAAGTTAATCGATGGCCCACAAAAACTCAAACACGAGTAGGTGTGGCTATAAAAAAAAAAAAATGAAGGTTCAAGAAAGGTGTTAGAAAATACGCGTATAAAATTCACAAGTGTAATCCACAAACATAGTCACCGAAGTTGATCGATGGCCGACGAAAACTCAAATACAAGAGTTTTCCTAAATGCGGCTATAACTCAACAAAAAATAAAGTTTCGTGAAAGGCGATTAAAAATATGCATACAAAATTCACAATTACAGTACAATCCACAATCTTAGTCACCAAAGTTGATTGATGGCCCACAAAGACTCAAACATGAGCGTTTTCCTAAATACAGTTATAACAAAACAAAAAATAAAAGTTTGCAAAAAGTGATAGGAAATACAATTATAGAGTGCAAAACTACAATACAATCCACAAATTATAGTCACTAAAGTTGATTAATGACCCACAAAAACTCAAACATGAGTGGTTTCCTAAATGCAGCTATAACTCAACAAAAAATTAATGTTCATGAAATGGGATAAAAAATACACAACTATAGTGTAATCCACAATCGTAGTCACCAAAGTTGATATTGCCCACAAAAACACAAACATGATCGGTTTCATAAATGAAGCTATAACTAAAATAAAAAATGAAGGTTCGTGAAAGGCAATAGAAAATACGTCTATAGAATTCACAACTATAGTGTAATCCACAAGCATAGTCACCAAAGTTGATCTATGACCTACGAAAACCCAAATTTGAGCGGTTTGCTAAATGGTCCTATTGCTAAAAGAGAAATGAAGGTTCATGAAAGGTGATATAAAATACACAAACAAAATGGTAAACTATAGTGCAATCCACAATCGTAGTCACTAAAGTTGATTGATGGCCCACAAAAACTCAAACATGAGCGGTTCTCTAAATACGACTATAAATCACCAAAAAATGAAGCTTTACAAAAGGCGATAGAAAATACATGTACAAAATGGACAACTATAGTGCAATCCTCATTCGTAGTCACCAAACTTGATCGATGGTCCACGAAAACTCAAACACAAATGGTTTCATAAATGCGGCTATAACTTACCAAAAAATGAAGGTTCCCAAAAAAAGATAGAAAATACATGTATAGATTGCACGCCTACAGTGTAATCCACAGGCATAGTGACCAAAGTTGAACGATGGCCCACAAATACTCAAATTTGAGCTGTTTGCTATATGCAGTTATAACTCAACAAAAAATGAAGGTTCGTGAAAGGCGACAAAAAATACATGTATAGAATGCACAACTATAGTGTAATCCAAGAGTGTATTCACCAAAGTTGATTGATGGCCCACAAAAACTTAAACACGAGTGATTTTACTAAATATTGTGATAACTCAACAAAAACTGAAGTTTCACAAAAGGCGATAAAAATTGGCATTCATAACACACAACTACAGTGCAATCCACAATTGTAGTCAACAAAGTTAATCGATGGCCAATGAAAACTCAATCACGAGCGATTTCTCAAATGCTACTATAACTCAACAGAAAATGAAGGTTCACAAAAGATGATAGAAAATATGCGTACAAAATGGACAACTACGGTGCAATTAACAATCGTAGACACCAAAGTTGATAGATGGCCCAGAAAAACACAAACATTAGCGGTTTTCGAAATGTGGGTATAATTCATTATAAAATGAAGGTTTGTGAAAAGCAATAGAAAATACGTGTATGGAATGCACAACTACAATGTAATCGACAAGTGTAGTCAGTAAAGTTGATCGATGGGTAACGAAAACTCAAACATGAGTAGTTTCCTAAATGCGGCTATAACTCAACAAGAAATGAAAGTTCACGAAAGGCGATAGAAAATACTATTATAGAATGCACAACTATAGTGTAATCCACAAGCGTAGTCACCAAAGTTGATCGATGGCCCAATAAAATTAAAACATGAGCGGTCTTCTAAATGCGGCTATAACACAACAAAAAATGAAGGTTCACGAAAGGAGATAGAAAATTAGCATTCATAATGCACAAATATAGTACAATCCACAATCGTAGTCACTTAAGTTGATCGATGGCCCACAAAAACTCAAACATGAGTGGTTTCCTAAGTGCGGTTATAACTCAACGAAAAATGAAGGTTCACAAAAGGTGATAGAAAATACAATTATAGTATACACAACAATAGTGTAATCCAAAATCATATTAACCAAAGTTAATCGATGGCCCAAAAAAACTCAAACACGAGAGGTATCCTAAATGCGGCTCTAACTGAAAAAAAAAAATGAAGGTTTGTGAAAAGCGATAGAAAATTAGCCTTTATAATGCAGAACTATAGTTTAATCCACAATTGTATTCACCAAAGATGATTGATGGCCCACGAAAATTGTATCACGAGCGATTCCCTAAATGCGGCTATAACTCAACAAAAAATGAAGGTTCATGAAAGGCGATAGAAAATACACGTACAAAATGGACAACTATAGTGCAATCCACAATTGTAGTCGCCGAAATTGATTGATGGCCCTTGAAATATCAAATACGAGCATTTTCCTAAATGCAGCTATAACTCAACAAAAAATCAAGGTTTGTGAAAGGTGATAGAAAATACAAGTACAAAATTGACAAATACAATGCAATCCACAATCATAGTCACCAAAGTTGATCGATGGCCCACGAAAACTCAAACACGTGCAGTTTGTTAACTGCGGCTATAACTCAACGAAAAATGAAGATTCGCAAAAGGCGATAGAAAATATGCACGTAGAATGCTCAACTATAGTGTAATCCACAATCTTAGTAACCAAAGTTGATCAATATCCCACGAAAACTCAAACATGAGCAGTTTCCTTAATGTGGCTATAACTAAAAAAAAATGAAAGTTCACGAAAGGCCATAGAAAATATGCATATTGAATGCACAATTACAATGTAATCCACAAGGAAAAAAAGAAAGTTCGTGAAAGGCTATCAAAAATACCCATATAGAATGGACAACTAGAGTGCAATCCACAATCGTAGTCACCAAAGTTGATAGACGGCCCAAAAAAACTAAAACACGATTAGTTTCCTAAGTGCGGCTATAACTCAATGAAAAATGAAAGTTTGTGAAAGGCTAGAATCAAAAATACCCATACAAAATGGACAACTAGAGTGCAATCCACAATCGTAGTCACCAAAGTTGATTGACGGCCCACGAAAACTAAAACACGATCAGTTTCCTAAGTGCGTCTATAACTCAACGAAAAATGAAGGTTTCTGAAAGGCAATCAAAAATATTCGTACAGATTGCACATACAACTATAGTAAAATAAAAAATCGTAATCATCAAACTTGATCGATGGCCCACAAAAATTCAAACATGAGCGGTTTCCAAATTGCAGTTATAACTCAAGAAAAAATGAAGGTTTGCGAAAGGTTATAAAAAATACGTTTATAGAATGCACAACTATAGTCTAATCCACAAACGTAGTAACCAAAGTTGATCGATGGCCCACAAAAACTTAAACACAAGCGGTTTTCCTAAATGCGTCTATAACTAAACAAAAAATGAAGATTCGCGAGAGAAAATACGCATATAGAATGCACAACTATAGTCTAATCCACAATCGTAGTCACCAAATCTGATCAAGGCCCATAAAAACTCAAAAGACTAGTGGTTTCATAAATCTAGCAATAACACAACAAAAAATTAAGGTTTCCGAAACACTATAGAAAATATGCATATAGAGTGCACAACTATAGTGTAATCCACAAGCGTAGTCACTGAAGTTGATCGATGGCCCACGAAAACTCAAACACAAGTGGTTTCCTAAAAGCGGCTATAACTCAACAAAATTTTTTGATTTTCCCAACTAAAATTGTTTCATAGATTCAATTTTTGAGGGGTTCTTGCATGTTGGTGAAAATTTTTTTTTTGAAGAAAGGATGATCTGGGTCTTCTCAGAATGGCATTCTCTACAAAAACCCATTTATCAAAATTTTCAAAAAATTTACCTCATTTACCTCTACTACTACTTTTTAAAAAAATCATTTTCAAGGACAACTTTTTTTTTCAAAAATGAAAGATAAGGTCTTTTGAGCACACAAGCACCTATATAATCCGTATTTCGATTTTTCCAAAAAATTTTGTTTTGTAGATTCTATTTTTGAGGGATTCTTGCATTTTGATGAAAAAATTGTTATTCAAAAAAAGGATGATCTGGGTCTACTTAGAACGACATTCTCTACTAAACTGAATTCCCAAATTTTTCACAAAATGATTCAAAAATTTGCCTTTGTTACCTCTACTGCTTCTACTTTTTAAAAAAAAATCTTCTTCAAGAACAAATTATTTTTTCAAAAAATGGACAATCTAGGTCTCTTGAGCACAAGAGCACCTATGAAACCTATATTTCGATTTTCCCAAAAAAAATTGTTTCGTGGATTCTATTTTTGAGGAGTTCTTGCTTGTTAGTGAAAAATTAAGTTTTCGAAAATATGACAATATGGGTCTAATAATAATAACATTCTCTATAAACCCCATTTCTCAGATTTTTCATTAAAAGATTTAAAAAACTTTCGTATGTTACCTATACTACTACTTTTCAAAAAAATCAATCTTTTTCAAACACTACTTATTAACTCAACTAAAAAACAAAAGTTCGCGAAAGGCATTAGAAAATACAAGTATAGAATTGACAACTATAGTGCGATCAACAATTGTAGTCACCAAAGTTGATCGATGGCCCACGAAAATTCAAACACGAGTGGTTTCCTAAATACGGCTATAACTCAACGAAAAATGAAGGTTCGTGGAAGGCGATACAAAATATGCATACAAAAAAGGCAACTACAGTGCAATCCACAATCATACTCACGAAAGTTGATCGATGGCCCACGAAAACTCAAATATGAGCGATTTCCTAAGTTCAACTATAACACAACGATGGCCCACAAAAACTCAAACAGGAGCGGTTTTCTAAATGCGGCTATAACTCAAAAAAAAATGAAGGTTAACGAAAGAATATAAAAAATACCCATATAAAATGCACAACTAGAGTGTAATCCACAATCGTAGTCACCAAAACTGATTAACGGTACACAAAAAACACAAACACGAAGAAAAAAATGAAGGTTCGTGAAAGGCAAATAAAAATATGCATAGAAAATGTACAACAATAGTACAATCCACAATTGTCGTCACCAAAGTTGATTGATGGCCCACAAAAACTCAAACACGAGCGGTTTCGTAAATGCATAGCAACTCAACAAAAAATAAAGGTTCATGAAAGGCAATAGAAAATACTTGTATACAATGCACAACTAGACTGTAATCCACAATTACAATCACCAAAGTTGATTGATGGGCCACAACTAGAAAGCATGACTAGAGTGTAATCCACAAGCGTACTCACCAAAGTTGATCAATGGCCCATGAAAACTCAAACATGAGCATTTTCTAAAATGCGGCTATAACTCAAAAAAAAAAATATTCGAGGAAGGTGATAAAAAATATGCATACAGAATGGACAACTATAGTGCAATCCACAATTGTAGTCACCAAAGTTGACAGACGGCCCACAAAAACTCAAATTTGGGTGGTTTCCTAAATGTGGCTATAACTCAACAAAAAATAATGATTCACGAAAGGCGATAGAAAATACACATAGTATGGATAACTACAATGCACTCCACAATCGTAGTCACCAAAGTTGATTGATGGCCCACAAAAACTCAAACATGAGTGGTTTACTAAATGCTGCTATAACTCAACAAAAAAGAAAGGTTCGCGAAAGGGGATAGAAAACACATGTTTAGAATGCACAACTATAGTGTAATCCACAATCGTAGTCACCAAAGTTGATTGATGGCCCACAAAATCTCAAACACGAGGATTTTTCCTAAATGCATCTATAAATCAACAAAAAATGAAGTTTCACAAAAGGCGATAGAAAATACGCATATAGAATGCACAAATATAGTGGAATCCACAAGCGAAGTCACCAAAGTTGATCGATGGCCCACAAAATCTCAAACACGATCGTTTTCCTAAATGCGGCTATAAATCAACAAAATATGTAGTTTCACGAAAGGCGATGGAAACTACACATATAGAATGCACAAATACAGTGGAATACAAAAGTGAAGTAACTAAAGCTGATCGATGGCCCCTAAAAACTGAAACTCGAGCGGTTTCTTAAATGCTCCTATAACTCAACAAAAAATGAAGGTTCGCGAGAGGAAATAGAAAATACATGTACATAATGGACAACTACAATGCAATGCAAAATCGTAGTCACGAAAGTTGATCGATGGCCCATAAAAACTCAAACATGAGCGGTTTCCTAAGTGCCACTATAACTCAACAAAAAATGAAGGTTCGCGAAAGGTGATAGAAAATACATGTATAGAATGAACAACTACAGTGTAATCCACAATCGCAGTCACCAAAGTTGATCGATGGCCCACGAAAACTCAAACCTGAGTAGTTTCCTAAGTGAAGCTATAACTCAATGAATAATGAAGGTTCACAAAAGGCGATAGAAAATATGCATATAGAGTGCACAACTACAGTGTAATCCACAATCATAGTCACCACAGTTGATTGATAGCCCACGAAAACTCAAACACGAGCATTTTCCTGAATTATAACACAACAAAAAATGAAGGTTCGTTAAATGTAATTAAAAATATGTGTACAAAATGCACAACTATAGTACAATATACAATCACAATAACCAAAGTTGATCGATGGTCCACAAAAACTCAAACATGGGAAGACGCTCATATTTGAGTTTTTGTGGACCATCGATCAACTTTGGTGACTACTATTGTGGATTACACTATAGTTGTGCATTCTACACGCTTATTTTCTATCGTCTTTTGTGAACCTTCATTTTTCATTGATTTATAGCTGCACTTAGAAAACCGCACCTGGAGAATGAAACTAGGCGAGAAAGATGAATACTCTCCTCAATCTATCTGCTGATCCCTCATCCAATCGACCATAGCCCCTAAAATTTTAACCTTCATGTTTTGTTTTATAGCCTAATTTAGGAAACCGCTTGTGTTTGAGTTTTCTTTGGCCTTTGATCAACTTTGGTGACTACTATTGTGAATTTTTGTAGTTGTCCATTTTGTACACGTCTTTTCTATTGGCTTTTGCAAATCTTCATTTTTGTTGAGTTATAGCCACACTTAGGAAACCAATCGTGTTTGAGTTTTTGTGAGCCATCGATAAATTTTGGTGAATACAATTATGGATTACACCTGAGTTGTGCATTCTATACATGTATTTTCTATTCCTCTTGGCGAACCTTCATTTTTTGTTGAATTATAGCCACATTTAGGAAACCGCACATGTTTGAGTTTTTGTGGGCCATCAATGAACATTGGTGACTATGATTATGGATTACACTATAGTTGTGCATTCTATACACGTATTTTAAATAACCTTTCGCGAACCTTCATCTTTCCTTTAGATATAGCCGCACTTAGGAAACCGCTCGTGTTTGAGTTTTGGGGGCCATCAATCAACTTTCATGACTACGATTGTGGATTACACTGTAGTTGTGCATTCTATATGCTTATTTTCTATCGCCTTCTATGAATTTTCATTTTTTGCTAAGTTATAGTTGCGCTTAGGAAACCACTCGTGTTTGAGTTTTTGTGGGCCATCGATTAGCTTTGGTGACTACGATTGTGGATTGTACTGTAGTTGTGCATTTAATACACGTATCTTCTATCGCCTTTCATGAACCTTTATTTTTTGTTGAGTTATAGCTGCACTTAGGAAACCGCTCGTATTTTAGTTGTCCTAGGCCATCGATCAACTTTGGTGACTACGATTGTAGATTGCATTGTAGTTGTCCAATCTGTAAGTGTATTTTCTATTGCCTTTCGTGAACCTTCATTTTTCGTTGAGTTATAGTTGCATTTAGGACACTGCTCGTGTTTGAGTTTTCATGGGTCATGAATCAACTTTGGTGAATACAATTGTGTTACGCTTTAGTTATACATTCTATACTCGTATTTTCTATAACCTTTCGCTAACCTTCTTTTTTCATTTACTTTAAGCGCACATAGGAAACCACTCGTGTTTTAGTTTTCATCTACCATCAATCAACTTTGGTGACTATGATTTTGGATTTCACTATAGTTGTTCATTTTATATGCGTATTTACTATTGCTTGTCATGAACATTCATTTTTTTTAGTTATAGTTGCATTTAGGAAAACAATCATGTTTTAGTTTTATGTGGTCCATCGATTAACTTTGGTGACCATGATTGTGGATTATATTATAGTTGTGCATTATATGTGCTTATTTCTATTGCCTTTTACGAACCTTCATTTTTCATTGAGTTATAGCTTCACTTACGAAACCGCTCATGTTTGAGTTTTCGTGGGCTGTCGATCAACTTTGGTGACTACAATTGTGGATTACATTGTAGTTACTCATTGTAAACACGTATTTTCTATCGTGTTACACGAACCTTCATTTTTTGTTGAGTTACAGCCTAATTTAGGAAACTACTCGTGTTTGAGTTTTCATGGGCAATCGATCAACTTTGCTGATTACTATTGTGGACTGCAATATAGTTGTCCATTTTGTACGCGTATTCTCTATCGGATTTGCAAACCTTCATTTTTTGTTGAGTTTTCCCTGCATTTAGGAAACCGCACGTGTTAGAGTTTTTGTGAGCCATCAGTAAACTTTGGTGAATACAATAATGGATTACACTATAGTTATGCATTCTATACGCATATTTTCTATCGCTTTTCATGATCCTTCATTTTTTGTGGAATTATAGCTACATTTAGGAAACTGCTCATTCGATCAACTTTGAAAAGCGTACTACTATCGCCTTTCGCAAACCTTATTTTTTTTTTAGTTATAGCTGCATTTAGGAAACTGCTCGAATTTGAGTTTTCTTCGGCCATCGATCAACTTTGGTGACTGTGATTGTGTATTCTACTATACTTTTGCACTCTGTACACATAGTTTTAATCGCCTCTTCCGAACCTTCATTTTTTGTTGAGTTATAGCAACATTTAGGAAAACGCTTGAATTTGAGTTTTCTTGGGCCATCAATCAACTTTGGTGATTTTGATTGTGCGTTGTACTATACTTTTGCAAACTATACACATAGTTTTAATTTCCTCTTTCGAACCTTCATTTTTTCTTAAGTTATAGCAGTATTTAGGAAAACGCTCATGTTTGAGTTTTTGTGGACCGTCGATCAACTTTGGTGACTATGATTGTCGATTGCACTGTAGTTGTCCATTTTGTACACATGTTTTCTATCACCTTTCATGAACCTTCATTTTTTTTTAGTTATAGCCGCATTTAGGAAATCGCTCATGATTAAGTTTTCATGGGCCATCGATCAACTTTGGTGACTACAATTGTGGATTGCACTGTAATTCTGTGTTTATGAATGCTAATTTTCTATCTCCTTTCGCGAAACATCATTTTTTGTTGAGTTATCGCCGTATTTAGGAAATAGCTCATGTTTGAGTTTTGGTGGGCCATCGAGCAATTTTGTTGACTATAAATGTGGGTTGTACTTTAATTGCGCATTTTGTACACATATTTTTAATTGCATTTCGCAAACCTTCATTTTTCTTTAAGTTATAGCCGAGTTTAGGAAACCGCTCGTGTTTGAGTTTCCATGGGTGATCAATCAACTTTGGTGACTATGCTTGTGGATTACACTGTAGTTGTGCATTCTATACGCGTATTTTCTATTGCCTTTCGTGAATCTTCATTTTTTGTTGACTTATAGCTGTATTTAGGAAACCACTCATGTTTGAGTTTTTGTGGGCCATCGATCAACTTTGGTGACTACGATTGTGGATTGTACTGTTACATTTTAGTTGTGCATTCTATACATGTAAGTTTTATCACCTTTCATGAATGTTCATTTTTTGTTGAGTTATATCCGTATTTAGGAAACCACTCGTGTTTGAGCTTTCGTGGGCCATCGATGAATTTTGGTGACTATGATTGTAGATTACACTGTTGTTTTGCATTCTATATGCGTATTTTCTATTACCTTTCAGGAACCTTCATTTTTTGTTGGCTTATAGCCGTATTTGGGAAACCACTCATGTTTTAGTTTTTTTTATGGACGATCGATCAACTTTGGTGAATACGATTGTGGATTGTCCTATTACACTGTACTTGTGCATTATGTAAATGTAATTTTTGTCACCTTTCACAAACCTTCATTTTTTGTTGAGTTATAGCGGTATTTAGGAAACTACTTGTGTTTGAGTTTTGGGGCACCATCGATTAACTTTGGTGACTACGATAGTGGATTGCACTATAGTTGTGCATTCTATACACGTATTTTCTATCGCCTTTCGTGAACCTTCATTTTTTGTTGAGTTATAGCCACATTTAGGAAACTGCTCTTATTTGAGTGTCTGTGGACCATCAAACAACTTTCGTGACTACGATATTGGATTGTACTGTAGTTGTGAATTTTCTACGAATATTTTTAATTTCCTTTCACAAAACTTCAATTTCTCTTAAGTTATAGCGACATTTAGGAAAACACTCGTATTTGAGCTTTTGTGGGCCATCGATCAAATATGGTGACTACGATTGTTGAGTTATATAGCCGCATTTAGGAAACCGCTCATGTTTTGAGTCTTTGTGGGCCATACATCAACTTTGGTGACTAGTGTGGATTGCACTATAGTTTTCCATTCTTTAGGTGTATTATGTATTGCCTTTTGCGTAGCTTCATGTTTTGTTGAGTTATATCCGCATTTAGCAAACCGGTCGTGTTTGAGTTTTCACGGGCCACCGATCAACTTTGGTGACTACACTTGTGGATTACAGTGTAGTTGGGAATTCTATATGCATATTTTCTATTGGCTTTTGCGAACCTTCATTTTTTGCTGAGTTATAGCCGCATTTGGGAAACCGCTCATCTTTGAGTTTTTTTGGGCCATCATCAACTTTGGTGACTATGATTTTGGATTGTACTATAGTTATGGATTTGTATGAATATTTTTCATCACCTTTCACGAACCTTCCTTTTTTGTTGAGTAATAGCTGCATTTAGGAAAATGCTCGTGTTTCAATTTTCGTGGGCCATTGATGAACATTGGTGACTACGATTGTGGATTGCAGTATAGTTGTTCATTTTGTACGTGTATTTTCTATCGCCTTTCGTTAGCCTTCATTTTTTGTTCAGTTATAGCCGCATTTAGGAAACTACTTGTGTTTGAGTTTTCGTAGGCCATTGATCAACTTTTCTAACTACAATTGTCAATTGCACTGTAGTTGTACATTATTAACACTAATTTTCTATTGGCTTTCGCGAACCTTCATTTTTTGTCTAGCTATAGCCACATTTAGGAGACCACTCGTGTTCGACTTTGGTGACTACGATTGTGGTTTGTACTATATTTGTGCATTTTGTAGGCATATTTTTAATCACCGTTTACGAAATTTTATTTTTTATTGAGTTACAGATGCTTTTAAGATAACGCCCGTGTTTGAGTTTTCATGGGCCATTGATCAACTTTCGCGACTACGATTGTGGATTACACTGTGGTTGTGCACTCTATATGCGTATCTCTTATCGTCTTTCGTGAACTTTGGTGACTACACTTGTGGATTACACTGTAATTGTGCATTCTATATGCTAATTTTCTATTGCCTTTCGCAAACCTTCATTTTGTATTTAGTTATAGTCGCACTTAGGAAACCACACGTGTTTGAGTTTTAATGGGCCATTGACAAACTTTGGTGTCTATGATTGTGGATTGTACTGTAGTTGTTCTTTTTGTATGTGTATTTTCTATCACTTTTTGCTAACTTTTTTTTTTCATTTTATAGCTGTATTTAGGAAACCACTTGAGTTTGCATTTTTGTTGGCTATCGATGAACTTTGGTGACTACGCTTGTGGATTAAACTGTAGTTGTGCATTCTATATGTAAATTTTCTATCGCCTTTCATGAACCTTCACTTTTTTGTTGAGTTATAGTTGCGCTTAGGAAACTGATCGTGTTTGAGTTTTCATGGGCCATCGGTCAACTTTGGTGACTACGATTATGGATTGCACTTTAGTTGTCCACTATGTATGTGTATTTTCTATCACTTTTTGTGAACTTTCATTTTTTGTTGAGTTATAGCCACATTTAGGAAAGTGCTCGTCTTTGAATTTTCATGGGCCATCGATCAACTTTGATGACTACGCTAGTAGATTACACTATAGTTGTGCATTCTCTATGCTAATTTTCTATTGCCTTTCGCGAACCTTTATTTTATGTTACGTTCTAGCCGAATTTAGGAAACCTTTTATGTTTGAGTTTTTGTGGGCCATCGTTCAACTATGGTGACTACGATTGTGGATTGCACTATATTTGTCCATTTGGTACGCATATTTTCTATCGCCTTTCGAGAACCTTCAGTTTTTGTTGAGTTATAGCCGCAATTATGGAACCACTCGAGTTTGAGTTTTCGTGGGCCATCGATCAACTTTGGTGAGAACGATTGTTGATTGTACTATAGTTGTGCATTATGTACAGATGTTTTTAATCGTCTTTCACGACCCTTCATTTTTTCTTGAGTTATAACCACATTTACGACAACACTTGTGTTTGATGTTTCGTGGGCCATTGATCAACTTTGTTGACTACGATTGTGGATTACAGTGTAGTTGTGCATTCGATATGCGTATTTTCTATCGTCGTTCAAGAACCATAATTTTCATCGGCCATCGATGATGTTTGTTGACTACGATTGTGGATTACACTGTAGTTGTACATTCGATATGCGTATTTTCTATTGTCGTTCAAGAACCGTAATTTTTGTGGGCCATCGATGATGTTTTTGACTATGATTGTGGATTGCACTATAGTTGTGCATTATGAATGCTAATATTCTATCGCCTTTCACGAACCTTCATTTTTTGTTGAGTTATAGGCCCATTTGGGAAATCACTCATGTTCAATTTTTTTTGGGACATCGATCAACTTTGGTGACTACAATTGTGGATTCCACTATAGTTTTCCATTTTGTACACGTATTTTCTCTCACCTTTCAGGAACCTTGACTTTTTGTTGTGTTATTGTCATTTTTGGGAAACCTCTCGAGTTTGAGGTTCCATGGGCGATTGATCAACTTTGGTGACTATGCTTGTTGATTAAAATCTAGTTGTGGATTCATTGTATTTTCTATTTCCTTTCGTGAACGTTCATTTTTCATTGAGTTATAGCTGCAATTAGGAAACTGCTCGTGTTTTAGTTTTCGTGGGCCATCGGTTAACTTAGGTGACTACGATTGTGGATTCCACTATAGTTGTTCATTATATACACTTATTTTCTATCGCCTTTTGTGAACCTTCATTTTTTGTTGAGTTATAGCCGCATTTAGGAAACTGCTCGAGTTTAATTTTTCATTGGCCATCGATCAATTTTCATGACTACGCTTGCAGATTACATTGTAAAGAATGAAAAACTACAATGCAGTCCACAATCGTAGTCACTAAAGTTGATCGATGGCCCACGAAAAATCAAACACAAGCGGTTTTCTAAGTGCGGCTATAACTCAACGAAAAATGAAGGTTTGCAAAAGTCGATAGAAAATACACATACAAAATAGACTACAACAGTCCAATCCATAATCGCAGTCACCAAATTTTATAGATGCCCCCAAAAAACTCAAATATGAGCGGTTTCATAAATGCAGCTATAACTGAACAAAAAATTTAGGTTCGTGGAAGGTGATAGAAAATACTTTTATAGAATGCACAACTATAGTGTAATCCACAATCGTAGTCACCATTGTTGATCGCCGGCCCACGAAAACTCAAACTCAAGCGGTTTCCTAAATGCGGCTATAAGCTAACAAAACATGAAGGTTCATGAAAGGCAATAGAAAATATACATACATAATGCACAACTACAGTGCAATCCACAATCATAGTCCCCAAAGTTGATCGATGGCCCACGAAAACTCAGATATGGACGGTTTCCTAAATACGGCTATAATTCAACAAAAAATTTAAAGTTTGTGAAAAGTGATTTTAAATATGCATACAGAATGCACAAATACAACACAATCCACAATCGTAGTCAGCAATGTTGATTGATGTCCCTCAAAAACTCAAACTTGAGTGGTTTCCTAAATGTGGCTATAACTCAACAAAAAATGAAGGTTCATGAAAGGCGATAAAAAATACGTGTACAAAATGGACAAATTCAGTGCAATCCTAAATCGTAGTCACCAAAGCTGATCGATTATCCATGAAAACTCAAACATGACCATTTTCCTAAATGCGGCTATAACTCAACAAAAAATTAAGATTTATGAAAGAATATTAAAAATATTCATACATACTGCACAACTGCATTACAATCCACAATCGTAGTAGCCAATGTTGATTGATGGCCAATAAAAATTCGAACATGAGCGGTTTCCTAAATGCGGCTATAACTCACAAAAAAATGAAGGTTAGCGTAACGCAATAGATGGCACATAAAACCTCAAACACAAGTGGTTTCCTAAATGCGGCTATAACTCAACAAAAAATGAAGGTTTGTGAAAGGTTAGAAAATACGTGTATAAAATTGACAACTACAGTGCAATCCACAATCCTAGTCACCAAAGTTGATCGATGGCCCATGAATACTCAAATATGAGCAATTTCCTAAATGTGGCTATAACTCAAAGAAAATATGTGTACATAATGGACAACTACAATGCAATCCACAATCGTAGTCACCAAAGTTGATCGGTGGTGCACGAAAACTCAAACACGAACAGTTTCCTAAGTGTGGTTATAACTCAACAAAAAAGAAGGTTCACAGAAGGTAATAGAAAATATGCATATACAATGCACAACGACAGTGTAATTGACAATCATAGTAAAAAATGTTTATCGATGCTCCACGAAAATTCAAACACGAGCGTTTTCCTAAATACGGTTATAACTCAACAAAAAATGAAGGTTCGTGAAAGGCAATTAGAAATATGTGTATAGAATGCACAACAACAATACAATCCACAATCGTAGTCACCAAAGTTGATCAATAGCCTGCAAAAACTAAAATACGAGTAATTTCCTAAATGCGGCTATAATTCAACAAAAATTGAAGGGTCGTGAAAGGCAATAGAAAATACGTGTATAGAATGCACAACTAAAGTTTATCGACGGCCCACGAAAACTCAAACATGAGCATTTTCCAAAATGTGGCTATAAATAAACAAAAAATAAACACTGCTGAAATGCGATTAAAAATATGCATACAAAATACACAACTACAGTACAACTACACTGTATAGAATGTACAACTACAGTGTAATCAATAATCGTAGTTAGCAAAGTTGATCTATGGCCCAAGAAAAGTCAAATACAAGCAGTTTCCTAAGTGAGACATAACTCAACCAAAAATGAAGGTTCACAAAAGTCGATAGAAAATATGCGTATAAAATTCGCAACTAGAGTGTAATTGACAATCGTAGTAAAAAATGTTGATTGATAAACGACGAAAATTCAAACATGAGCGTTTTCCTAAATATGGCTAAAACTCAACAAAAAAAGAAGGTTCACAAAAGTCAATAAAGAATACACGTATCGAATGCACAACTAAACTGTAATCCACATGCGTAGTCACCAAAGTTGATCGATGGTCCATGAAATCTCAAACATGAGTGTTTTACTAAATGTGGCTATAACTAAAAAAATTTGAAGGTTCATGAAAGGCGATTAAAAATATGCATACAGAATGCACAACTCCAGTACAACTACAATGTGATCCATTATCATAGTCACCAAAGTTGATTGATGGCCCAATAAAAACTCAAACATGAGCGGTTTTTGAAATGCGGTTATAACTCAACAAAAAATGAAGGTTCACGAAAGGTTTTATAAAAAACGTGTATAGAAAATTAGTGTTCATAATGGACAACTACAGTGTAATCCACAAGCGTACTCACCAAAATTGAACGATGGACCACGAAAACTTAAACTTGAGCGGATTCCTAAATGTGGCTACAACTTAAGAAAAAATGAAGGTTCACAAAAGGCGATGGAAAATACACGTACAAAATGGAAAACTATGGTGCAATCCAAAATCATAGTCACCAAAGTTGATTGATGGCACACGAAAACTCAATAATGAGCGGTTTCCTAACTGCGACTATAACTCAACGAAAAATAAAGTTTTATGAAAGGAAAATAAAAATATGTGTACAGTATACACAACTATAGTACAGTCCACTATCGTACTCACCAAAGTTAATTGCTAGCCCACAAAAACTCAAACACAAGCGGTTTCCTAAATTCGGCTATAACTCAACAAAAATTGAAGGTTCATGAAAGGTGATAGAAAGTACATTTAGAGAATGGACAATTATGGTGCAATCCACAATCATAGCCACCAAAGTCGATTGATAGCCCAAGAAAACCCAAATACGAGCAATTTCCTAATCTTAAGTATATTTCACAACAAAATACGTGATAGAAAATACACGTACAAAATACACAACTATAGTGTATTTCGCAAATGTAGTCAACAAAGTTGATGGATTGCCCACGAGAATTCAAACTCGACTAGTTTCCTAATTGTGGCTATAACACAACAAAAGTAAAGGTTTTTTGAAAGTAGATAGAAAATACACGTACAAAATGGAGAACTATAAATCAATCCACAATAGTCACCAAAGTTGATCGATGGCCTACGAAAGCTCAAACTCGAGCGGTTTCCTAAATGCGGCTATAATTGAACAAAAGAAGAAAGTTTGTGAAAAGCGATAAAAAATATGTGTACATAATGGATAACTATAATGTAATCCACAATCGCAGACACCAAAATTGATCGATGGCCCATGAAAACTCAAAAACAAGCGGTTTCCTAAGTGCAGCGATAACTAAACGAAAAAATGAAGGCTCGCATAAGGTGATAGCAAATGCGCATATAGAATGTACAACTATATGTAATCCATAATCTTAGTCACCAAAAATGATTCGTGGCCTAAAAAAATTCAAACATGAAAAGTTTCCTCAATGCAGCTATAACTCAACAAAAATATAAGGTTTGCAAAAGGTGATAGAAAATATGTGTATAGAATGTGCATCTATTGTCTAATCCACAATCGTAGTAGCCAAAGCTGATAGATGGCCCACAAATACTCAAACACAAGCATTTTCCTAAATGCGGCTAAAACTCAGCAAACAATGAAGGCTTTTGTAAGGCGATAGAAAATACGTGTACAGAATGGACAAGGATAGTGCAATCCACAATTGTAGTCGCCAAAGTTAATCGATGGCCCAAAAAAACTCAAACACAAGCAGTTTCCTAAGTCCGGCTATAGCTCAACTAAAAATTAAGGTTCACAAAAGGTGATAGAAAATATACGTATAGAATGTGCATCTACTATCTAATCCACAATCGTGGTCACCAAAGCTGATAGATGGCCCATATAAACTCAAACACGAGCATTTTCTTAAATACAGCTATAACTCAACAAAAAATGAAGGTTCATGAAAAGCGATAGAAAATACACATACAAAATGGAAAAGGACAGTGCAATCCACAATTTTAGTCACCAAGTTGATTGATGGCCCACAAAAACTCAAACACAAGTGGTTTCCCATGTGCGGCTATAGCTAAACAAAAAATGAAGGTTCGCGAAATGTGATAGAAAATACACGTATAGAATGGACAACTATAGTGTAATCCATAATCATAGTAACCAACGTTGATCGATGGCCCATGAAAACTCAAACTCGAGCGGTTTCCTAAATACGGCTATAATTGAACAGAAAATGAAGGTTCACGAAAGACAATAGAAAACAAGTGTATAGAATGAACAACTACAGTATATTCGACAAGCGTAGTCACCAAAGTTGATCGATGGCCCACGAAAAATTCAAACACCAGAGGTTTCCTAAATGCAGCTATAACTCAATAAAAAATGAAAGTTCGCGAAAGTCAATAGAAAATACATGTAAAGAATGGACAACTATAGTGAAATCAACGATCATAGTCACCAAAGTTGATCGATGGCCCATGAAAAACTCAAACACGAGCGGTTTCCAAAATGTGGCTATAACTCAATTAAAAATGAAGGTTCCTGAAAGGTGATAGAAAATATACGTATAGAATGGACAAGCAAATCCACAATCATAGTCACCAAAGTTGATCAATGGCTCATGAAAACACAAACGTGAGTTGTTTCCTAAGTGCAGTTATAACTCAACAAAAAATGAAGGTTCACAAAAGGTGATAGAAAGTACGCATGTCAAATGCACAATTACATGTAATCCACAATCGTAGTCACCAAAGTTGATTGATACCCCACAAAAACTAAAACACATGGGTTTCTTAAATGCGTCTATAACTCAACAAAAACTAAAGCTTCGCGAAAGGCGATAGAAAATTGGCATTCATAATGCATCACTATAGTGCAATCCACTATTGTAGTTGCCAAGATTGATTGAAGGCCCCACGAAAATACAAACATGAACAGTTTCGTAAATGCGGCTATAACTCATGAAAGATCATGGTTGACAAAAAGTGATACAAAATACGCGTACACAATGGACAACTATAGTGCAATAAACAATTGTAGTCACCAAAGTTGATAGATGGCCCAAGAAAACTCAAACTCGTGCGTTTTCCTAAATGCGGCTATAACTCAACAAAAAATGACAGTTCGTGAAAGACTAATAAAAATATACGTACAGAATGCACAAATACATTCCACAATCGTAGTCACCAAAGTTGATCGATGGCCCAAAAAACTCAAACATGAGCTTTTTTTTAAATGCGCCTATAACTCAACAAAAAATAAAGGTTCAATGCGATTAAAAATATGTGTACAAAATGCACAACTATAGTGCAATCCAGAATCTTAGTCACGAAAGTTGATTGATGGCCCACGAAAACTCAAACTCAAGCGGTTTTTTAAATACAGGTATAACTCAACAAAAAAAGAAGGTTCGCGAATGACTATAGAAAATGCATGTAAAAAATGGACAACTACAGTGCAATCCAAAATCGTAGTCACAAAAGTTGATCGATGGCCCACAAAAACTCAAACACGGGCAGTTTCCTAAGTGCACCTATAACTGAAAGAAAAAATGAAGGTTCGTGAAAGGCGATAGAAAATACATATATAGAATGCACAATTACAGAGTAATCCACAATCATAGTCACCAAAGTTGATCAATGGCTGATGAAAACTCAAATACGAGCGATTTTCCTAAATTAACTCAACAAAAAAAGAAGGTTCATGAAAGGGGATTAAAAATATGCAAAACTAGAGTACAATCCACAATCGTAGTCACCAAAGTTGATCAATGGCTCACAAAAACTCAAACTCGAGTTGTTTACAAAATGCAGCTATAACTCAACAAAAAGTGAAGTTTCATGAAAACCGATAGAAAATACGCATATAGAATGCACAATTACAGTGTAATCCACAAGCATGTTGGTGAAAAATTAAGTTTTTGAAAAATGAACGAGCTGATATTTTCTACAAATCCCATTTGTCAAATTTTTCATAAAAAGATTCAAAAAAATTGTCTTTGTTATCTCTACTATGTCTACTTTAAAAAAAAAAACTATCTTTTTAAAAAACAAATATTTTTTTCAAAAACTAGACGATCTAGGTCATTTTAGCACAGGGGCTCCTATAAAACCCATATTTTCGATTTTCCAAAAAAAAATTATTTCCTACATTCTATTTTTGAGGGGTTTTGCATGTTGGTGAAAAATTAGTTTTTTCAAAAAAAGGACGATTTGGGTGTTCTCAGAATGACATTCTCTACACAATCCATTTCTCAAATTTTTCATAAAAGGATTCAAAAAAATTGCCTCTATTACCTCTACTACTACTTTTGAAAAAAAATCTATCTTTTTCAAGAATAACTTTTTTTTTAAAGAAACTAACGATCAGGGTCTCTTGAGCACATGACCAACTATAAAACCCATATTTTGATTTTCCGAAAAAAAATTGTTTCGTTGATTCTATTTTTGAGGGGTTCTTGCATGTTGGTGAAAATTGAGTATTTCAAAAAATGGACG
Source organism: Sequoia sempervirens (assembly GCA_007258455.2). NCBI lineage: Eukaryota > Viridiplantae > Streptophyta > Pinopsida > Cupressales > Cupressaceae > Sequoia > Sequoia sempervirens. Next base: position 29,982,491 of record VDFB02000010.1, on the reverse strand, counting down.
ATCTGGGTCTACTCAGAACGACCCTACAAAACTCATTTCTCAGATTTTTTCCTAGAAGGATTCAAAAAATTTGCCTCTACTGCTTCTACATTTCAAAAAAATCACTTTTTTAAGAGCAACTTATTTTTGAAAACATTGGACGATCCGGTTCTTTTTAGCACATGAGGCCCAGGAAAACTCAACCACGAGCATTTTCACAAACATGGCTATAACTCAATAAAAAATGAAGGTTCATTAAAGGCGATTCAAAATATTCGTACATAATGCACAACTACAGTACAATCCACAATCGTATTCACCAAAGTTGATTGATGGCCCAAAAAAACTCAAACATGAGCGGTTTCCTAAATGCGGCTATAACTCAACAAAAAATGAAGGTTTGCGAAAGGTGATAGAAAATACGCATATAGAATGGGCAACTTCAATGCAATCTACAATTGTAGTCACCAAAGTTAATGATGGCCTATAAAAACTCAAACACGAGCGTTTTCCTAAATGCAGCTATAACTAGACAAAAAATGAAGGTTTGTGAAAGGCGATTAAAAAAATGCATAGAGAATGAACCACTATAGTACAATCCACAATCGTAGTCACCCAAGTTGATTGATGGCCCAGAAAACTCAAACATGAGTGGTTTCCTAAATGCAGCTATAACTCAACAAAGAAAGAAGGTCCGCGAAAGGCAATAGAAAATACGTGTATAGAATAAATAACTACAGTGTAATGCACAATCGTCATATACAAAGTTTTTCGATGGCCCACGAAAACTCACATACAAGCAGTTTCCTAAATGTGGCTATAACTCAACAGAAAGTGAAGGTTCATGAAAGGCGTCCAAATATAAGCATACAGAATGGACAACTACAGTAAAATCCACAATCGTAGTCACCAAAGTTAAATGATGGCCCACAAAAAACTCAAACACGAGCGGTTTTCTAAATGCAGCTATAACTCAAGAGAAAATGAAGGTTGATGAAAGGCAATAGAAAATACGCGTAGAGAATGCACAACTACAGTGTAACAGTACTATCCACAATCCTAGTCACCAGAGTTGATTGACGGCCCACAAAAACTCAAACATGAGTGGTTTCCTAAATGCAGCTATAACTCAACTAATAATTAAGGTTTGCGAAAGGCAATAGAAAATATGCATATAGAATGCACAATTACAGTGTAAACCACCAAGCTGATCGATGGCCCACAAAAACTCAAACACAAGCAGTTTCCTAAATGCGGCCATAAATCAACAAAAAATGAAGGTTCACAAAAAGTGATAGAAAATACGCATAAAGAATGGAGTACTACAGTGCAATCGACAATCGTAGTCACCAAAGTTGATCGATGGTCCAGGAAAACTCAAACACGAGCAGTTTCCTAAATGCAGTTATAAGTCAACGAAAAAGGAAGTTTTACGAAAGGCAATAGAAAATATGTTTACAAATTGGAAAACTATAATGCAATCAACAATCGTAGTCACCAAAGTTGATCAATTTCCCACGAAAACTCAAATGCGAGGGTTTCCTAAGTGCAACTATAACTAAACGAAAAATGAAGGTTCACGAAAGGCGGTATAAAATAAGCATATAGAATATACAACTATAGTGTAATCCATAATCATAGCCACCAAAGTTGATTGATGGCCCACGAAAACTCAAAGACGAGTGGTTTCCTATGTGTGGTTATAACTCAATGAAAAATGAAGGTTCGTGAAAGGCAATGATAAAAATGTGTATAAAATGCACAACTATAGTGTAATCCACAATCGTAGTCACCAAAGTTGATCGATGGCCCATGAAAACTCAAACACGAGCAGTTTACTAAATGCAGCAATAACTCACCAAAAAGTGAAGGCTCACGAAAGGCAATAGAAAATCTGTGTACATAATGGACAACTACAGTATAATCCAAAATCGTAGTTACCAAAGTTGATCAATTGCACACGAAAACTCAAACATGAGCATTTTCATAAATACTGCTATAACTCAACAAAGAATAAAGGTTCATGAAAGGCAAGTAAAAATATGCATATAGAATGCACAACTACAATATAATCCACAGTCGTAGTCACTAAACTTGATCGATGGACCACAAAAACTCAAACATGAACAGTTTCCTAAATGTTGCTATAACTCAACAAAAAAAAGGGTTCGTGAAAGCAATAGAAAATACACGTATAGAATGCATAACAACAATGTAATTCACAACCATAGTCACCAAAGTTGATCGATAGCAGAAAAAACGTCGAACACGAGCGATTTACTAAATGCAGCTATAACTCAAATAAAATTGAAGGTTCACGAAAGGCGATAGAAACTAAGCGTTCAAGATGCACAGCTACAATGCAATCCACAATCGTAGTCACCAAAGTTTATTGATGGCCCACAAAAACTCAAACACGAGTGGTTTCCTAAATGTTGCTATAAATCAACAAAAAATGAATGTTCATAAAAGGCGATAGAAAATATGGCTACAAAATGGAAAACTACAGTGCAATCCACAATCGTAGTCACCAAAGTTTATCAATGGCCCACAAAAACTCAAACAAAAAGGTTTTCCTAAATGTGGCTATAACTCAACAAAAAATGAATCTTTGCCAAAGGCGATAAAAAATTAGTGTTCATAATGCATAACTGCTATACAATTCACAATCGCAATCACCAAAGGTAATCGATGGCCCAAGAAAACTCAAACACGAGCGGTTTCCTAAGTGCAACTATAACTCAAAGAAAAATAAAGGATTGTGAAAGGTGATAGAAAATTAGCGTTCATAATGCACAACTACTATGCAATTCACAATTGCAATCACGAAAGGTAATCAATGGCCCAAGATCACCTGAACACGGCGGTTTCCTAAGTGTCGCTATAACTCAATGAAAAATGAAGGTTCATGAAAGGTGTTAGAAAATACGAGTCTAAAATTCACAAGTACAACGTAATCCACAAGTGTAGTCACCAAAGTTAATCGATGCCTGACGAAAATTCAAATACGAGAGTTTTCCTAAATGTGGCTATAAATCAACAAAAGAAAAAGTTTCATGAAAGGCAATTAAAAATATGTGTATAGAATACACAACTACAGTACAATCCACGATTGTAGTCACCAAAGTTGATTGATGGCCCAAAAAAATTCAAACAAGAGCAGTTTTCTAAATGCAGCGATAACTCAACAAAAAATGAAGGTTCACAAAAGGCGATAGAAAATATGCGTATAGAATGCACAACTATAGTGTAATCACCAAGCGTATTCACCAAAGTTGATCAATGGCCCATGAAAACTGAAAGTCGACTTGTTTCCTAAATGCGGCTATAACTCAATAAAAAATGAAGGTTCACAAAAGGTGATAGAAATACACGTACAAAATGGACAACTAAAATGCAATCCGCAATCATAGTCACCAAAATTGATTGATGGCCCATCAAAACTAAAACATAATCGGTTTCCCAAGTGCACCTATAACTCAACGAAAAATGAATGTCTATGAAAGGCGATAGAAAATACACGTATAAAGTGGACAACTACATTGTAATCCACAATCGTAGTCACCAAAGTTGATGAACGGCCCACAAAACCTCAAACATGAGCGGTTTCCTGATTCCGGCTAGAACTAAACAAAAAATGATGGTTCGCGAAAGGTGATAGGAAATACAAGAATAGAATGCAGAACTATAATACAATCCACAATTGTTGTTATTAAAGTTGATTGATGACCCACAAAAACTCATACATGAGTGGTTTCCTAAATCTATAACTCAACAAAAAAGTAAGGTTCGCTAAATGTGATCAAAAATATGCATATAGAATGTACAACTACAGTGTAATCCACAATCATAGTCACCAAAGTTGATTGATGGGCCATGAAAACTCAAACACGAGCGGTTTCCTAAGTGTGGCTATAACTCAATGAAAAATGAAGGTTTGTCAAAGGTGATAAAAAATATGTGTATTGCACAACTATAGTGTAATGCACAATCCTAGCCACAAAAGTTGATCGACGGCCAACGAAAACTCAAACACGAGCCTTTTCTTAAATGTGGCTATAACTCAACAAAAAATGAAGGTTCCAGAAAGGCAATTAAAAATTGCATATAGAATGCACAATTATAGTGCAATCCATAATCGTAGTCACCAAAGTTGATTGATGGCCCACAAAAACTCAAATATGAGTGGTTTCCTAAATGCGGCTATAACTCATAAAAGAATGAAGGTTCTCGAAAGGCAATGAAAAATATGCATATATAATGCACAACTATAGTGTAATCCACAATTGTAGTCACAAAGTTGATCAATGGCCCATGAAAACTCAAATTTGAGTGGTTTTCCAAATGCGGCTATAATTGAACAAAAAATGAAGGTTCACGCAAAGCAATAGAAAATACGCATACATAATGGACAACTACAGTGCAGTCCACAATCGTAGTCATAAAAGTTGATCGAAGGCCCACAAAAATTACCGTTTTCTTAAATCCAGCATAACTCAACAAAAAATGAAGGTTCCTCAAAGGTGATTAAAAATATGCATACAAAATGCACAACTATAGTACAATGCACAATCATAGTAGCCAATGTTGATTGATGGCCCACAAAAACTCAAACATGAGTTTTCCTAAATGTGGCTATAACTCAGCAAAAAATGAATGTTCGCGTAAGGCGACAGAAAATACATGTATAGAATGCACACCTACAATGTAATCTATAATCATAGTCACCAAAGTTAATCGATGGCCCATCAAAATTCAAACACGAGCGGTTTCCTAAGTGTTGCTATAATTCAACGAATAATGAAGGTTCACGAAAGGTGATAGAAAGTACGTGTATAGAATGAACAACTACAATGTAATCCACAATCGTAGTCACCCAAGATGGTCGATGGCCCATGAAAACTCAAACATGAGTGGTTTCCTAAATGCGGCTATAAGTCAACAGAAACTGAACATTCACAAAAGGTGATAGAAAATACGCTTACATAATGGACAACTACAATGCAATCCACAATCGTAGACAACAAAGTTGATCGATGGCCCACGAAAACTCAAATACAAGTAGTTTCCTAAATGCGGTTATAACTCAATAAAAAATGAAGGTTCACGATAGGGGATAAATAATATGCGTATAAAAGGCACAACTATGCAGTGTAATTCACAAGTGTAGTTAGCAAAGTTGATCGATGGCCAATGAAAATTGAAACACGAGCGTTTTCCTAAATACGGCTCTAACTCAAAAAAAAATGATGGTTCATCAAAGGTAATTAAAAATATGCCTACATAATAAAGCTCAGACATTAGCGGTTTCCTAAATACGGCTATAACTCAACAAAAAATGAACGTTCATGAATGGTGATCGAAAATACATGTTAGAATGCACAACTACAGTGTAATCCACAAGTGTAGTCACCAAAGTTGATCAATGGCCCACAAAAACTCAAACATAAGCAGTTTCCTCAGTGCAGCTATAACTCAACGAAAAATGAAGGTTCACGAAAGGCGATAGAAAATACGAGTATAGAATGCACAACTACATTGTAATCCACAATCGTAGTCACCAAAGTTGATCGATGGCCCATGAAAACTCAAACACAAGCGGTTTCCTAAGTGTGGCTATAACTCAATGAAAAATGAAGATTCACGAAAGGTGATAAAAAGTACATTTATAAAATAAACAACTATAGTATAATCCACAATCGTAGTCACCAAAGTTGATTGATGGCCCAAGAAAACTAAAACACAAGCGTTTTCGTAAATGTAGCTATAACTCAACAAAAATGAAGCTTCGTGAAAAAAATTTAAAATATGCGTATAGAATGCACAACTATAGTACAATGCACAATTGTAGTCACCAAAGATGATTAATGGTTGACAAAAACTCAAACATGAGCGTTTCCTAAATACAGCTATAAAAACCCCTAAAAAATATGGGTTTTATAGGTGCCAGTGTGCTAAAAAGACCCAGATCGTCTGTTTTTTGAAAAAAATATTTCTTCTTCAAAAAGATTGATTTTTTTGAAAAGTAGAAGTAGTAGAGATAACAAAAACAAATTTTTTGAATCTTTTTATAAAAAATATGACAAATGGGTTTTTTAGAGAATGTCGTTCTGACTAGACCCAGATCATCTTTTTTTCGAAAAACTAATTGTTCACCAACATGCAAGAACCCTTCAAAAATAGAATGTACGAAACAATATTTTTTTGAAAATCGAAAATATCGGTTTTATACGTGTTCATGTGCTAAAGAGACCCAGATTGTCTGTTTTTTGAAAAAATAAGTTCTTGAAAAAGATAGATTTTTTTGAAAAGTAGAAGCAGTAGACATAACATAGGAAATTATTTTTTATCTTTTTTATAAAAAATGGGTTTTGTAGACAATGTCATTCTGAGTAGACCTAGATCGTCCTTTTTAAAAAAAACTAATATTTCACCAACATGCATGAACCCCTCAAAAATCAAATCTATGAAACAATTTTATTTGGGAAAATCGAAAATATGGGTTTTATAGGTGCTTGAGAGCTAAGGAGACCCAGATAATACGTTTTATTTGTATAATAAGTTTTCTTTCAAAATGATAGTTTTTTTCGAAAAGTAGAAGCAGTAGAGATAACAGAGGCAAACTTTTTGAATCTTTTTATGAAAAATCTAAAAAATGGGTTTCATAGAGAATGTCGTTATGAATAGACCCAAATCATCATTTTTTCGAAGAACTTATTTTTCACCAACATGCAAGAACCCCTCAAAAATAGAATCTACGAAACAATTTTTTATGGGAAAATAAAAAATATGGGTTTTTTAGGTACTCGTGTGCTAAAGAGACCTAGATCTTTTCTTCTTTGAAAAAATAAGTTATTCTTGAAAAAGATAGGTATTTTTAAAAGTAGAAGCAATAGAGGTAATAAAGGCAATTTTTTTGACTCTTTTGATGAAAAATCTAAGAAATGGGTTTTGTAGAGAATGTCGTTCTAAGAAGACCCAAATTGTTGTTTTTTTGAAAAACTAATTTTTCACGAACATGCAAGAACCCCTCAAAAATAGAATTCACGAAACAATTTTTTTTTTGGAAAACCGAAATATGGGTTTTATAGGTGCTCGTATGCTAAAAAGACCCAAATCGTCCGTTTTTTGAAAAAAATAAGTTGTTTTTGAAAAAGATAGATTTTTTTGAGAAGTAGAAGGCGTAGATGTAACAGAAGCAAATTTTTTGAATCTTTTTATGAAAAATATGAGAAATGGGTTTTTTAGAGAATGTTGTTATGAGTACACCCAGATTGTCCTTTTTTTTAAAACTAATTTTCACTAACATACAAGAACCACACAAAAATAGAATCTACAAAACAATTTCTTTGAGGAAAATCAAAAATATGTGTTTTATAAGTGCTCGTGTGTTAAAGGAACCCAAATCATTTGTTTTTTTGAAAAAACAAGTTGTTCTTGAAAAAGATGGATTTTTTGAGAAGTAGAAGCAGTAGACGTAACAGACACAAACTTTTTGAATCTTTTTATAAAAAATATGAGAAATGGGTTTTATAGAGAATGTCGTTCTAAGTATACACATATCGTCCTTTTCCTGACAAACTTATTTTTCATCAACATGGAAAATCCCCTCAAAAATAGTATGACGAAACAATATTTTTTGGAAAAATTGAAAATATGGGTTTTATAGAGATGGTCATTTTGTAAAGAGACCTAGATTATTTGTTTTTAAAAAAATAAGTTGTTTTTCAAAACGATAGACTTTTTTGAAACACACAAGTAGTAGAGATAACAGAGGTGAATTCTTTGAATCTTTCTATGAAAAATCCTATACATGTGTATAAAACCCATTTTTCTCTTTTCCCAAAAAAAATTGTTGACTTATAGCGCCACTTAGTAAAATCCTCGTGTTTGAGTTTTCATGGGACATCGATCAACTTTGGTGACTACGCTTGTGGATGTGTGTAGTTGTGCATTCTATATGCATATTTTCTATTGCCTTTTCCAAACCTTCATTTTTTGTTGAGTTATAGCAACATTTAGGAAACTGCCCATGTTTGAGTTTTTCTAGGCCATCTATTAACTTTGGTGATTGCGATTGTGGATTGTACTATAGTTGTGCATTTTGTATGCATATTTTTAATCACCTTCCATGAACCTATATTTTTTGTTGAATTATAATTTAGGAAAACGCTCGTGTTTGAGTTTTCGTGGGCCATCGATTAACTTTGGTGACTATGATTGTGCATTGCATTGTAGTTGTCCATTTTGTACGTGTATTTTATATCGCCTTTTGCCAACATTCATTTTTTGTTGAATTATAGCCACATTTAGGAAACCACTCGAGTTTGACTTTTCATGAGCCAACGATCAACTTTGGTGACTACGCTTGTGGATTACACTGTAGTTGTGCATTCTATATGCGTAATTTCTATCACCTTTCGCAAACCTTCATTTTTTGTTGAGTTATGGCTGCATTTAGGAAACTGCTCGTATTTGCGTTTTTGTGGGCCATTGATCAGCTTTTGTGACTGCGATTGTGGATTGCAATGTAGTTGTCCATTTTGTACGCATATTTTCTATCACCTTTCATGAACCTTCATTCTTTGTTCAGATATAGTTGCCTTTGGGAAACTGCTCGTGTTTGAGTTTTCGTGGGCCATCCATCAACTATAGTGATGGCAATTATCGATTACACTATATTTTTGCATTCTATAAACATATTTTGTATCGCCTTTCCCAAGCCTTCATTTTTTTTAGCAACAACCGCATTTAGGAAACCACTCATGGTTGAGTTTTTGTGGGTCATCAATCAACTTTATTGACTACAATTGTGCATTGTACTATAATTCTGCATTATGTATGCATATTTTTAATCTCATTTCGCGAACCTTTATTTATTGTTGAGTTCTAGCTGCATTTAGGAAAATGCTGATGTTTGAGTTTTCGCGGGCCATTGATTAACATTGGTGACTAAAATTGTGGATACTATAGTTGTGCATTTTCTACACTCATTTTCTATCGCCTTTTGCGAACCTTAATTTTTTCATTGGGTTATAGCTGCACTTAGGAAACAACTCATGTTTGAGTTTTCATGGGCCATTGATCAACTTTGCTAACTACGATTATGGATCGCACTATAGTTTTTCATTCTATATGCGTATTTTCTATCATGTTTCACGAACCTTCATTTTTTGTTGAGTGATAGCAGCATTTAGAAAACCGCTCGAGTTTGAATTTTCGTGGGCCATTGATAATCTATGGTGACTACAATTGTCGATTATACTGCAATTGTGAATTTTGTATGTATATTCTTAGTACACTTTCACAAACCTTTATTTTTTGTTAAGTTATATCCGTATTTAGGAAACTGCTTGTGTTTGAGTTTTCGTGGGCCATCAATTAACTTTGGTGACTACGGTTATAGATTTCACTGTACTTGTCCATTATGTATTTGTATTTTCTATTGCCTTTTGTGAATCTTAGTTTTTTGTTGACTTATAGTTGCATTTAGGAAACCACTCGTGTTTGAGTTTTCATGCGCCACGATCAACTTTGGTGAATACACTTGTGGATTATATTTTAGTTGAGCATTTTGTGTTCATATTTTTAATCGCCTTTCACAAACCTTCATTTTTTCTTGAGTTTTAGCCGCATTTCGAAAAACGCTCGTGTTTGTGATTTTGTCGGCTATCTATCAACTTTAGTGACTACAATTGTGGATTGTACTATAGTTGTGCATTTTGTACAAATATATTTAATCAACTTTCACGACCCTTCATTTTTCGTTGAGTTATAGCCACATTTAGGAAACTGCTTGTATTTGAGTTTTCGTGGGCCATTGATCAACTTTGGTGACTACGATTCTGGATTGCTCTGTGTTGTCCATTTTGTATGTGTATTTTCTATCACCTTTCACGAACCTTTATTTTTTGTTGAGTGATAGCTACATTTAGGAAACCGCTCGTGTTTGAGTTTTCATGGGCCATTGATCATTTTTGGTGACTACGATTGTGGATTGCAATGTAGTTGTCCCTTATATACGCGTATTTTGTATTGGATTGCACTGTAGTTGTCCATATTGTCCGTGTATTTTCTATCGCCTTTCGTGAACCTTCGCTTTCTATTGAGTTATAGCCGCATTTAGGAAACCGCTTGTGCTTGAGTTTTGGTGGGCCATTGATGAAATTTAGTGACTACAATTGTGGATTGCACTGTAGTCGACCATTATGTATTCCTATTTTCTTTCGCCTTTCGCGAACCTTCATTTTTTGTTGAGTTATAGCTGCATTTAGGAAAGCTTTGAACTTTGCATTTTCATGGACCATCGATCAACTTTGGTGACTACGGTTGTGGATTACATTGTAGTTGTGCATTTTGTACACGTATTTTCTATTGCTTTTCATGAACCTTCACGTTTTGGTGACTGTGATTGTGGATTGCACTGTAGTTGTGCATTTTGTACGCATATTTTTAATTAACTTTTACAAACCTTCATTTTTTGTTGAGTTATAATCGTATTTAGGAAACCTCTCGTATTTAAGTTTTTGTGGGCCGTTGATCAACTATGGGACTACGATTGTGGATTTGACTATTTTTGTCCAATTTGTATGCATATTTCCTATCGCCTTTCGTGAACCTTCATTTTTCATTGAGTTATAGCCGCATTTAAGAAGTCGCTTGTGTTTGAGTTTTAATGGGCCATCGATGAACTTTGGTGAATATGATTGTGGATTGCACTGTAGTTGTCCATTCTATATGCCTATTCTCTATTGCCTTTTGTGAACCTTATTTTTTTGTTGATATAGCCGCATTTAGGAAACCGCTGGTGTTTGAGTTTTCACGAGGCATCAATCAAATTTTGTGACTACGCTAGTGGATTACACCATAGTTGTGCATTCTATATGCATATTTTCTATCACCTTATAATGTAGTTGTGCATTTTGTACGCATTTTTTTTTATTACCCTTTAAGAACCTTCATTTTTTGTTGAACGATAGTCGCATTTAGGAAAATGCTCGTGTTTGAGTTTTTGTGGGCCATCGATCAACTTTGGTGACTACAATTGTGGAGTGCTCTTTACTTGTGCATTATGAACACTAATTTTCTATCGCCTTTTGCGAACCTTCATTTTTTGTTGTGTTATAGCCGCAATTAGGAAACCGCTCATGTTTGAGTTTTTGTGGGCCATCGATCAACTTTGGTGACTACGCTTGTGAATTACGTTGTAGTTGTGCATTCTATACATGTATTTTCTATCGCCTTTCGTGAATGTTCACTTTTTGTTGTGTTATTGCCGCATTTAGCAAACCACTCGTGTTTGAGTTTTTGTGGGCCATCGTTGAACTTTGGTGACTATGCTTGTGAATTAGGATGTAGTTGTGCATTCTATACATATATTTTCTATCGCCTTTCGTGAACCTTGATTTTTTTTTGAGTTATAGTTGCATTTAGGAAATCTATGTTTGAGTTTTTATTGGCCATTGATCAACTTTGGTGACTACGATTGTGGATTGTACTATAGTTGTGCATTTTGTACGCATATTTTTAATCATCTTTCACGAAGCTTTATTTTTTGTTGAGTTATAGCCGCATTTAGGAAAAAGATCATGTTTGAGTTTTTCTGGACCATTGATCAACTTTCGTGACTATGATTATGGATTACAATGTAGTTGTGCATTTTATACATGTATTTTCTATCTCCTTTTGCGAACTTTCATTTCTCATTGAGTTATAGACATATTTAGGAGACCGCTTGTGTTTGAGTTTTAGTGGGACATTATCCACTTTGGTGACAACGATTGTGGATTAGATTGTATTTGTTCATTCTTTAGGCATATTTTTAATGGCCTTTCATGAAACTTCATTTTTTGTTGAGTTTACCACATTTAGGAAAACACTCATGTTTGAGTTTTTGTGAGCCATCGATCAACTTTGGTGACTACAATTATGGATTACACTATAGTTGTGCATTCTATACATGTATTATCTATCGCCTTTCATGAACCTTCAATTTTCATTGAGTTATAGCCGCATTTAGGAAACCACTCGAATTTGAGTTTTCGTGGGCCATCGATCAACTTTGGTGACAACGCTTTTGGATTATAGTGTAGTGCATTCTATACGCGTATTTTCTATTGCCTTTCCCGAACATTCATTTTTTGTTGAGTTATAGCCCAATTTAGGAAACTGTTCATGTTTGAGTTTTTTGTGGGCCATCAATCAACTTTGGTGACTACGATTGGGAATTGCATTGTAGTTGTGGATTCTTTACACATATTTTTAACTGGCTTTCATGAACCTTCATTTTGTTTTGAGTTATAGACGTATTTAGGAAAAAACGCTCATGTTTAAGTTTTCATGGGCCATCGATCAACTTTGGTGACTACTATTGCGGATTACACTATAGTTGTTCATTCTATACGTGAGTTTTCTATCATTTTTCATTGAGTTATAGCCCCACTTAGGAAGTCACTTGTGTTTGAGTTTTCATGGGCCATCGATCAACTTTGGTTACTATGATTGTGGATTGAACTGTAGTTGTACATTCTATACCTGTATTTTCTATTGCCTTTAGTGAAACTTCATTATTTGATGATTTATAGCCACACATAGCAAATCGCTTGTATTCGAGTTTTTGTTGGCCATCGATTAACTTTGGTGACTACGATTGTGGATTGCACTGTAGTTGTCCATTTTGTACATGTATTTTCTATCGCCTTTTTTGAAGTTTCATTTTTTGTTGAGTTATAGCCGCATTTAGGAAAATGATCATGTTTGATTTTCTGATGGTCATTGATTAACTTTCGTGACTATTATTGTGGATTGAACTGTAGTTGTCCATTTTGTTCACATATATTCTATCATCTCTCATGAACCTTCATTTTTTCTTTACTTATAGCTGCATTTAGGAAATCGCTCGTGTTTGATTTGTTGTGGGCCATCAATCAACATTGGGGGGACTACGATTATGGATTAGAATATAGTTGTACTGTAGTTGTGCATTATGTATGTATATTTTTAATTGGCTTTTAGGAACCTTCATTTTTTTTAGTTATATCCGCTTTTAGGAAAATGCTCGTGTTTGAGTTTTTGTGCCATCTATCAGATTTGGTGCATACGGATGAGGATTACATAATGGACAACTATAGTGCAATCCACAATCATAGTCACCAAAGTTGATCAATGGCCCACGAAAACTAAAACACGGGTTGTTTCCTAAATGCGGCTATAACTCAATGAAAAATGAAGGTTAGTGAAAAGTGATATAAAATTCATGTAGAGATTATACAACTACAGTGCAATCCACAATCATACTCAACAAACTTCATCAATGGCCCAAGAAAACACAATTACGAGCGGTTTCCTAAGTACAGCTATAACTCAACAAACAATGAAGGTTTCTGAAAAGTGGTTAAAAATATGTGTATAGAATGCACAACTACAATGTAATCCATAATTTTAGTCACCAAAGTTGATCGATGGCCCATTAAAACTGAAAAATGAACATTCTCCTAAATGTAGTTATAATTGATCAAAAAATGAAGGTTCATGAAAGGTGATTAAAAATATGTGTAAATGCACAACTACAGTACAATCGACAATCGTCGTCACCAAAGTTGATCGATGGCCCAAGAAAACTCAAACATGAGAAGTTTTGCTAAATGCGGCTATAACTCAACAAAAAATGAAAGTTCACGAAAGGTGATAGAAAATACGTGTATAAAATGCACAACTACCGCACGTAATCCATAATCGTACTTACCAAGTTGATAGATGGCCCACATAAACTTAAACACAAGCGTATAGAATTCACATCTATAGTACAATCCACAATTGTAGTCACAAAAGTTGATTGATGGCCCACAAAAACTCAAACACAAGAGATTTCCTAAATGCAGCTATAGCTCAACAAAAAATGGAGGTTCATGAAAGGCTAGAAAATATGCATATAGAATGCACAACTCCAGCATAATACACAATTGTAGTCACTAGAGTTGAACTATGGCCCACAAAACTGAACAAAAAATGAAGGTTTGTGAAAGGCGAAAGAAAATATGTGTATAGAATACACAACTATAGTCTAATCCACAATCGTAGTCACTAAAGTTGATCGATGGCCCACAAAAACTAAAACACGAGTGGTTTCCTAAATACGGCTATAAGTCTAAAAAAAATGAAGGTCACGAAAGGCGATAGAAAATACGCATATAGAATGCACAACTACAGTGTAGTGCATTCTCTATGTGTATTTTGTATCACACTTCACAAACTTTCATTTTTTTTTGAGTTATAACCACATTTAGGAAACTGCTCATGTTTGAGTTTTCGTGGACCATCAATCAACTTTGGTGAATACGATTGTGGATTGTACTGTAGTTGTGCATTTTGTACTCATAATTTTTAATCGCATTTCACAACCTCCATTTTTCCTTAAGTTACAGTCATATTTATGAAAACGCTCATAGTTGAGTTTTCCTGGGCGTTCGATTAACTTTGGTGACTACGATTTTGATTACATTGTAGTTGTGCATTCTATACGTGAATTTGCTATCGGCTTTCGTGAACCTTCATTTATGTTTGAGTTATAGCTTCAGTTAGGAAACAACTTGTGTTTTAGTTTTCATGGGCCATCGATCAACTTTGGTGACTAGTATTGTGGATTGCACTGTAGTTGTCCATTTTGTACGTGTATTTCTATCGCCTTTTGCGAACTTTCATTTTTTGTTGAGTTATAGCCGCATTTAAGAAATCACCCGCATTTGAGTTTTCGTGGGCCATCGATCAACTTTGGTTTCCACGCTTCTGGATTACACTGTAGTTGTGCAATCTATACGCATATTTTCTATCACCTTTCACGAACCTTCATTTTTGTTGAATTATATCCGTATTTAGGAAACCACTTGTGTTTAAGCTTTCGTGGACCATCAATCAACTTTGGTGACTACGAATTTGGATTGCACTGATGTTGTCCATTTTGTACGTGTATTTTCTATTGCCTTTTGTGAACCTTAATTTTGTTGAGTTATAGTGACATTTACGAAAACACTCATGTTTGAGTTTTCGTGGGCCATAAGTCTGAATAGACCCAGATCGTCATTTTTTCGAAGAACTAGTTTTTCACCAACATGCAATAACCCCTAAAAAATAGAATCTATGAAACAATTTTTTTTTGGGAAAATTAAACATATGGGTTAGATAGTTTGCTTGTGTGCTAAAGAGATTTAGATCATCTATTTTTTAAAATTATTTGTTCTTGGAAAAGATAGATTTTTTGAAATTAGAAGTATTAGATGTAGCAGAGGCAAAAAATTTCAATCTTTTTATGAAAATTCTTAAAATTGGGTTTTGTAGAGAATGTCGTTCTAAGTAGACCTAGATTGTCCTTTTTTTGAAAAACTATTTTTTCACAAACATGCAAGAAGCCCTCAAAAATAGAATCTACGAAACATTATTTGAGGGAAAATTGAAAATATGGGTTTTATAGGTGCTCTTGTGCTCAACAGACCAAGATCATCCATTTTTTGAAAAAATATGTTGTTCTTGAAAAAGATAGATTGTTTTGAAAAGTAGAATTAGTACAATTAACAGACGTAAATTTTTTGAATCTTTTTATGAAAAATTTGAGAAATGGGTTTTGTAGAGAATGTCGTTCTAAGAAGACCCACATCGTCATTTTTTCAGAAAACTAACTTTTCACCAACATGCAAACATCCCTAAAAAATAGAATCTAGGAAATAATATTTTTTGGGAAAATAAAAAATATGGGTTTTATAGGTGGCCCCGTGTGCTAAAAAGACCCAGATCGTCCATTTTTGAAAAAAATATTTGTTTTTCAAAAAGATATATTTTTTTGAAAAGTAGAAGCAATAGAGTTAACAAAGACAATTTTTTTGAGTCTTTTTATGAAAAATTTGAGAAATGGGTTTTGTAGAGAATGGCGTTCTAAGAAGACCCACATCATCCTTTTTTCGAAAAACTAATTTTTCACCAACATGCAAGAACCCCTCAAAAATAGAATCTACGAAACAATATTTTTTGGAAAATAAAAAATATTTGTTTTATAGGTGTTTGTATGCTAAAGAGACGCAATCATCCATGTTTTGAAAAAATAAGTTCCTGAAAAAGAGAGATTTTTTTAAAAGTAGAAAAAGTAGACTAACATAGGAAAAAAATTTGAATCTTTTTATGAAAAATAGGATAAATGGGTTTTGTAGACAATGTCATTCTGAGTAGACCTAGATCGTCATTGTTTTCAAAAATTTAATATTTCACCAACATGCAAGAACCCCTCAAAAATAGACTCTACTGAACAATTTTTTTTGGGAAAATTCAAAATATGGGTTTTATAGGTACTTGTGTGCTCAAGGGACCCATATCGTCCGGTTTATGAAAAAATATGTTGTTTTTGAAAAAGATAGATTTTTTTGAAAAGTAGAAGTATGCAGGTAACAAAGGAAATTTTTTTGAATCTTTTTATGAAATATCTGAGAGATGGGTTTTGTAGAGAATGTCGTTATGAGTATACCCAGATCGTCCTGTTTTAAAAAAATTAATTTTTCAACAACATGCAAGCACCCCTCAAACAAAGAATCTATGAAACAATTTAGTTTGGAAAAATTGAAATATGGTTTATATAGGTGCTCATGTGCTAAAGAGACCCAGATCGTCTGTTTTTTGAAAAAATAAGTTATTCTTGAAAATTATAGTTTTTTTTTTTTAACTAGAAGCAGTAGAGGTAACAGAGGTAAAGTTTTTGAATCTTTTTATGGCAAATCAAAGAAATGGGTTTTGTAGAGAATGTTGTTCTGAGTAGACCCAGATTTGTCTCTTTTTTGAAAAATTAAATTTTCACCAACATGCAAAAACCCCTCAAAAATTGAATCTACGAAACAATTTTATTTGGGAAAATCGAAAAAAATGGGTTTTATAGGTGCTCGAGAGCTAACAAGACCCAGATCATCCGTTTGTAAAAAATAAAAAAAGTTGTTCTTGAAAAAGAGTTTTTTTTTTTAAAGTAGAAGTAGTAGAGATAACTGAGGCAAACTTTTTGAATCTTTTTATGAAAAATCTAAGAAATTGGTTTTGTAGAGAATGTCGTTATGAATAAACCCAGATCGTCCTTTTTTCGAAAAACTAATTTTTCACCTACATAAAAGAACCCCTCAAAAATAGAATCCACCAAACAATTTTTTTTTACAAAAATCAAAATTTGGGTTTTATAGCTTGTGTGCTCAAAAGACCCTAATCGTCCATTTTTTGACAAAATAAGTTGTTATTGAGAAAAATAGATTTTTTTGAAAAGTAGAAGCAGTAGAGGTAACAAAGGAAAAGTTTTTGAATCTTTTTATGAAAATTTTGAGAAATGGGTTTTTTAGAAAATGTCGTTCTAAGTAGACCGACATCGTCTTTGTTTGAAAATCTAATTTTTCACCAACATGCAAGAACGCCTCAAAAATAGAATCCACGAAACAATTTTTTTTTTGGAAATTTGAAATATGCGTTTTATAGGTGCTTGTATGGCAAAGAGACCTAGATCGTCCGTTTTTTGAAAAAATAAGTTGATTTTGAAAAAGATTGATTTTTTTGGGAAGTCTATAGAGGTAATAGAGGCAATTTCTTTTAGTCTTTTTATGAAAAATATGAGAAATGTGTTTTGTAGAGAATGTTGTTATGAGTAGACCCAGATCATCCTTTTTTCGAAAAACTAATTTTTACCAACATGCAAGAACCCCACAAAAATAGAATCTACAAAATAATTTTTTGGGGAAAATTGAAAATATGGGTTTTATAAGTGCTCCTGTGTTAAAGGGACCTAGATCATCCGTTTTTGAAAAAAATAGGATTTTCATGAAAAAGATAGAATTTTTGAGATGTAGAAGCACTAGAGGTAATAGAGGCAAAAATTTTGAATCTTTTTATCAAAAATCTGAGAAATGGGTTTTGTAGAGAATCTCATTCTGAGGAGACTCATATCGCCCTTTTTTCCAAAAAGTAAATTTTCATCGACATGTAAGAACCCCTCAAAAATAGTATCTACGAAAAATATTTTTTGGTAAAATAAAAAATATGCGTTTTATAGATGCTTATCTTGTAAAGAGACCTAGATCGTCTGTTCTTTTAAAAAATAAGTTGTTCTTGAAAAAGATAACTAGAGGTAACAGAGGCAAATTTTTTAAATCTTTCTATGAAAAATCCTATAAATGTGTATAAAACCCATATTTTTTGATTTTCCCATAAAATTTTGTTGAGTTATAGCCCCACTTAGTAAAACGCCTATGTTTGAGTTTTCATGGGCCATCCATCAACTTCGGTGACTGCGATTGTGGATTGCACTGTAATTGTCCATTCTATACACATTTTTTCTATCACCTTTTGTGAACCTTCATTTTTTGTTGAGTTATAGCCGCATTTAGGAAACTACTCATGTTTGAGTTTTTGTGGGCCATCGATCAACTTTGGTGACTGCGATTGTGGATTGTACTACAGTTGTGCATTATGTACGCATATTTTTATACACCTTCGACGAACCTTTATTTTTTGTTGAGTTAATTTAGGAAAACGCTTGTGTTTGAGTTTTGTGGGCTATTGATCAACTTTGGTGACTACGATTGTGGACTGCATTGTAGTTGTCCATTTTGTAAGCGTATTTTCTATCGCCTTTTGTGAACCTTCATTTTTTGTGAAGTTATAGCCGTATTGAGGAAACCGCTTGTGTTTGAGTTTTTGTGGTCCATCGCTCAACTTTGGTGACTACACTTGTGGATTACACTATAGTTATGCATTCTATATGCGTATTTTCCATCACCTTTCGTGAACCTTGACTTTCTTTTGAGTTATAGCCACATTTAGGAAACCACTCATGTTGGAGTTTTTTTGGGCCATCAATCAACTTTTGTGACTATGATTCTAGATTACACTATAGTTGTGCATTCTATACGTGTATTTTCTATCACCTTTCACAAACATCCATTTTTCATTGATTTATAGCCACACCTAGGAAACTGCTCATGTTTGAGTTTTCATGGGCCATCGATCAACTTTGGTGGTTACGATTGTGCACTACACTCTAGTTGTGCACTCTATACATATATTTTCTATCGCCTTTCGCAAACCTTCATTTTTCGTTCAGTTATAGCTGCACTTAAGAAACCGTTCATGTTTGAGTTTTTGTGGGCCATCAATCAACTTTGGGGACTACGGTTGTGGAAGGCATTATATTTGTCCATTCTCTTCGCGTATTTTCTATCGCTTTTCGTGAATCTTTTTTTTTTTTTAGCTATATCCGCATTTAGGAAATAGCTTGTGTTTGAGTTTTTGTGGGCCATCGATCAACTTTGGTGACTACATTTGTGGATTACACTATAGTTGTGCATTTTATATGTGTATTTTCCATTGCCTTTCATGAACCTTCATTTTTTGTTGAGTTATAGCCGCATTTACGAATACTCTCGTGTATGAGATTTTGTGGGCTATCTATCAACCTTGTTGAAAACGATTGTGGATTATACTGTAGTTGTGCATTTTATACGTGTATTTTGTACTTCTTTTTGCAAACCTTCATTTTTCATTGAGTTATAGCTACACTTACGAAACTGCTTGTGTTTGAGTTTTTGTGGGCCATCGATCAACTTTGATGAGTACGCTTGTGGATTACACTGTAATTATGCATTTTATATAAATATTTTCTATTGCCTTTTATGAATATTCCTTTTTTTTGGAGTTATATCCGGATTTAATAAACCACTCAGGTTTGAGATTTTTTGGGCAATATATCAACTTTGGTGACTATGATTGTGGATTGTACTGTAGTTGTGCATTTTTTACAGATATTTTTAGTTTCCTTTCACGAACCTTAATTTTTTGTTCAGTTATTGCCGCGTTTAGGAAAATGCTCGTGTTTGAGTTATTGTGGGCCATCAATCAACTTTGGTGACTAAGATTGTAGATTGCACTGTAGTTATGCATTCAATACGCGTATTTTCTATCGCTCTTCACGAACCTTCATTATTCATTGAGTTATAGATGCACTTAGGAATCCGCTCATGTTTGAGTTTTCGTGGGCCATCGATCAACTTTGCTAACTACGATTGTGTTTGAGTTTTTGTGTGCCATCGCTCAACTTTGGTGACTACGATTGTGAATTAGTTTTGTATTCTATACACTTATTTTTTCCATTCGTGAACCTTCATTTCTTGTTAAGTTATAGCTGCACTTAGGAAACTGCTCATGTTTGAGTTTTTTTTTTGGCCATCGATCGAGTTTGGTGACTAAAATTGTGGATTGTACTATAGTTTTGCATGCAATAAGTGTATTTTCTATCACCTTTCGGGAACTTTCATTTTTCATTGAGTTATAGCCGCACTTAGGAAACCTCTTGTTGAAATTTGGTAACTACGATTGTGGATTATACTGTAGTTGTGCATTTTATACGAGTATTATCAATCGCCTTTTACTAAACTTCATTTTTTGTTGAGTTATAGCCGCATTTAGTAAAATGCTCGTCGTTGAACTTTTTTGGGCTATTGATTAACTTTGGATTACATTGTAGTTGTGCATTCCTTACTTGTAGTTTCTATGGCTTTTTGTGAGCCTCCATTTTTTGTTGATTTATAGACACATTGAGAAAACTGCTCGTGTTTGAGTTTTTGTGGGCCATCAATCAATTTGCGTAACTAAGATTGTGGATTGCACTATAGTTGTCCATTATGTATGCATACTTTTTATTTCCTTTCGTAAACCTTCATTTTTTGTTGTGTTATAGCCACTTTTAGGAAAACGCTCGTGTTTGAGTTTTTGTGGGCCATCAACCAACGTTGGTGACTACAATAGTGGATTACACTGTAGTTGTGCACTCTATACGCGTATGTTCTATCACCTTTCGTGCACCTTCATTTTTTGTTGAGTTATAGCTGAGCTTAGGAAAACACTTGTGTTTGAGTTTTCGTGGGTCATCGATCAACTTTGGTGACCATGATTGTGGATTGCACTGTAGTTGTGCATTCTATACTCGTATTTTCAATTTCCTTTTGTGAACCTTCAATTTATTTTGATTTATAGTCGCATTTAGGAAACCTCTCGAGTTTGAGTTTTCGTGGGCCATCGATCAACTTTGGTGATTATGCTTGTGGATTACACTGTAGTTGTGCATTCTATACTCATATTTTCTTACGCCTTTCTATGGACCCTATACTCGTATTCATTTCTTATTGAGTTATAGCCGCATTTAGAAAAGCTCTCGTGTTTGAGTTATCATGGGCCATCGATCAACTTTGGTGAATACGATTGTGGATTACACTATAGCTGTCCATTCTATATACATATTTTGTATCGCCTTTCGTAAACATTCATTTTTTGTTGAGTTATAGCCACATTTCAGAAATCGCTCATGTTTAAGTTTATTTAGGGCCATTGATCAATTTTGGTGACTACGATTGTGGATTACAATGTAGTTTTCCATTCTATACACGTATTTTCTATCGCCTTTCGTAAATGTTTATTTTTCGTCGAGTTATAGCTGCATTTACAAAACCATTCATGTTTAAGCTTTCATGGGCCATTGACGAACTTTGGTAACTACGATTTTCGATTACACGTAGTTGTGCATTTTATACATATAGTTTCTATTTCCTTTCGCGAACCTTAATTTTTTGTTCAGTTATAACAGAATTTAGGAAACCGCTCATGTGTGTGTTTTTTTGGTCCATCGATGAACTTTGGTGACTGCAATTGTGGATTCTACTATACTTAGGTAAACTTTCGGGTTTGAGTTTTTGTGGGCCATCGATCAACTTTGGTGACTAGGATTGTCGATTGCAATGTAGTTTTGTATTCTATATGCATATTTTTAATCGCCATTCACAAACCTTCATTTTTTGTTTAGTTATAGTAGCTTTTACGAAAATGCTCATGTTTGAGTTTTTCGTGGGTCATCGATCAACTTCGATGAGTACAATTGTGGATTACACTATAGTTGTGCATTATATATGCGTATTTTGCATTGCCTTTCGTGAACCTTAATTTTTCGTCGAGTTATAACCACACATAGGAAACTGCTCGTGTTTGATTTTTCGTGGGCCATCGATCAACTTTGGTGGCTATGATTTTTTATTACACTATAGTTGTGTATTCTATACGCGTTTTTTCTATCACCTTTCGTGAACCTTCATTTTTCGTTTAGTTATAGGTGCAAAATGGGAAATGTTTGAGTTTGAGTTTTTGTGGGCAATCGATCAACTTTAGTGAGTATGATTCTTGATTGCATTGTAGTACTCCATTATGTATGCGTATTTTCTCACCTTTTGCGGACCTTCTTTTTTTGTTGATTTATAGCTACATTTGGGAAACTGCTTGTGTTTGAGTTTTCGTAGGCCATTGATCAACTTTGGTGACTATGCTCGTGGATTACACTGTAGCTTTGCATTCTATATGCGTATTTTCATTGGCTTTCTCAAACCTTCCTTTTTTGTAGAGTTATAGCCGCATTTAGGAAATAAGTCATGTTTGATTTTTTGTGGGCCATCAATTAGTTTTGGTGACTATGATTGTGGATTGTACTGCTAGACTGTAGCCGTGCATTCTATATGCGTATTTTCTATTGCCTTTTGTGAACCTTCATTTTTGTTGAGTTATCGCTGCATTTAGGAAACCGCTGGTGTTTCAGTTTTCATGAGCCATCGGTAACTTTGGATCCTACGATTGTTGATTGCACTGTAGTTGTCCATTTTCTATGCTTATTATTTATCGCCTTTCATGAACTTTCACTTTTTGTTGAATTATAGGCACATTTAGTAAACTGCTTGTATTTGAGTTTTCGTGGACCATCAATCAACTTTAATGACTACGATTGTGGATTACACTGTAGTTATACATTCTATACACATATTTCCATCGCCTTTCATGGACATTCTTTCTTTGTTGGGTTATAGCCACATTTGGGAAACCGCTCATGTTTAAGTTTTTGTGGGCGATCAATCAACTTTGGTGAATACGATTGTGGATTGTACTGTAGTTGTGCATTATGTACGTATATTTTAATCACCTTTCACGAACCTTCATTATTTCTTTAGTTATGGCCACATATATGAAAATGCTCGTGGTTGAGTTTTCTTCGACCATCAATCAAATTTGGTGACTACGGTTGTCGATTACACTCATATGTTAGTTTTCGTGGGCCATCGATCAATTTTGGTGACTATGATTGTGGATTGTATTGAAGTTGTTCATTTCGTACATGTATTTTCTATTGACTTTCGTGAACCTTCATTTTTTGTTGAGTTATAGCCACATTAGGAAACCGTTTGAATTTGAGTTTTTGTGGGCCATCGATCAACTTTGTTGACTACACTTGTGGATTACACTGTAGTTGTGCATTCTATACGTGTATTTTATATCACCTTTCGCAAACCTTCTTTTTTTGTTAAGTTATAGCCACATTTAGGAAACCACTCATGTTTGAGATTTTGTCGGCCATCATTCAATTTGGTGACTACGATTGTGGATTGTATAGTAGTTGTGCATTCTGTACACATATTTTTAATCGCCTTTCACGAAACTTCATTTTTTCTTGAGTTATAGCCACATTTAGGAAAAAACTCGTGTTTTAGTTTTCGTGGGCGCTCAATCAACTTTCATGACTACGATTGTGGATTACACTGTAGTTGTGCATTCGTTATGCGTATTTTCTATCAAATTTCACAAACCTTTATTTTTCATTGAGTTATAGCCATACTTATGAAACCTCTCATGCTTGAGTTTGCTTGGGCCATTGATGTTTGGTTACTACAATTGTGGATACCACTGTAGTTGTCCATTATGTACGTGTAACTTCTATCGCCTTTTGTGAATGTTCAGTTTTTGTTGAGTTATAGCCGCACTAAGGAAACCGCTCGTGTTTGAGTTTTCATGGGCCATTGATCAACTTTGGTGACTACGATTGTGGATTGTGTTGTAGTTGTTCATTATGGACGTGTATTTTCTATTGATTTTCGCGAACCTTCATTTTTCATTGAGTTATAGTCGTTTTTAAAAAACCACTCAAGTTTGACTTTTTGTGGGCCATCGATTAACTTTGGTGACTACACTTGTGGATAACACTGTAGTTGTGCATTCCATACGTGTATTCTCAATTCCTTTTTGTGAATTTTCGTTTTTTGTTGAGTTATAGCCATGTTTATGAAACCACTCGTGTTTAAGTTTTTGTGGGCCATCGATCAACATTGGTCACTACGATGGTGGATTACAATGTAGTTTTGCATTCTATAGATGTATTTTCTATTGCCTTTCATGAACCTTCATTTTTTGTTGAGTTATATAACCACTCATGTTTGAGTTTTTTTGGGCCATCAATCAACTTTGGTGACTACGATTGTGGATTTTATAGTTGTAGAGCATTTTTTATCCGTAATTTCTATCTCGTTTCACGAACCTTCATTTGTCATTGAGTTATAGCCGCACTTATGAAATCTCTCATGTTTGAGTTTTCGTGGGGCATTGATCAACTTTGGTGACTACAATTGTTGATTGCACTATAGTTGTCAATTATGTATGCCTATTTTCTGTTATCTTTCGTGAGGCTTAATTATTTGATGAGTTATAGCCGCATTTAGGAAACAACTCCTGTTTGAGTTTTTGTGGGCCATCGATTAACTTTGGTGACTACACTTGTGGATTACACTGTAGTTGGGCATTCTATATGCATATTTTCTATCGGCTTCCGCAAACCTTCATTTTTCTTTGTTCTAACCACACTGAGGAAACCGTTCTTGTTTGAGATTTTCAGGGCTATTGATCAACTTTGGTGACTATAATTGTGGACTGTACTCTAATTGTCCATTTTGTACACGTATTTTTAATCGCCTTTCATGAACCTTCATTTTGTGTTGAGTTATACCCGCATTTAGGAAAATGCTTATGTTTGAGTTTTTGTCAGCCATTGATCAACTTTGGTGACAACGATTGTGCATTACAATATAGTTGTGTATTCTCTACACGTATCTTCTATACCCAGTTGCGAAGCTTCATTTTTTCATCGAGTTATAGTCGTACTTAGTAAACCACTCGGGTTTCACTTTTCGTGGGCCATCCATCAGCTTCGGTGTATATGATTTTGGATTGCACTATAGTTATCCATTTTGTACACGTATTTTCTATCGACTTTCATAAACATTCTTTTTTTGTTGAGTTATAGTTGTATTTAGGAAACCGCTTGATTTTTTTGTTTTCGTGGACCATCGATCAACTTTGGTGACTAGGCTTGAGGATTACACTCTAGTTGTGCATTCTATACATGTATTTTCTATCGCCTTTTGCGAAGCTTCATTTTTCATTGAGTTGTAGCTGCACTTGCGAAACTGCTTGTGTTTGTGTTTTCATGGGCCATCGATCAACTTTGGTCACTACAATTGTGGATTGCATTGTAGTTGTCCATTATTTACCTGTATTTTCTATCACCTTTGAAGAACCTTCAGTTTTTGTTTTGTTATAGCCATATTTAGGAAACTGCTCGAGTTTGAGTTTTCGAGGACCATCGATCAACTTCGGTGACTACGCTTGTGGATTACACTGTAGTTTTGCATTTGATACACGTATTTTTCTATCGCCTTTCGCGAACCTTCATTTTTTGTTTAGTTATAGCCGCATTTAGGAAACCGGTCATGTTTTAAGTTTTCCTATGCCATCGATCAAGTTTGGTGTCTACGATTGCAGATTGCACTGTAGTTGTCCATTATGTATGCGTATTTTCTATCACCTTTTGTGAACCTTCATTTTTTGTTGAGTGATAGCCACATTTCTTAAACTCCTCGTGTTTGAGATTTTGTGGGCCATTTATCAACTTTGGTGACAACGATTGTGGATTACACTGTAATTGTGCATTCTATATGCGCATTTTCTATTGCCTTTTGTGAAACTTCATTTTTTCGTTGAGTTATAGCTGCATTTAAAAAACCGCTCATGTTCGAGTTTTCCTGGGCCATATCGATCAACTTTGGTGACTACGATTGCGGATTGCAATTTAGTTGTCCATTCTATATGTGTATTTTCTATTGCCTTTCATGAACCTTCATTTTTTTTCTAGATCTCCGCATTTAGGAAAACCACTAAGGTTTTACTTTTCGTGGACCATTGATTAACATTGGTGACTACGCTTGTGGATTACACTGTAGTTGTGCATTCTATACACGTATTTTCTATCGCCTTTCGCCAAACTTATTTTTGTTCAGTTATATCTAAATTTAGGAAAACACACAAGTTTGAGTTTTTGTGGGCTATCGATCAACTTTGGTGACTACGCTTGTGGATTACTCTGTAGTTGTGCATTCTATACTCATATTTTCTATCGCCTTTCACGAACCTTTATGTTTTGTTGAGTTATAGCCGCATTTAGGAAACTGCTCATGTTTGAGTCTTTCTAGGTTATCGATGAACTTTGGTGACTATAATTTTGTATTTTACCGTAGTAGTGCATTTTGTATGCATATTTCTAATTGGCTTTCATGAAGCTTCATTTTTTGTTGAGTTATAGTCGCATTTAGGAAAATGCTCATGCTTGAGCTTACATGGGCCATCGATCAACTTTGGTAACTACTATTGTGGATTACACTGTATTTGTGCATTCTATACGTGTATTTTTTATTGCCTTTCTTGAACCTTCATTTTTCGTTGAGTTATATGTGACTTTAGGAAACCGCTCGTACTTGAGTTTTAATGCACCATCAATCGACTTTGGTGACTATGATTGTGGATTTCACTATAGTTGTCCATTCTCTATGTGTATATTATATCACCTTTCACGAACCTTCAATTTTTTTTGAGTTATGGCTGCATTTAGGAAACCACTCATGTTTAAGTTTTTTTGGTCCAGTAATCAACTTTGGTGATTACGATAGTGTATTGTACTATCCTTGTGTATTCTTTACGCATATTTTTAATTTCCTTTCACGAACCTTCATTTTTTGTTGAGTTATAGCCGTATTTAGGACATCGGTCGAGTTTGAATTTTCGTGGGCCTTCATTGAACTTTGGTTACTACACTTGTTGATTACACTATAGTTGTGCATTCTATACGCGTATTTTCTATCGCCTTACGTGAACCTAAAATTTTTCATTGAGTTATAGCTCCACTTAGGAAACCACTCATGTTTGAGTTTTTGTGAAACATTGATCAACTTTGGTGACTACAATTGTGGATTGCACTGTAGTTTTCCATTCTTTACATTAATTTATTATCACCTTTTGTGAACCTTTATTTTCTGTTGAGTTTGAGTTTTCATGGGCCATCGATCAACTTTGGTGACTACGCTTGTTTATTAGACTGTAGTTGTGCATTCTATATGTGTATTTTCTATCACCTTTTGTGAACCTTCATTTTTTGTTGAGTTTTAACTGCATTTAGGAAATCACTCTTGTTTGAGTTTTTCTGGGCCATAGATCAACTTTCGTGACTAGGATTGTGAACCTTCCTTTTTTGTTGAGTTATAGGTGCATTTAGGAAACCACTCATGTTTGAGTTTTTGTGGGCCATCAATCAATTTTGGTGACTACGATTGTGGATTGTATTGTAGTTTTGGATTCTGTGTACACTTATTTTTAATCACCTTTCACAAACCTTTATTTTTTGTTGAGTTATATCCACATTTAGGAAACTACTCATGTTTGAGTTTTCGTGGGCCGTTGTTCAACTTTGGTGACTATGATTGTGGATTGCACTATAGTTGTGCATTGTGACCACTTATTTTCTATCGCCTTTCGTGAACCTTTGTTTTTGTTTGAGTTATAGTTGCATTTTGGAAACAACTTGTGTTTGAGTTTTTGTGGGCCTTCAATCCACTTTAGTGACTACGCTTGTCGATTGCACTATAGTTATGCATTCTATATGTTTATAGTTTATAACTTTTTGCGAACCTTGATTTTTTTTTGAGTTATAGCCACATTTAGCTATCCGCTCATGTTTGAGTTTTTGTGGTCCATCGATCAACTCTAGTGACTATGATTGTGGATTGTACTGTAATTGTGCATTTTGTACGCATATTTTTAATCGCCTTTCACGAAATTTCATTTTTTGTTGAGTTATAGCCGCATTTATTAAAATACTCGTGTTTGAGTGTTCATGTGCCATCAATCAACTTTGCTGACTACAATTGTGGTTTGAACTGTAGTTGTCCATTGTGTACGCGGATTTTCTATTGTCTTTTTTGAACCTTCTCTTTTTGGTGATTTATAGTTGCATTTAGGAAACCGCACGTGTTTGAGTTTTCTTGGCCATTGATCAATTTTGGTGACTATGATTGTGTATTGCACTGTAGTTGTGCATTATCAACCCTAATTTTATATTGCCTTTTGTGAACCTTCATTTTTTGTTGAGTAATATAGCTGCATTTAGGAAACCGCTCGTGTTTGAGTTTTTCTGGGCCATTAATCAACTTTGGTGACTATGGTATTGAATTACACTATAGTTGTCCATTCTAGATATAGACACACATAAGAAAGCATTCATTTTATAGTCATTGTGGGCCATCGATCAATTTTTTGACTACGATTGTAGATTAAACTGTAGTTGTGCATTATGTACTTGTACTTTCTATAGCCTTTCGCGAACCATCATTTTTTGTTCAATTACAACTACATTTAGGAAACCATTCGAATTTGAGCTTTCATGGGCCATTGATTAAATTTGGTGACTATGCTTGTGGATTACATTGTAGTTGTGCATTTTATACACGTATTTTATATTAGCTTTTTTGGAAACTTCATTTTTTGTTGATTTATATCTGTATTTGGGAAACCGTTTATGTTAGTGTTTTTGTGGGCCATTGATCAACTTTGGTGACTACGATTGTGGATTGTACTATAGTTGTCCATTCTCTATGCATATTTTTAATTACCTTGCACGAACCTTCATTTTTTCTAGAATTATAGTCACATTTACGAAAATGTTGTGTATGAGTTTTCATAGGCCATCAATCATCTTTGGGGACTATGATTGTGGATTACATTGTAGTTGTGCATTTAAATGCATATTTTTTATTACGTTTCGTGAACCTTCATTTTTCATTGAGTTATAGCTGCACTTATGAAACTGCTCGTGTTTGTGTTTTCGTGGGCCATCGATCAACTTTGGTGAATATGATTTTTGTTTGCACTATTGTTGTCCATTCTGTATGCACATTTTAATAAACCTTCATTTTTTACTGAGTTATAGCCGCATTTAGTAAAACGCTCGAGTTTGAGTTTTCGTGGGCCATCGTTCAACTTTGGTCACTATGCTTGTGGATTACACTGTAGTTGTGCATTCTATAAGTATATTTTCTATCGGCTTTCATGAACTTTCATTTTTTGTTGAGTTATAGTTGCATTTAAGAAACCACTCATGTTTGAATTTTTTAGGGCCATCGATCAACTATGGTGACTATCATTGTGGATTGCACTGTAGTTGTCCATTCTGTATGCGTATTTTCTATCATCTTTCCTGAACCTTCATTTCTTGGATAGTTAAATCTACATTTAGGAAACTGCTTGTGTTTGAGTTTTTTGTGGGCCATCGATCAAATTTGGTGATTATGATTGTGGATTACACTGTAGTTCTGCATTCTAATCACGTATTTAAAAATATACGTACAAAATGTACAAGTACAATACAATCTACAATCATAGTCAAGAAAGTTGAAAAATGGCCCAAAAAAACTCAAACATGAGCAGTTTTCTAAATGCAACTATAACTCAACAAAAAATGAATGTTCACGAAAGGCAATAGAAAATATGTGTATAGAATGGACAACTATAGTGTAATCCACAAGCATTGTCACCAAAGTTCATCAATGGCCCATGAGCACTCAAACACGAGTCGTTTCCTAGATGCAGCTATACCTCAACAAAGAAAGTGAACACGAGCGGTTTCCAAAGTGTGGCTATAACTCAGTGAAAGATGAAGATTCGTGAAAGGTAATGAAAAATATGCATATAGAATGCACAACTACAGTGTAATCCACAATGTACTCACCAAAGTTGATTGATGGCCCTCGAAAACTCAAAAACGAGCGGTTTCCTAAGTGTGGGTATAACTCAATGAAAACTGAAGGTTTGCTAAAGGTAATGAAAAATACATGTATAGAATGAACAACTACAATGTAATCCACAATCGTAGTCACCAAAGTTGATCGATGGCCCATAAAAACTCAAACACGAGCAGTTTCATAAATGGGGCTATAACTCAACGAAAAAAAAAGGTTCATGAAACGCGATAGAAAATATGTGTACAGATTGGACAACTATAGTGCAATCCACAATTGTAGTCACCAAAATTGATCGATGGCCCTCCAAAACTGAAATATGAGCGGTTTCCTAAATACGCCTATAACTCAACAAAAAATGAATGTTTATGAAAAGTGATTAAAAATATGCATACAGAATGCACAACTACAATACAATCCACAATTATATTCACCAAAGTTGATCGATGGCCCAGAAAAACTCAAACATGAGCAGTTTCCTAAATACGGCTATAACTCAAGAAAAAATGAAGGTTCACAAAAGGCGATAGAAACTTCACATATAGAATACACAACAAAAATGCAATTCACAAGCGTAGTCACCAAATTTGATCGATGGCTCATGAAAACTTAAACTCGAGCGGTTTCCTAAATGCAGCTATAACTTAACAAACAAGGAAGGTTCGTGAAAGGCGATAGAAAATATGCTTACAAAATGGACAACTACGATGCAATCCACAATCGTAGTCACCAAAGTTGAACGATGGGCACACGAAAACTCAAACAGGAGCAGTTTCCTAAGTGCAGCTATAACTCGATAAAAAATGAAGGTTTGTGAAAGGCAATAGAAAATATGTGTATAGAATGCACAACTACAGTGTAATCTACAATTGTAGTCACCAAAGTTGATCGATGGCTCACGAAAACTCAAACAAGAGCGTTTTACTAAGTGGGGCTATAAGTCAACAATTGTTTTTGGGAAAATTGAAAATATGGGTTTTATACATGTGTGTAGGATTTGTCATAGAAAGATTCAAATAATTTGCATCTCTTACCTCTACTGCTTCTACTTTTCAAATAAATCTATCTTTTTTCTACAACTTATTTTTAAAAAAAACAGACGATCTGGGTCTCTTTACAACATGAGCATCTATAAAACCCATATTTTTTATTTTCCCAAAAGGTATTGTTTCATAGATTCTATTTTTGAGGGTTTTTTGCATGTTGATGAAAAATCAGTTTTTCGGAAAAAATGACTATATGCGTTTGCTCTGAACGACATTCTCTACAAAACCCATTTCTCAAATTTTTCAAAAACGATTCAAAAAATTTGCCTCTATTACCTCTACTACTTCTACTTCTTACAAAAATCTATCTTTTTCAAAAAAAACTAATTTTTTCAAAAAATGGACTATCTGGGTCTCTTTAGCACACGAGCCCTTATAAAACCCATATTTTTTATTTTCCCCAAAAAAATTGTTTTGTAGATTCTATTTTTGTGGGGTTCTTGCATGTTGGTGAAAATTAGTTTTTCGAAAAAAGGACGACCTAGGTCTACTTAGAACGACATTCTCTACAAAACCCATTTCTCAGAGTTTTCATAAAAGAATTCAAAAAAATGCTTATGTTACTTCTACTGCTTCTACTTCTCAAAAAAATCTATCTTTTTGAAAAACAACTTATTTTTCCAAAAAGGGGACGATCTGGGTCTCTTTAGCATACGAGCACCTATAAAACCCATATTTCGATTTTCCTAAAAACAATTGTTTAGTGGATTTTATTTTTGAGGGGTTCTTGCCTGTTGGTGAAAAATTAGTTTTTCAAAAAGAGGATAATCTAGATTTACTCAGAATGACATTCTATACAAAACCCATTTTCTCAGATTTTTCATAAAAAGATTCAAAAAATTTGCCTCTGTTACCTCTACTGCTTCTACTTTTCAAAAAAATCTATCTTTTTCAAAAAACAGATGATCTAAATCTCTTCAACACATGGGCACTTATAAAACCCATATTTTTTATTTTCCCAAAAAAAATTGTTTGGCAGATTCTATTTTTCAGGGGTTTTTGTAGGTTGGTGAAAAATTAGTTTTTCAAAAAAAGGAGGATCTGGGTCTACTCAGAACAACATTCTCTAGAAAACACATTTTCTTAGATTTTTCATAAAAAGATTCAAAAATATTGCCTCAATTACCTCTACTACTTCTACTTTTCAAAAATATCTATCTTTTTCAAGAACATCTTATTTTTTCAAAGAACGAAAGATCTGGGTCTCTTTAGCACACGAGTACCTATAAAACCAATATATTTTATTTTCCCAAAACAAATTGTTTCGTAGATTCTATTATTGAGGAGTTCTTGCATGTTGATGAAAAATAAGTTTTTCGTAAAAAGGACGATCTAGGTCTATTCATAACGATATTCTCTACAAAACCCATTTCTCAGATTTTTCATAAAAGGATTCAAAAATTTGCCTATGTTACCTCTACTGCTTCTACTTTTCAAAAAAATCTATGTTTTTCAAGAAAAACTTATTTAAAAAAAAGTAGATGATCTGGGTCTCTTTAGCTCTCGAGCACCTATGAAACCCATATTTTCAATTTTCCCAAATAAAATTGTTTCACAAATTCTATGTTTGAGGGGTTCTTCCATGTTAGTGAAAAATTAGTTTTTCAAAAAAAGGATGATCTGGATCTACTCAGAACAACATTCTCTATAAAACCCATTTCTTAGATTTTTCATAAAAAGATTCAAAAACTTACCTTTGTTACCCCTACTATTTCTACTTTTCAAACAAAACTATCTTTTTCAAGAAAAAACTTATTTTTTGAAATAACGGACGATCTGGGTCTGTTTAGCACACGAGCACCTATAAAATCCATATTTCAATTTTTCCAAAACAAATTGTTTCGTAGATTCTATTTTTGAGGGTTTCTTGCATGTTGGTGAAATATTAGTTTTTCCAAAAGAGGATATGGGTCTCTTTTTGAGGGTTTCTTGCATGTTGGTGAAAAATTAGTTTTCCAAAAAAAAGAGATTTGGGTCTACTCAGAACAACATTCTTTACAAAACCCATTTGTCAGGTTTTTCATAATAAGATTCAAAAAAATTGTATTTGTTATCTCTACTACTTATACTTTTCAAAAAAATCTATATTTTTGCAGAATTTTTTTTTTTTTCAGAAAACGAATGATTTGGGTGTCTTTAGCACATGCCCACCTATAATACCCATATTTTCAATTTTCCAAAAAAAAATTGTTTCGTAGATTCTTTTTTTGATGGGTTCTTGCATGTTGGTGAAAAATTAGTTTTTCAAAAAGAGGATGATCTAGGTGTACTCAGAACGACATTCTCTACAAAACTAATTTTTCAGATTTTTCACAAAAAAATTTCAAAATTTTAGCCTTTGACTGCTTCTACTTTTCAAAAACATCTCTTTTTCAAAAACAACTTATTTTTTCAAAACACAGACGATCTGGGTCTTTTGAGAACCTATAAACCCCATATTTTTTATTTTCCCAAAAAAAATTAGATTCCTAGATTCTATTTTTGAGGGATTTTTGAATGTTGGTGAAGAGTTTGCTTTTCAAAAAGAGGACTATAGTGTAATGCACAATATAGTTGTCCATTCTCTATGCATATTTCCTACTGACTTTCGCAAACCTTCATATTTTGTTGAGTTATAGCTGCATTTTGGAAACCGCTCGAGTTGGGGTTTTCGGAGGCCATTGATCAACTTTGGTGACTATGCTTGTGGATTACACTATAGTTTTCCATTTTAGGAAACCCCTCGTGCTTGAGTTTCTGTGGGCCATCGATTATTTTGGTAACTACGATTCTGGATTGCAATGTTTTTATCCATTCTGTATGCCTATTTTCTATCGCCTTTTGTGAACCTTCATTTTTTGTTGCGTTATAGCCGCATATAGGAAACGGCTCATATTTGAGTTTTCGTGGGCGATCAATAAACTTTGGTGACTACGATTGTGGATTACAATGTAGTTGTTCATTCTATACACGTATTTTCTATCACCTATGGCGAACCTTCATTTTTTGTTGAGTTATAGCCACATTTAGGAAACCGTTAATGTTTCAGTTTTTGTGGGCAATCAATCAACTCTGGTGACTATGTTGTGGATTGTACTATAGTTGTCCATTTTGTATGCATATTTTTAATCGTCTTTCATGAAACTTCATTTTTTATTGAGTTGTAGCCACATTTAGGAAAATGCTCATGTTTCATTTTTCGTGGGCCATCGATCAACTTTGGTGACTACGATTGTGGATTACATTGTAGTTGTGCATTATATATGTGTATTTTCTATTGCCTTTCGTGAACCATCAATTTTCATTGAGTTATAGCCGCACATAGAAAACCTCTCGTGTTTGAGTTTTTTTGGGCCATCGATCAACTTTAGTGACTATGATTGTGGATTGCAATGTAGTTTTCCATTATGTACACGTATTTTCTATTGCCTTTCGCGAACCTTTATTTTTTTTGAGTTATAGACGCATGTAGGAAACTGCTCGAGTTTCAGTTTTCACGGGCCATCAATCAACTTTGGTGACTACCATTGTGGATTGTACTGTAGTTGTGCATTCTATATGCGTATTTTCTATCGCCTTTCATGAACCTTCAATTTTCGTTGACTTATAGCTGCACTTAGGAAATTGCTTATGTTTTCAAGTTTTCATTGGCCATCGATCAACTTTGGTAACAAGTATTGTAGATTGCACTAGAGTTTTCCATTTTGTACATGTATTTTCTATTGTCTTTCATGAACCTTCGTTTGTTGTTAAGTTATAGCCGCATTTAGGAAGCCACTCGAGTTTGACTTTTCATGGGCCTTCGATCAACTTTGGTGACTATGATTGGGAATTTTACTGTAGTTGTGCATTTTGTATGCATATTTTTAATCAATTTTCAGAAACCTTCATTTTTTGTTGAGTTATAGCCATATTTAGGAAACCACTCATATTTAAGTTTTCGTGGGCCGTCGATCAACTTCAGTGCCTACAATTATGGATTGCACTGTAGTTGTCCAATCTGTATGTGTATTTTATATTTCCTTTCCTGAAGATTCAGTTTTCGTTGAGTTATAGCTGCATTTAAGAAACCGCTCATGTTTGAGTTTTTGTGAGCCATTGATCAACTTTGGTCACAACGATTGTGGATTACACTGTAGTTGTCCATTATGTACATGTATTTTCTATTGGCTTTCGTGAACCTTCAGTTTTTGTTGAGTTATAGCTGCATTTAGGAGAATGCTTGTGCTAAAGATTTCATTGGCCATCATCGATCAACTTTGGCGACAACAATTGTCGATTACACTGTAGTTGTACATTCTATACACATATTTTCTATCATGTTTTGCAAACCCTCATTTTTCATTGAGTTATAACTGCACTTAGGAAACCGCAAATGTTTGAGTTTTTGTGGCCATTAACCAACTTTGGTTACTACAATTGCTGATTACACTGTAGTCATCGATGTTGATAGCTGGCCTATGAAAACTCAAACAAGAGTGTTTTCCTAAAAGCGGCATAACCCTACAAAAAATGAATTTTCATGAAAGTTGATTAAAAATATGCATACAAAATGCTTAATTATAGTACAATCTACAATCTTAGTCACCAAAGTTTATCGATGGCCCACAAAATCTCAAACATGAGCATTTTCGTAAATGCGGCTATAACTCAACTAGAACCGAAGGTTCGCAAAAGGAAAAAAGAAAGTACGCGTACAGAATGGACAACTACAATGCAATCCACAATCATAGTCACCAAAGTTGATCAACGGCCCATGAAAAGTCAAACACGAGCGGTTTCCTAAATGCGGCTATAACTCAACAAAAAATGAAGGTCCATGAAAGGCAATAGAAAATACGTGTACAAATTGAACAACTATAGTGCAATCGACAATCATGTTTGTGTTTTTGTGGGCCATCGATCAACTTTGGTGACTACAATTATCGATTGCACTATAGTTGTCCATTCTGTATGCATATATTTTTAATCGCCTTTCATGACCCTTCATTTTCTATTGAGTCATAGTCGTATAGAAAAACACTCGTGTTTGAGATTTTGTGGGTCGTCGATCAACTTTGGTGACTATGATTGTGGATTATACATTGTAGTTGTGCATTCTATAAGCATATTTTCTATCGCCTTTGACGAACCTTCATTTGTTTTTGACTTATAGCCACATTTAGGAAACCGCTCGTGTTTGAGTTTTTGTGCACCATCAATTAACTTTGGTGACTACGATTGTGGACTGCACATGTTATAGTAGCATTTAGGAAACCGCTCGAGTTTGAGTTTTCGTGGGGGCATCAATCGACTTTGGTGACTACGATATTGGATTGCACTGTAGTTGTGAATTATGTATGCGTATTTTCTATCGCCTTTCGTGAACCTTCATTTTTTATTAAGTTATCGCCGCATTTAGGAAACTACTCAAGTTTGAGTTTTTGTGGGCCATCAATCAACTTTGGTGATTACGTCTGTGGATTACACTGTAGTTGTGCACTCTATACACATATTTTCTATTACCTTTCGCGAACCTTCATTTTTTGTTGAGTTGTAGCCACATTTAGGAAACCACTCGATTTTGAGTTTCCATTGGCCATCAATCATCTTTGTTGATAACGCTTTTTGGATTACACTGTAGTTGTGCATTTTATACTCATATTCTCTATCGCCTTTCACAAACATTCATTTTTTGTTGAGTTATAGCCGCATTTAAGAAACCACTCATTTTTTACTTTTTCTGGGCCATCAATCAACTTTGGTGACTATGATTGTGGATTACAATGTAATTATGCATTGTATACGCGTATTTTCACCAACATGCAAGAACCCCTCAAAAATAAAATCTACGAACAATTTTTTTTCGGAAAATAAAAAATATGGGTTTTATAGGTGCTCGTGTGCTAAAGAGACCCAGATCATCCATTTTTGGAAAAAATAAGTTGATCTTGAAAAAGATAGATTTTTGAAAAGTAGAAGAAGTAGAGGTAATAGAGGCAATTTTTTGAATCTTTTTATGAAAAATCTGATAAATGGATTTTTTAGAGAATGTCATTCTAGGTAATCCCAGATATTCCTTTTTTCGAAAAACTAATTTTTCACGAACATGCAAGAACCCAACAAAAATAGAATCTACAAATCAATTTATTTTTGGGAAAATCGAAAACATGGGTTTTATAGGTGCTCATGTGCTGAAAGACCCAGATCGTTCGTTTTTTCAAAATCTTAGTTCTTTTTGAAAAAGATTGTTTTTTTTGAAAAGTAGAAGTAGTAGAAGTAATAAAGGAAAAAAATTTAAATCTTTTTGTGAAAAATCTGTAAAATAGGTTTTGTAGAGAATGTTATTATGATTACACGCATACCATCCTTTTTTCAAAAAGATAATTTTTCACGAACATGCAAGAACTTCTCAAAAATAGAATCCACAAAACAATTTTTTTTGGAAAAATTGAAATATGGGTTTTATAGGTGCTCTTGTGGTCAACAGACTTAGATTGTCCGTTTTTTGAAAAAACAAGTTGTTTTCGATTTTTTTTTTTTTTCAAAAGTAGTAGTGGAGGTAATAGAGGCAAATTTTTTGAATCTTTTTGTGAAAAATCTAAGAAATGAGTTTTGTAGAAAATGTTGCTCCAAGTAGACCCAGATTATACGCTTTTCAAAAACTAATTTTTCACCAATATGCAAGAACCCCTCAAAAATGGAATCTACGAAACAATTTTTGTTTGGGAAAGTCGAAATATGGGTTTTATAGGTGCTCATGTGCTCAAGAGACCCTTATGTTTTTGAAAAAATAAGTTGTTCTTGAAAATGATAGATGTTTTTGAAAAGTAGAAGCAGTAGAGGTAACAGAGGCAATTTTTTTGAATCTTTTTATGAAAAATTGTAGAAATGGGATTTTTAGAGAATGTCATTTTGAGAAGACCTAGATCTTCCTTTTTTTGAAAACTATTTTTTCACCAACATGTAAGAAACCCCTCAAAAATCGAATCTACAAAACAATTTTATATTGGAAAATGAAATTTTTTTGTTGAGTTATAGCCGCATTTAGGAAACCACTCATGTTTGAGTTTTCGTGGGCCATCGATCAGCTTTCGTGACTACGCTTTTGGATTACACTATAGTTGTGCATTTTCTATGCATATTTTCTATAGTGTTTCACGAACCTTAATTTTTCGTTGTGTTATCGCCGCAGTTAGGAAACCGCTCGTTTTTGTGTTTTTTTGGGCCATTGATTAACTTTGGTGACTACGATATTGGATTACACTGTAGTTGTGCATTCGATATGTATATTTTCTCTCGCGAACCTTAATTTTTTGTTGAATTATAGCCGCATTTAGGAAAACCGCTCGTGTTTGAGTTTTCGAGGGCCATCGATCAACTTTGGTGACTACAATTGTGGATTGTATTGTAGTTGAGGATTCTATAGGCGTATTTTTTATCACCTTTCGCGAACCTTCATTTTTGGTTGAGTTATAACCACATTGAGGAAACCGCTTGCGTTTGAGTTTTTGTGGGCCATCGATCAACATTGGTGACTACGTTTGTGGATTACACTGTAGTTGTTCATTCTATACGCGTATTTTGTATCGCCTTTTGCGAACCTTCATTTTTTGTTAAGTTATAGCCACAATTTGGAAACCGCTCATATTTGAGTTTTTGTGGGTCATTGATCAATTTTGATGACTACATTTTTGGATGGTACTACAGTTCTGCATTCTATACGTATATTTTTCATTTCCTTTCATGAACCTTCATTTTTTGCTAAGTTATAGTAAAATTTAGGAAAACGCTCGTATTTGAGTTTTCATGGGCCGTCAATCAACTTTGGTGATGACGATTGTGAATTACACTGTAGTTGTGCATTCTATACACGTATTTTCTCCTTCAACTTTCGCAAACCTTCATTTTTCGTTGAGTTATAGCCAGACTTAGGAATCTGGTCGTCAATTAGTTTTCGTCAGCCATCAATCAACTTTGCTGACTATGATTGTGGATAGCACTCTAGTTGTCCATTATGTACGCTTATCTTCTATCGCCTTTCGCAAACCTTCATTTTTTGTTGAGTTATAGCCCCATTTAGGAAACTGCTCGAGTTTGTGTTTTTCGTGGGCCATCGATCAACTTTGGTTGACTACGCTTGTTGATTACAATGTAGTTGTACATTCTATACGTATATTTTCTATCGCCTTTTGCGAACCTTTTTTTTTGTTGAGTTTTTCTGGGCCATCGATCAACTTTGGTGACTACGATTGTGGATGACACTGTAGTTGTGCATTGTATACATGTATTTTCATTGTCTTTTACAAACTTTCCTTTTTTGTTGAGTTATAGCTGCATTCAGGAAGCATCTCATATTTGAGTTTATGGGGGCCATCAATCAAATTTGGTGACTAATATTGTGGATTTTAGTTTAGTTGTTCTGTGCACATATATTTAATCGCCTTTAACGATCCTTCTTTTTTTCTTGAGTTATAGCTGTGTTTACGAAAACGCTCGTGTTTTAGTTTTCGTGGGCCATTGATCAAATTTGGTGACTATGATTCTGGATTACACTGTAGTTGTGCATTCTTTATGTGTATTTTCTATCTCTTTTTGTGAACCTTCATTTTTCATTGCATTATAGCAACACTTAGGAAACCGCTCGTGTTTCAGTTTTCGTGGCCCATCGGTCAACTTTGGTGACTACGATTGTGGATTGCATTGTAGTTGTCCATTTTGTACGCTAATTTTTAATTGCCTTTCGTGAAAATTCATTTTTTATTTAGATATAGCTGCATTTAGGAAACTGTTCAAGTTTTAGATTTTGTGGGCCATCGATCAACTTTGGTGACTACGATTGTGGATTACACTATAGTTGTGCATTCAATACATGTATTTTCTTTGGCCTTTCTCGAACCTTTATTTTTCGTTGAGTTATAGGTGCATTTACGTAACGGCTCGTGTTTGAGTTTTCGTTGGCCATCGATCAACTTTGGTTACTACGATTGTGGATTACACTGTAGTTGTGCATTCTATACATGTATTTTCTATCGGCTTTGTCAAAATTTAATTTTTTGTTGAGTTATAGCCGTATATAGGAAAACACTCGTGTTTGAGTTTTCGTGAGCCATCAATAGAGTTTAGTGACTAGGATTGTGATTGCATTGTAGTTGTCCATTTTGTAACCGTATTTTCAATGGCATTTCGTGAACCTTCATTTTTTGTTGATTTACATCTCTGTTTAGGAAGCCCCTCGTGTTCAATTTTTCGTGTGCCCTCGATCAACTTTGGTCACTACAATTGTGGATTGCACTGTAGTTGTCCATTTTGTATGTGTGTGCCATCAATCAACTTTGGTGACTACGCTTGGAGATAACACTCTAGTTGTGGATCTGCTGAAGCTGTGGGATGTAATAAAAGATACATTGGTAGGGGAGTGTTCCACCTCAGAGGGAAGTGTCTGCATGAGCAGATGTGGATGAAGTGGAAGTGAGAATGTTGGATTGAGCAACACAAAAATTGGTGAGAATCCAATGCCCCGAAAACCTAAGGATTCCTTCGCGAAGTTCGTCCACATTCTATACGCATATTTTCTATTACCTTTCACGAACCTCCATTTTTTGTTGAGTTTTTCTAGACCATCAATCAACTTTGGTGACTACAATTATGGGTTGTACTATAGTTGTTCATTCTGTATCTTTGAGTTTTTGTTCACCATCGATCAACTTTGGTGACTAGGATTGTGGATTAAACTATAGTTGTGCATTATATACACATATTTCCTATCACCTTTCACAAACCTTCATTTTTCATTGAGTTATAGCCACTCCTAGGAAACTGGTCGTGTTTGAGTTTTCATCGGCCATCGATCAACTTTTGCGACTACGATTGTGGACTACACTGTAGTTGTGCATTCTATACATATATTTTCTATCGCCTTTCACGAACCTTCATTTTTTGTTCAATTATAGCTGCACTTAGGAAACCGCTTGTGTTTGAGTTTTTGTGGGTCATCGATCAACTTTGGGGACTACTGTTGTGGAATGTACTATAGTTGTCCATTATGTACTTGTATTTTCTATCGCCTTTCGTGAACCTGCATTTTTTGTTAAGTTATAGCCACATTTAGGAAATCGCTGGTGTTTGACTTTTCGTGGGCCATCGATCAATTTTTTGTTGAGTTATAGTCGCATTTAGGAAACCGCTCGTGTTTGAGTTTTTTTCGGCCATGGTTCAATTTTGGTGATTCCAATTGTGGATTACACTGTAGTTGTGCATTCTATATGCATATTTTCTATAGCCTTTTGCGAATCTTTATTTTTGATTTAGTTAAATCTGCACTTAGAAAACTCCTCATTTTTTACTTTTCGTGGGCCATTGATTAACTTTGGTGACTACGATTTGGATTGCAGTATAGTTGTCCATTATGTACTTGTGCATTCTATACACGTAATTCTATCACCTTGCACAATCCTTCATTTTTTATTGAGATATAGCCACATTTTGCAAACCGCTCATGTTTGAGTTTTTGTGGGCCATCAATCAACTTTGGTAACTACAATTGTGGATGACACTATTGTTGTGCATTCTATATGCATATTTTTTGTCGCTTTTCGGGAACCTTCCCTTTTCGTTGAGTTATAGATGCACTTACGAAACCACTCGTGTTTGAGATTTCATGGGCCATCAATCAACTTTGATGACTATGATTATGGATTGCACTATTGTTGTTTATTCTATACTTTTACTTTCTATCAGCTTTCACGAACCTTCATTTTTTTTTGAGTTATAGCCGACGAAGACTCAAACATGAGCGGTTTCCTGAATTCGGCTATAACTCAACAAAAAATGAAGGTTCACGAAAGGTGATAGAAAATACATGTATAGATTGCACAACTACTATGTAATCCACTAGCATAGTTACAAAAGTCGATCGATGGCACACGAAAACAAAAACTTGAGTGGTTTTCGAAATGTGGCTATAACTCAAATAAAAAATGAAGGTTCGCAAAAGGTGAAAGAAAATACAAATACAAAATGGACAACTACAGTGCAATCCATAATCATAGTCACCAAACTTGATCGATGGCCCACGAAAACTCAAACATGAGCAGTTTCCTAAATGCAACTATAACTCAATGAAAAATGAAGGTTCACAAAAGGCGTTACAAAATACACGTATAAAATGCAAAAATATAGTGTAATCCACAATCGTTGTCACCAAAAGTGGTTGAAAATATGATAAAAAATACGCGTATAGAATGCACAACTATGTGTAATCCTCAATGCTTGTCACCAAAGTTTATCGATGGGCCACAAAAACTCAAACACGAGTGTTTTCCTAAATGCGTCTATAACTCAACAAAAAATGAAGGTGTGTGAAAGGCAATTAAAAAATATCTGTACAGAACAACTAAACTACAATCCACAATCATAGTCACCAAATTTGATTGACTGCCCACAAAAGCTTAAACATGAGTGGTTTTGCTAAATGTGGCTGTAACTCAACAAAAAATGAAGGTTCATTATAGGCAATTGAAAATACATGTGTAGAGTGCACAACGACAGTGTAATCCACAAACGTAGACAGCAAAGTTGATCGATGGGCCACAAAAACTCAAACATAGGCAATTTCCTAAATATGGCTATAACTAAACAAAAAATGACGGTTTGCGAAAGGTGATAGATAATTAGCATTCGTAATGCACAACTACTATGCAATTCACAATCATAGCCACCAAAGTTGACCGATGGCCCATGAAAATTCAAACACGAGCAGTTTCCCAAATGCGTCTATAACGAGACAAAAAATGGAGGTTTGCAAAAGGCGATAGAAAATACGTGTATAAAATGCACAATTACAATGTAATCCACAAGCATAGTCACCAATGTTGATAGATGGCCCACAAAAATTCAAATACGGGCGTTTTCTTAAATGCGGCTATAACTCAACAAAAGATAAAGGTTTGTGAAAGGCGATTAAAAATATGCATAAAGAATACGGCTATAACTCAAGAAAAAGGATGTTTCACGAAAGACTATAGAAAATACATGTATACAATGCACAACTAAAATATAATCCACAATCGTAGTCACCAAAGTTGATCGATCACCCAGAGAAACTAAAACAAGAGTGGTTTCGTAAATGTGGCTATAACTCAACAAAAAATGAAGGTTCGCAAAAGGCGATAGAAAATACATGAATAGAATGGACAACTACATTGTAATCCACAAGCGTAGTCACCAAAGTTGATCGATGGCCCATGAAAAATTAAATGCAAGTAGTTTCCTAAGTGGGGCTATAACTCAACGAAAAATGAAGGTTCGTGAAAGGCAATAGAAAATGCGCGTATAGAATGCACAACTATAGTGTAATCGACAATTGTAGTCACCAAATTTGATCGATGACCCATCAAAACTCAAACATGAGCATTTTACTAAGTGTGGCTATAACTCCACAAATATTTTTGGGAAAATTGAAAATATGGGTTTATAGGATTTTTCATAGAAAATTCAAAAAAATTGCCTCTATTAACTCTACTACTTTTTCTTTTCAAAAAAATCTATCTTTTTCAAGAAAAA
This sequence comes from Sequoia sempervirens, assembly GCA_007258455.2. NCBI lineage: Eukaryota > Viridiplantae > Streptophyta > Pinopsida > Cupressales > Cupressaceae > Sequoia > Sequoia sempervirens. The sequence goes on along the minus strand of VDFB02000010.1, from coordinate 29,938,957 downwards.
CACTTATTTAAAAAAAAACATATGATCTGGGTCTCTTTACAACATGATCATCTATAAAACCCATATTTTTTTATTTTCCCAAAAAATATTGTTTCGTAGATACTATTTTTGAGGGGTTCTTGCATGTTGATGAAAAAATAGTTTTTTGAAAATAGGAAGATATGGGTCTACTCAGAACGAGATATTCTCTAGAAACCCTATTTCTCATATTTTTCATAAAAAGATTCAAAATTTTTGCTTCTATTACCTCTACTACTTCTACTACTCAAAACAATCTATGTTTTTAAAAAACAACTTATTTTTTCAAAAAACAGACAATCTGGGACTCTTTAGCATACGAGAGCACCTATACAAACCATGTTTGGATTTTCTAAAAAAAAAATTGTTTCGTGGATTCTATTTTTGAGGGGTTCTTGCATACTAGTGAAAAATTAGTTTTTCGAAAAAAGGATGATCTGGGTTTACTTAGAACGGCATTCTCTACAAAACCCATTTCTCAAAATTTTCATAAAAAGATTGAAATTTTTTGCCTTTGTACCTTTACTACTACTTTTCAAAAACATCTATCTTTTTCAAAAACTTATTTTGTCAAAAAATGGACAATTAGGGTCTCTTGAGCACTTGAGCACCTATAAAACCCATATTTTGATTTTCCCAAAAAAAATTGTTTGGTGGATTCTATTTTTGAGGGGTTCTTGTATGTTGGTGAAAAATTAGTTTTTTGAAAAAGGGATGATCTAGGTCTACTAAGAACGACATTCTCTACAAAACCCATTTTCTCAGATTTTTCATAAGAGATTCAAAAAAATTGTTTTTGTTACATCTACTGCTTCTACTTTTCAAAAATATCTATCTTTCTCAAAAACAACTTATTTTTTTCAAAGAATGGAAGATCTAGGTCTCTTTAGCACATGAGTACCTATAAAACCCATATCTTTCGCTTTACCAAAAAAATTGTTTCGTAGATTCTATTTTTGACAGGTTCTTGCATGTTGGTGAAAAATAAGTTTTTTCAAAAAAAAGACAATCTGGGTGTATTCATCACGGCATTTTCTACAAAACCCATTTTCTCAGATTTTTCATAAAAAAATTCAAAAACTTTGTCTCTCTTATCTCTACTACTACTTTTCAAAAAGTCTATCTTTTTGAAGAACAAATAATTTTTCAAAAAACAGACGATCTGGGTCTTTTTAGCACACGGGCACATATAAAACCCATATTTTTGAAATTCCCAAAAATATATTGTTTCCTAGATTCTATTTTTTAGGGGTTGTTGGATGTTGGCGAAAAATTAGTTTTTCGAAAAAAGGAGGATCTGGGTCTTCTCATAACGACATTCTCTACAAAACCCATTTGTCAGATTTTTCATAAAAAGATTCAAAAACTTTGTCTCTCTTATTCTCTACTGCTTCTACTTTTCAAAAAAGTCTATCTTTTTGAAGAACAAATATTTTTTTGAAAAAACAGAAGATCTAGGTCTTTTTAGCACACGGGCACCTATAAAACCCATATTTTCGATTTTCCCAAAAAAAATTGTTTCCTAGATTCTATTTTTTAGGGTTTTTGCATGTTGGTGAAAAATTAGTTTTTCGGCAAAAAGAGGTTTGGGTCTTGTCATAATGACATTCTCTACAAAACCCATTTCTCAGATTTTTCATAAAAAGATTCAAAAAATTTGCCTTTGTTACCTCTATTGCTTGTACTTTTCAAAAGAATCTATCTTTTTCAAGAACAACTTTAAAAAAAAAAAAACGGACGATCAGGGTCTCTTGAGCACAAGACTAACTATAAACCTGTATTTTGATTTTCTAAAAAAAAATTGTTTCATAGATTGTATTTTTTAGGGGTTCTTGCATGTTGGTGAAATATTAGTTTTTCAAAAAGAGGATATGGGTCTACTCAGAACGACATTCTCTACAAAACTCATTTCTCATATTTTGCACAAAAAAATTCAAAAAATTTGCCTCTATTACCTCTACTACTTTTTAAAAAACTCTACTTTTCAAGAAAAACTTATGTTTTCTAAAAATGGGTGATCTGGGTCTCTTGAGCTTACATACACCTATAAAACCCATATTTTAATTTTCCCAAAACAAATTGTTTCGTGGATTCTATTTTTAAGGAGTTTTTGCATGTTGGTGAAAAATTAACTTTTCGAAAAAATGACGATATGGGTCTAATCATAATAACATTCTCTACAAAACCCATTTCTCAGGTTTTTCATAAAAAGATTTAAAAAAATTTCCTCCGTTACCTCTACTACTTATACTTTTCAAAAAAATCAATCTTTTTCAAGAAGAAATTTTTTTTTCAAAAAATGGATGATTTGGGTCTTTCAGCACCTATAAAACCCATATTTTCGATTTTCCCAAAAATAAATTTTATCATAGATTGTAGTTTTGAGGGGTTTTTGCATGTTGGTGAAAATTTAGTTTTTCGAAAAAAGGACAATCTGGGTCTACTCAGAACGAGTTCTCTACAAAACTTATTTCTCATATTTTTCATAAAAAGATTAAAATTTTTTGCCTCTACTGCTTCTACATTTCAAAAAATCCCATGTTTCAAGAGCAACTTATTTTTTAAAACAACAGGCAATCTGGTTATTTTTAGCACACAATTTACCTATAAAACCCATATTTCAATTTTCACAAAAATAAATTTTATCATAGATTGTACTTTTGAGGGGTTCTTGCATGTTGGTGAAAATTTAGTTTTTCGAAAAATGGAAAATCTAGGTCTACTTAGAACTCTTTCTCTAGAAAACTTATTTCTCAGATTTTTCATAAAAAGATTCAAAAAATTTGCCTCTACTGCTTCTACATTTCAAAAAATCCCATGTTTCAAGAGAACCTTTATTTTTAAAACAACAGGCGATCTGGTTCTCTTTAGCACACAATTACGTATAAAACCCATATTTCAATTTTCCCAAAAATATTGTTTCGTAGATTCTATTTTTGAGGGGTTTTTGCATGTTGGTGAAAAATTAACTTTTCAAAAAGAGGACGATCTGCGTCTAATCAGAATAATTCTCAACAAGACCCATTTTCTCAAATTTTTCAAAAAAGATTCAAAAAATTTGCCTCTATTACCTCTACTACTACTTTTCAAAAAAATCTATCTTTTTCAAGAACAACTTATTTTATAAAGCACTGGACGATCTTGGTCTGTTGAGAACACGAGCACCTACAAAACCCATATTTTTTATTTTCGAAAAAATAATGTTTCATAGATTCTATTTTTGAGGGGTTTCATAGAAGGTCATAGAAAATACATGTATAGAATAGACAGATACAGTGCAATCCACAATCACAAAAGTTGATCGATAACCTACGAAAACTTAAACATGAGTGGTTTTCTAAATGTGGCTATAGCTGAACAAAAAATGAAGGTTCGCTAAAGGTGATAGAAAATATGTGTATAGAATGCACAACTATAGTGTAATCCACAAGCGTAGTCAACAAAGTTGGATCGATGACTGATGAAAGCTCAAACTCAAGCGGTTTCCTAAATGTGGCTATAACTCAACAAAAAATGAAGAATCATGACAGGCGATGCAAAATACACATATAGAATGGACAACTATAGTACAATCCACAATCGTCGTCACCAAAGTTGATCGATGGCCCACGAAAACTCAAATAGCATAGTTTTCTTTAGTACAACTTTAGCTCAACAAAAAATGAAGGTTCGTGAAAGGCGAGAGAAAATACAAGTATAGAATGCAAAACTACAGTGTAATCCATAATCATAGTCACCAAAGTTGATTGATGGCCCACGAAAACTCAAATATGAGCGTTTTCCCAATTGTCGCTATAATTCAATAAAAATTTGAAAGTTCGTAAAAGGCAATTAAAAATACTCTTACAAAATGCACAACTATAAAACCCATTTCTATGATTTTTCATAAAAAGATTGAATTTTTTTCCCTCTGTTACCTCTACTACTTCTACTCTTCACAAAAGTCTATCTTTTTCAAAAACAACTAATTTTTTCAAAAAATGGACGATTAGGGTCTCTTCAGCACACGAGCACCTATAAAACCCATATTTTGATTTTCCCAAAAAACAAATTGTTTTGTAGATTCTATTTTTGAGGAGTTTTTGAATGTTGTGAAAAATTAGATTTAAAAAAAAAAGACGATTTGAATCTACTCAGAACGACATTCTCTACAAATCCTATTTCTCATATTTTTCGTAAAAACATTCAAAAAAATTGCATTTATTACCTCTACTACTTCTACTTTTCAGAAAAATCTATCTTTTTCAAAAACAACTTATTTTTCAGAAAACGAACGATCTTGGTATCTTTAGCACATACCTATAAAACCTATATTTTTTACTTTCCAAAAAAATTGTTTCGTCGATTCTATTTTTGAGGGTTTCTTGCATGTTGGTGAAAAGTTAGTTTTTCAAAAAGAGGACGAACTAAGTCTACTCAGAACAACATTCTATACAAAACCCATTTTTCAAATATTTCATAAAAAGATTCAAAAAACCCATATCTGGGTCTCTTTAGCACATGAGCACTTATAAAACCCATATCTTTTATTTTCCCCAAAAAAATTGTTTTATAGATTCTATTTTTGTGGGGTTCTTGTATGTGTTGGTGAAAATTTCTTTTTCGAAAAAAGGACGATCTAGATCTACTCAGAATGACATTCTCTTCAAAACCCATTTCTCAGACTTTTCTTAAAAAGATTCAAAAAAATTGCTTATGTTACCTCTACTGCTTCTACTTCTCAAAAAAATCTATCATTTTCAAAAACAACTTAATTTCTCAAAAAGCAGATGATCTGGGTCTAGCATACGAGTACCTATAAAACCCATATTTCAATTTTCCCCCAAAAAAAAATGTTTCTTGGATTTTATTTTTGAGGGGTTCTTGTATGTTGGTTAAAAATTAGTTTTTCGAAAAAAGGACGATCTGTGTCTACTCAGAACGACATTATCTACAAAACCATTTTCTTAGATTTTTCATAAAAATATTCAGAAAATTTCTCTACAAAACCCATATTTTCAATTTTCCCAAAAACAATGTTTCCTAGATTCTATTATTTAGGGGTTCTTGCATGTTAGTGAAAAAGAAAAGAACGATTTGGGTCTTTTCTGAAAAAAAAATATCTTTTTCAAGAACAACTTATTTTTTCAAAAAATGGATGATCAATGTTTTTTGAGCACACGAGGACCTATAAAACCCATATTTCGATTTTCCCAAAACAAAATGTTTCGTAGATTCTATTTTTCAGGGGTTCTTGCATGCTCGTGAAAAATTAGTTTCTTGAATAAAGGATGATCTGGGTCTACTCAGAACAACATTCTCTACAAAACTTATTTCTCAAATTTTTCACAATAAGATTCGTAGATTCTATTTTTCAGGGGTTCTTGCATGCTCGTGAAAAATTAGTTTCTTGAATAAAGGATGATCTGGGTCTACTCAGAACAACATTCTCTACAAAACTTATTTCTCAAATTTTTCTCAATAAGATTCAAAAAATTTGCCTCTGTTACCTCTACTACTTCTACATTTAAAAAAAAACTCTTTTCCAAGAACAACTTATTTTTTCAAAAAATGAACGATCTGGGTCTTTTGAGCACACGAGCACCTATAAAACCCATATTTTGATTTTCCAAAAATAAATTGTTTCGTCGATTCTATTTTTGAGGGGTTCTTGCGTGTTGGTGAAAATATGTGTATAGAATGCACACCTCTAGTGTAATTCACAATCATAGGCACCAAAGTTTATCGATGACCCACAAAAACTCAAACACGAACAATTTCATAAATACGGCTATAACTCAAGAAAAAATGAAAGTTCATGAAAGGTGATAGAAAATAGACATATAGAATGCACAACTATTGTGTAATCGACAAGTGTAGTCACCAAAGCTGATCAATGGCCCAAGAAAATTCAAAATCGAGTGGTTTGCTGAATGGGGCTATAACTCAAAAAACAAAAGGTTCGTAAAAGGCTATAGAAAATACACGTACAAAATGGGCAAGTACAGTGCAATCCACAATCATAATCACCAAAGTTGATCGATGGCCCATGAAAACTCAAACATGAGTGTTTTCCTAAATGCGACTATAACTCAAAAAAAATGAAGGGTCACAAAAGGCGATAGAAAATACGCATACAAAATGGACAACTGCAGGGCAATCGACATTCGTAGTCACCAAAGTTGATTGATGGTCCATGAAAACTCAAACACGGGCAATTTTCTTAAATGCGGCTATACCTCAACAGAAAATGAAGGTTCGTGAAACGTGATAGAAAATACGCATATAGATTGCACAACTACAGTGTAACCCACAAGCATAGTCACCAAATTTGATGGATGGCCCATGAAAACTCAAACTCGAGCGATTTCCTAAATGCAGCTATAACTATACAAAAAATGAAGGTTCGGGAAAGCCGATAGAAAATACACATACATAATGGACAATTATAGTGTAATCCACAATTGTAGTCACCAAAGTTGATCAATGGCCCACGAAAACTCAAACATGGACAATTTCCTAAGTGCAGCTAAAACTCAAAGATAAATGAAGGTTCGTGAAAGGTGATAAAATATACGCGTACAATGCACAACTATAGTGTAATCCACAATGGTAGTCACCAAAGTCGAATGATGGCCCATGAAAACTCAAACATAAGTGGTTTCCTAAATGTGGCTATATAACTCAACAAAAAATGAAGGTTCACGAAATACGGTAGAAAATACAGGTACATAATGGATAACTGCAATGCAATCCAGAATTGTGGTCACGAAAGTTGATCAACAGCCCTAAAAAAGTTGAACTTGGCAATTTCCTAAATGCAACTATAACTCAGCAAAAAATAAAGGTTCACAAAAAGCGATAGAAAATACGTGTATAGAATGCACAACTACAGTGTAATCCAAAAGCGTAGTTACCAAAGTTGATTGATTGCCCACGAAAACTCAAACTCGAGCGGTTTCCTAAGTTTGGCTATAACTCAATAAAAAATGAAGGTTTGCGATAGGCGATAGAAAATATGCTTACAAAATGCACAAATACAGTGCAATCCACAATCGTATTCACCAAAGTTGATCACTGGGTCATGAAAAGTCAAACACGAACGGTTTTCTAATTGCGGGTATAACTCAACAAAAAATGAAGGTCCACAAAAAGTAATAGAAAATACAAATACATAATGGACAACTACAGTACAATCCACAATCGTAGTCACCAAAGTTGATTGATGACCAACAAAAACTCAAACATGAGCAGTTTCCTAAATGTGGCTATAACTCAACAAAAAAATGATGTTCACGAAATGCAATAGAAAATACATGTATAGAATCCACAACTATAGTGTAATCCACAATCGTAGTCACCAAAGTACATCAATGGCTCACAAAAACTCAAACACGAGTGGTTTCCAAAATGCTACTATAACTCAACAAAAAATAAAGGTTCACAATAGGCGTTCCAAAATGCTACAATAACTCAACAAAAAATAAAGGTTTGCGATAGGCAATAGAAAATGCGCGTATAGAATGTATAACTACAGTGTAATCCACAAGTGTAGTCACCAAAGTTTATCGATGGCCCATGAAAACTCAAACTCGACCGGTTTCCTAAATGCGGCTATAACTCAACAAAAAATGAAGGTGCATGATAGGCGATACAAAATACGCATACAAAATGCACAACTATAGTGTAATCCACAATCGTAGTCACCAAAGTTGATCTATGGCCCACAAAAACTTCAATATGAACGGTTTCCCAAGTGCCGCTGTAACTCAACGAAAAATGAAGGTTCATAACAGGCAATAGAAAATCAGTGTATAGAGTGCACAACTATAGTGTAATCCACAATCGTAGTTTTAAATTCTATACTGTATTTTCTATCCCTTTCGCACTTTATCGCATGTGATAGAAAATACATGTATAGAGTGCACCGCTTTTGTTTAAGTTTTTGTGGGTCATCCATCAAATTTTGTGCCTTTCAAGAACCTTCATTTTTCGTTGAGTTATAGCTACACTTAGGAAACCGCTCGTGTTTGAGTTTTCATGGGCCATCGATCAACTTTGGTGACTACGTTTGTGGATTACAATATAGTTGTGCGTTCTATACACGTATTTTCTATCACCTTTTGTGAACCTTAATTTTTTGTTGAGTTATAGCCGCACTTAAGAAACCACAAAAGTTTGAGTTTTCATGGGCCATTAATCAACTTTGGTGACTACACTTGTCAATTTCCTTGTAGTTGTGCATTCTATACATCTATTTTCTATTGCCTTTCGCGAACCTTCATTTTTCATTTATTTATAACCCCACTAAAGGAAACAACTCATGTTTGACTTTTCATGGGCCATCGATGAACTTTGGTTACTATGAGTGTGGGTTACAAGGTAGTAGTCCATTTTGTTCATGTATTTCCTATCGCCTTTCGTGAACCTTCATTTTTTGTTGAGTTATAGCTGCATTTAGGAAACCGCCCATGTTCGACTTCTCACGGGCCATTGATCAACTTTGGTGACTACTATTGTGGATTACATTTCAGTTGTGCATTTTATACACGTATTTTTTCTTGTCTTTCATGAACCTTCATTTTTTGTTGAGTTATATATAACCGCATTTAGGAAAATGCTCTTGTTTGAGTTTTTGTGGGCCATTAATCAACTTTAGTGACTACAGTTGTGGATTACACTCTAGTTGTGCATTCTATACGCGTATTTTCTATTGCCTTTTGCGGATCTTCATTTTTTGATGAGTTATAACC